>CM022670.1:9398005-9657887 GCA_012295275.1 Chrysomallon squamiferum
AAATTAAAATTAACAGGCAAATACTAAAGTAATTGGTTATTACACAGTCTACTGAGATGCATTTAAAATGGTTTACATCTAAACCCCAAAATACAGTATGATATATAAATAAAGCCCTCAACTAAGTAAATATTTCTGTTGTACCTGGTGTTTCAAAGATACTCAAACCTTTTCATGTTAATATCATGAGTAAATTTTTATTAAACAAAATTTTAAAATTAAAAATTATGGATACTAATCACATTTAAAGCTGTGCTTGAGTGCAACAACACAAAGCCAAATAAATGTAGTAAATTTATATTAAAGAAACCCACATTTAAAAGAATGAAAAATAAAAACGACCAAAGACTAACCTAAAAGTATATAAACTTGTACATAATCATGTTTTTAAATTCTAATCTATTTCAAATATTGTTTTGTTATTTGTAGCCCATGCAGTTTTTTACAGTAAAAAAAAAAAAATAAAACAATTACTAAATATTATATACATGTACAAATATTGATGTATTTATATATGTATATATTTATATTTACATATAATACAGTGAAATATATACATAACTTTTACACCTAAAATACACTCCGCAATTACAAGTGAGTGAAGAAAATGTGGTTTCAATATAAAATACATATTCACTTGATTAGCATACTAGTATACTTGTTTAATTTATTATATAATTGTGATCCTGTACAATTAGTTAAAACACTTATAACATAAAAAACCACATGGCTGTAAATTTTTTTACTTTCATTCCTTTATTATAAATGGATGATTTATTTTCAGGTTACTTTGACAGCAGTATTTCTCTCTGTATCAATTTCTTTCTATCGTCAAACAGTCCAAACTGCATGATTACTATCAGTTTGATATCAACTTCGTAATTTTCAGAATGATCCGAAATAAAAGGAAGCCCATTAGTTATAAACAAATTAATTTGAATTTTGACCTTAAGGTATAAAAAGTTTCAGAAAAATTTACACTGGATATGAAATGGATGTTTATTTCTGTGACCATGTCAAATTAATTCAAATAGCTGAGACAAAAGCTCATGTGATTTACTCACTTTGAAGAAAGGCTGAGCAAATTCCCAAAAGAGAAAAAAACAACAAAAACAAGAAATTACAAAAACAAAAACAGTGATTAAAGCAACTGAAGGAAAAAAAAAAAAAGGACAAAAACCAGCCTTACATGAGCTGAGTGTAAAAGGTTAGTTATATTTAAAATAATATAAACTAAAATAATAAATTTTTAAAGTCATTCAGACATTTGCCAGTAATAAGATTAACACAATGACCAGCAGAAAAAGTCCTGTCACTATTTACATCATTATTATTATTATACTAGAAAGTTTTATATTTTGCCATATGTTTTAATTTTCTTAAGACCTACCAGCATTTTTTAAATTTAGTTTTTAACAGTAATGGGCATTTGATGTAAAATAATAATGAAAACTGGTTAGAAATGAAATCAAAAAAGTATGTAGCAAAAACAAAAAATCTGAGACAAAAAATAAATCAATCATGAATGTGGTGGAATGTAACTCTGGTACTGAATTCTTAAGAGGATACGTTGAGATACATTTTGCTGTATTTCAGACCTGCTTAGCTTATTTTTTTTCATGATGAAACTTTTCTTTTTATTCAATTTATTATTATAAAGTAATAATGACTAGAGTTGCTGCATTAATGTCCACTACTGTTCTGTTCAACAATTTTTTAGTTAACTACCACAAGAAAGGCAAAAGCTACTGCCACCAAATGATGGGCTATTGTTTTTCAGCAGCAAGTGATATTTCACATGTACCTTCCCACAGACAGAAAAACACGTGCTGTAGTCTTTGATAACACAGGCAGTCAGATGAGAAACTCTGAATCTGGAGCAGTATGTTTAATTAAAGTAGTATTTCTAATATTCTAATGCTGTTTGATGATCTTAAAATGGATTACATTTTCTACATAAAGACAAAATATAAAATAAATGAATAAATAAATAAATAAATGATAATAAAATTTTTAAATTAAAGAACCTATGTATATATAAATTTTAAAACATGTAATATATTATCACAACTGCTGCTGAAAGTAATAATAATAATATCATTAACATTTTTTTAAGACCAAAAACCTCTCCATGTAATGAATTTATCTTAAGAATTAGTTAACAAAACAAAACAAAAAAAATTTGAAATATTCTTACAGATGTGCTAGAATGCAAAATTTTAAATAATCGAAGCCTATATATGCAAATAATATATAAATAAATAAATATTTATAACCTTTATATTTAAAAATCCTAAGAATTCAACCATGATATGCAATTACACAATTAAACTGAAATGGAATCATCATTAGATTTACACTTAATCAAAAAGGAATGGTAAAACTTTCAATAAAATAAAACCCTTTATCAAAAATATATTTTAAACAAACAAAAACTTAGAATGCACAAAAATTTATATATACACAGTGTATAATGAAAATTATATATGTTCATGGAATAATCATATGTTTTTTTTTATGATTGATAATTAAAGGAAACTGAAGGAAGATGTATTTATTTAGTTTGTTCCTAAAAATGCATCTACTTAATGAAATATCTGTAGTGGCAGTAACGACTAAACAACAAACACTGACTCTATAATGGATTTATTTATAAAGATGTAAAAAGACAAAAGCAAATGTAACTGGGAAATAAAACACAGGTCCATGAAATCATATAAAGCCATATTATATTGCCTATTATGATATAACAGTAATATTGAGTAGTAGCAGCAGAAGCAGCTGCAGTAATGATGGTAACAGTAATAGTAGTAGTAATAAATATGTAAAGGACCTACAATACAAAAAATGTGAAAATAAATATTTTCCCTTCTTTCTGAAATTACTAACAAAGGTATATATATATATATATCTACAGTGCTCAGGAGTAGTTAATTTAACAAATAAATAGTAAATAATATTTTTTGAATTTTTGTAATCTTTAAAATCCTTATGCTAAGAATATCATAACTTCAATTTTAATTTTAATTTTAATATATATATTTTTTTTTTTTTTCAACGGATTTTAAATACTGAACTGATTCATCTAAAAGTCTGTTGAGTTGTAATCATTGCCTTAAATAATTGGTGTATAAAAATTTATGTACTAGAAATAATTCCTAAGAATAAACAAAATGAAATAGCAAAATATATTCAGAAATATGCTTTTTGCCCAAGTTAACTAAAACAGCCATAATAGAGACAAGGCAGAAAAAGAAAAAAAACATGTTAAGAATTTAATACAATAATGTAAGTAGGTATAATAAAGATTTCCAATTTCAGACCATTCCTTTAAATCCTTACATTTATTTATTTATTTATTTATTTATTTATTCAAAATATTAGTCAGTGTAACAATAACTAATTTGTACTTCAGTATGAACCCAGTATTATGTCCACCCCTCACATTCATAAATCATTAAAAGACAAAAAGATAAAACTAAGCAAAACAAAGATTAATGAATATTAAAAACAAAGTCTAGACAAATATCTAGATACAAGAACAAGATAAGCAAGGATCTCAAATGAAAAAAAAAAAAAATTATTGTGCTTTTGAAATGTCAAGCTCCATGCACCATTCAGTTCTTAATTACATCTTGAAGAAAACACTGTTATTATGATAGTCACTGAAACACAGGTTCTGTTGTCTGCATTTTCTGAAAATTCTTCACCATGTCCAAAACCTTGGAAGAACGATTTGAAGAGCACTTTTCAGGAGTTTCAGTTGTCAGAGGTGGAATTTTCTGTTTTAAAAAACATGAATATTAAAAGTTTTAAATTTAGTTTTTTCCCTCTATGACATTTAGAAAACAAAAATAAAGATATGTACATATTATCTAAATTATAAACATTCGGATGTTTTGAAAACAAATATTATATTTGACCATACAATATGATTCAAATCAACTATAGCTAAGTAATTTAGCATTTCTGTTATCAGAAATTCTTTTCTTTCTGACTGCAAAATATAATTAGTTTTGATTTTCTCACACCATTCATTTACTTGTTTACATACAGCAAATGACCCAACCTGAACAGAAACAAATTTCAAAACCAACCTTTTTCACAGGAGCCTCAACTCTGTGCTGATCTTTCTCAATGATTTCAATCTTCACTGGAGCCAGACCCTCCTGGATCTGATTACTGACATTTTCTTTCTTTGGAGGGACGCTGGTCTTCCATGGGGAGGGAGCAGTGGGTTTGATATCCTTGGACTGCACCGAGCCTCGAGAATTAAATGACATTACAGGTTTGCTTTCAGCTTTCTTATTTGTTTCAGCTGTCGAGACTTTGGACATGCTAGTCCCTTGAGCTGCTGATGAGGTTTTTGTACTGTCCACTCTGGAAAATGTTTTCTTTGCTTCCACTGAAGAGGTTTCAGAAGCTATGCCTGAAGAAGCTTTTGAACTGCTCACCCTTGTAAATGACTTCTTTGAGTCAGACAATGAGTAAGATGGTTTTACTGACTCGGAGGTTATGGAGGAAGATGATTTAGACATGTCAACTTTAGAAAAGGGTTTTGAGCTTTCTTCACCTGGGGATGTCCTAGAACTAAGACTGTCTGTCTTTGAAGTTTGAACTTTGACGCTGCTGGCCCTAGATGTAAATGATTTCACTGAATCTGGCCTCAATGCAGATTCCACTTTGACACTAGAACCTCTGCTTGGTAGGTTACCACTTTTACTCACTGGTGGTCTTTCAGCTGGAGTTGTAGTTGTTGGTTTGGTCATGCTACTGCTTACATTCTGTCCAAGAGAATCAACGTTCTTTTTCTCTTTACTAACATCCATAACAAACACTTCTTTTGGTTTTGGTTCACTCTGCTGCATCTTTGTACCAACATTACTTTGTTGTGGTTTTACACCAATGTTACTTTGTTGTGGTTTTACACCAATGTTACTTTGTTGTGCTTTTACACCAACATTACTCTGTTGTGTTTTTACACCAACATTACTCTGTTGTGCTTTTACACCAATGTTACTTTGTGGAGTTTTTGCATCAACACTGGTCTGTTGTGTTTTTGCACCAACATTACTCTGTTGTGTCTTTCCACTACTATTACTCTCATCTTCATTAGCACCTGCCTTTCTTTTTCTTAATGCAGCCATCCATTCTGGCTCTCTGTTCACTGGTTCTGTAATCACTTGTTCAGCTTCCGTCCATGTCCACCGCTTTGGATCACTTTTCCTGCCGCTTACCTCGGATGACATGATGACTGATGACGTCATGACATCTCTTTTTTGTGGAGAGGAATTTGGGGAACCACTACCAAAGTCGACTCTGTGAGAATTTGTTCTCTGTATTTTTGTAGCATACTGTTCGTCTTTTGCCACTGGTTGTTCTGGTAGTGTTTTGCTGCGAGTCTGTCGTCTCAGCCTGTAATCCTCTCGACCTGGTGACACAATGTCTGACGTATCTGTTGTCTTCAAACCCTCTCTTTTCAAACTCGAGTTAGACTTCACTGAACTTGTTTCTGATTTATCGTCTTCTTTCACAGACTCACTGGACATCTTTCTAACCACAGCTTGTTTTTGTTCCACTGAAGATGAAGTAGCAATAGCATCCTTGGAATCAAAATGAGATGTCTGTGAAAGAGAACTCTCTGTTTTAGATGAAAACTTCACTTCAACCTTTTCTCCATATTTACCACCAGCATCACTTGAAGCCGACGCATATATTTGGCCTTTGGAAGCACCAGTTACTTCATTCGAAGGAATCTCGTCTTCCTTTGACATCTTAACAGATTTACGCTTCACTTTGTTAAATGCTTGTGAAAGTTCATTTTCTTTTTCAGCGGATGCAACAACACCCTGGTTATCAGCACCATCTTTAGCTCGTCCAGAAATGGGATGCAGCGGTTTTGGCAGTGTTTTTTCTTCCACTTTAGCAGCTGCTGTGAGTGAACTGCCAACAGAAGTCTGTTCTTTTTTAGCCTCACAGCTTGTCTTTAAAGAACTGGACAATAATGTCTCTTCATGGGGTTGTTTGTAAGATTCTGTTCTGTATACAGAGGTCGATGCTCTGTCTGACATTTCAGTGGGAACTTGTAGCACCTCGGAATAACTTGTTGACATATCAAACTGTGACACATCAGCTGAACATTAAAAAAAAATAAAAACATTTGTTCATTTCATTTTATTAATAAAGAAAAAAAATATATAATTACAGATTTAAAAACCAATCAGAAAATATTTAACCAGCAGCATTATTTTAATTAAAATGCAGAAAACTGATTTAGGTATAAAATCTTGCAACTTGCAATCTACCAGATATAATACTTTATTATTAGTCTGTTACTATTTTCTAATGTAAATTTATTTTCAGGCTTCCCTTTCTAAACACAGATGCCAGCCCATTAATAAACAATGTCATGGAGTTGAAAATTATGTGGTTAAAATAAAACATGCAGATGTGACAGAGCGTAATTATTGCTTGGTTTATCTAAAATGGAGTTAAATTGATTGCAATAATTACAATAACTTGTCATGTACTGCATTGATACATAAAACTGAAGCACCATTGTAAAGTCTCTGGCTGAGAAATAATCATACCTAAATATCTATCTGTCATACTCAAATAACATTGCTAGACTGGAGTACAGAAACTCTCTAAAAACAGCAACTAATCTACAAACAACTATCCTTATTATATGTTTACTCGTACATATATGGTACTAAAATATTAAACATTAATAACATAAATTTGTTTCAACACATAACCGACAAGACAATTATAGACCAAACTGACATTATTTAATTTAGCAGTAAAAGAACCTTAGTATTCCATGACAATGTGCACTAACAGTTTGGTTCCCTGCAGTACCATTTCAACAAATAACTTTCTGACCACAAATTATGTATGTACCAAACACACACTTCATTACAGAATACCACAATTTAAATTACACACGCATCAATACAGAAATGAAATGAAATGAAATATCAGTTTATTAATTACTGTGCTTACAAAAACAGTTGCAAATTTTCGAATTTTACAGGAATCATAAAGTAAATATGTCAGAACTGATAGAAGTACTAATCTGCCATATTACATAACTCCACTGGAACCTACCTGATGTAATACTGACTGTACTTTGATCTATTGTTTTACTTGGTGATTCTTCATTTAAGCTTGGAAGACCTGATGGAGATTTTACCTGAGGGTTAAAAAATAGAAAGAGAAAGAAACATTTTATTGTACATTGAGAATGGTAATCAATAATAATAATAATAATAATAATAATAATAACAACAAGAACAACAAAAATAAAAAAAAAATAAAAATAAAATAAAAAAATAAAAATAAAAATAAATTAAATTAAAATAAATTAAATAAATAACAAGTAAGTAACATATGAATAAATAAATAATATAAAACTATATGTTGTATAGGTGGGGGATTCATTACTAACACATACATACAACTCAGATATAAACATTTTTAAAATACTATACACAAAAAACATTTAATTAGAAAAACAAACCCATTAAATATTCATGTTTTTCTACACTTACATCCCGACGTTTGCGAGACTGTCGCGAAGCTTTTCTCTTGTTTGGCCTCACAGACAGCTTGTGTTTAGCAGCATCTGAGGTCAGGTGCTCAGTACTTTTCACAGACTCAAAATCCATTGGCTGATGTGGGTCAGATTTGCTACTTCTCTTTGGTTTCTGTGGAGTTGAGCTCTTCCAGCCACTGATAAACATATCCTCCTGAAAGAAAAGACATAAATGTGAAAAATAAGTAATATAAATAGTAAAAAAACAATTTGGAAGACATTTGTGTGTCTTCCTGTAATATTAAACTTTTGTTAATCTTGCAGTCTGTATCTAGGCAGAGATTTTACCAAATTTGCACTACAGTTTGCTGTTTCACTACCCGTGCAAATAAAAACACATCTTTTTGGTTTTTCATATCCACCAATTTATTATTAATTTTTAATAACTAAGTATTAGTACTATATCAAAACAAAATAAAACAAAGATCCAGTCTGTAACCAAATGTTTCATTACCTTGCAATCAATATGAACAACAATTAATCTAGTTAATTTTTGAAACATCTGTAAGTAATATTAAAACACTGTGTATATGGGTGTATGTGTCTGTATATACACATATATAGATATACATACATACACATATACATACATCCATATATACATCCATACATTCATATATACATCCATACATCCACACATCCATCCATACATCCATCACTACATCCATATATACATCCATACATCCACACATACATACATCTATACACACATCCATACATACGTCCATATATACATATACATCCATACATGCATACATCCATATACACATCCATCCATACATACATACATTCATACATACATACATACATACATACATACATATATCCATCCATCCATACATACATACATTCATACATACATACATATATACATACAGACATACATATATACATACATACAGACATACATATACATACAGACATACATACATACATACATATATAGTTAATTTACCTCCTCATTTTCAGAACTGTCCATGCTGATTAAACTCTTGTCACTTTCGCGACTGCTCGATGCTTGATTCTGAAAATAGACAAAAACAGTTTCATTATAACACTACATCCAAACCAGGCAAAAACAAAACAGCCTGGATATTTCATTACATCTCATTACCACACTTGACACTAACAGACAGCATATACCAGCCAGTAGTGATGAAACAATGGGTTACATGAGACAGAAGTCAAACAAAAATCATTAAATCAATCTATGTGTGGGAAAAAAAAAAAAAAAAAAGTATACGCTGATGTATGAAATTAGTCACATGGAGCTGGTTTATTACTTTTCTCTTTTATGTACTGATGATAATCTGCATGTATGCTAAGAACAGACTTGTTAATTATCATACAGACAAGATTATGTAACACAAAACAGGATCATTATTAACTGAAAAAGAACATGCTTCATACTGAATTTATTGATTTTTAATATTACTTGGTCTTTGTATGACTTCAATTTTTGGTATTTTTTATTTTTTTGGTGAATCCCTGTCTGTGTGCAGAATATTGAAAAGGTAACGTTACGGTTCGGTATGATTAAATATATGTTTATATTCTTTAACTTTCATATTTATTGTATTTTAAACTCTGTTAGTGTGTGTTTTGAAAGCTGTTTAAAACACTAGTGAAATAATAGATACATTTCAGATTTCAGTGCAACCAATTTCTCCATAATTTGTATTTTTTACAAGACATATTACAATAATATTAATTCATGTTAATTTTTTAATCTTTTTAAGAACAAAAAGATGATTATTGTATAAATGTGTTATCTTGAAGTATTGAAGTGTTATGAAAAAATGTTCTGATCATTACAGAAGCTGTGGAAAGGAAACTCATTTACTAAACATTTAAATTAAAAACAAATTCAGACACAATAACATAACAATTCCATGCTTTAAGAATTTGACCACAAAATTACAAAAACAGAATTAAGCTTCTTAACTCTCAGCAGCAAAAAATAAAAAAAAATAAAAATAAAAATTGTACTAGAATACAACTTATAAGAAGAACTACAATATAACCAACAAAAGGAACTGAATTAAATAACAGAATTATAAAAACTGCATTTAATGTATATTACGTAACAGTGACTTTCTCACTACATGCTTTTACTACGTCTGAAATAAACACATGAACTGGAAAAACTGTGCTAAAGCATATTATATAATTTCCAACTTTATAACCTTAGGTACATTTTTGAAATATCCCACAACAAAAACAACCAACCTTTGATCGCCAAGTTAGTAACAGTATTTAAACAAATTTCTTTTTGCACGTTAAAGTTGTATTTTCTATAAATCTTCACAAATACATGAAGCTTTTAGTAGCAAGCAGTTGAGAAACACAATTCACAAAAACACTGGCACCAACAGACATTACGTCATATTGATTTTCTGGCTCAATGGGTTCTAGCAATAACCCATGTTAGTCACTCAACACAAGTCTAACTTGGTTTGTCTGGGTCACAAAAAGCTCATCTCAGTCATCCATCTAAATGAGATATTTATGCAGAATGTGACAAGACTGAAATTGCCACAGATCATAATTGTTAGACTGGGCATTTGGTAAAATGAGAAAACCAAATATAGGCACAATGTTTCAAAAAACCTAGATGTTAACAGAATGAAGCTGATGATTATAAATTGAAAAATAATGACAGCAAACATTGATTATATTAAGACTAAAGTACATATACATATAAAAAAGGAATAATTAATAAATAAATGAAAAAAGCTATTATAGGAAAGCTTCTGAAATGATTTACAACAAAATTCCATTAAGATGAATTTTCAACGAAATGGACAAAACTCCCAACAGACTGAGTGCTTAAATACCTCATGGTAATGCAGTATGATAGAACTTAAGTTTAATTGCAGTGAGTTTATCACGGAGTATGTTCTTTTGATAAAATTGCAGTGATAAGATGGGGTATCAAGTGTTTGTTGATTAGATTACACCTACATCACACGCTGTCAAGGTATCTAAAATGATATCTAAAATAGACAGTCTTTCAAATTACATGTCGCTGAATGATGGGTGGTGTCAATAATACAGCTTTATTATTTATTTGGGAGGGGGTGACAATAATACCCAAATTCAGGACAACCATTTGAAAATCTAATTAGTACACTTCATGTTCTTTTTAACTGAATAATGTACAGAAAGCACTCTAAATTCTGTATATAAAAAGCAAATGTTTGATTCACTGTGTATATCAATAAGCAGACATATTTTATTTTTTATTTTATTTAAATAAAAAGAAAATCTTTAGACCTAGATGTGTAATAATAAACATCTGCTTAGACTTTTTATAAAAGCAATCAGGAAAGTTAAATTACCTTCAGATTATTAAAAAAACAAATGTATAAAAACCTTTAGCTGTCCTCCGACAACAGCATCTCCTTGTCCATGTTCATCATCATCAGAATACTGAGTCTGGCGTTTCTTCAGCTTGCTGAACAGTTCATCCTGAAACCAAATAATGTGTTTGGAAATATTAAATTCCAAAGTCTTTAACTGATGACCTCTGTTATCAGATACAGAAAAGATTCATATCCGTATGTATCATCTGGTTGAAGACTTTTATCTTTTTTTTTCATCAATCAAGGCAAATGGAATTTTCTCATCTGCCTGCATATCTGAACGTTAAATGTACAGATGAGGCCACTGCCTGAATTCTATATTACAGATACTAAATTCTGGTTCAGATATTTGCATGAATGCATACGTATCATCCAGATATTGCAAAAATAATTAGAAAGTATTATTATTATTATTATTATTATTATTATTATTATTATTATTATTATTATTATTATTGTTGTTGTTGCTGAAAGTGTTCTTGCTTTCTTCTTTTGAAGAAAATAAAATCTTAAATACTGACGGTCTTCCTATGGATTATATGTTTATATGAAGAAAAGAAAGCAAATAATGGAAACAGTTATCAAGTAACGTTGTAATAACTTGTGAAACTCACATGAAATGCAGGTCGAGCAAGGTTTTCTTCAGAGACGGCCACTTTGTTGAGTGCAGCTAAACTGGGGTCACGCTGATCTGGAGAGAAAACACTGTCTTCTGATATACTCCTGGCACCTCCCAGCGGTCGAGCTGCCCGAGTCTTGAATCTTCAAAACAAAACGACATACTAACTTAAATTATCATAGAAGAAACTTTTGTTTCACAAATGCTGTTAAGTTATATTTGTTTTTCCTCGATTACTGGAAAAATTTATATTTTATTTTAATTGATAAATGTTCTTGTTTTTTTTATATTACAAGATGATGGCTGGTCTGAAATGTCAAAGCTTACTATTTCAAGTGGTAACCTAAAAAAGAAAATTTATTATAAGATGATATTGAAATTTGTTTCTTCATGGCTATGCTGTTTGAAACTGCTAGAAATAATATATTAAATGAAGAGTATTTTGGCTTTTTATCACAAATTCATGTGTTATTTGTCCAATATTACAGAAATTAATATTAAAAAGTGGCTGTTTTGTCTCCGGGCTACCAAAGCTCTTTTTTTACAGTCTATCAATGGATATTAAATACTGTCCAATGCAGAACCTGTGAACTTGTGTAAGAATTAATATCTGTATGTTTACTATAAAACTATATTAGTGTTATCTTTTTTTTTTTTTTTTTTCAATATATAGCACCAGCTGCTGTACTCTGAATCATTATAAAATATCTACATTGATTTTGTAATTCATTCATCTTTTCTTTCTTTATTATTTGTTTTGTTGGATTTGTTGTTTTTGTGTGTTTATTTTTTTTTTTTTTTTTTTTTTTTTTATTATTTATCTTTTTAATTAAAAAAAAGGAAAAAAAAAAAAAAAATTAAGAAAAAAGAAATTTAACCGAAGTTCACACTTCCTTTTATTATTTTTTCATCAAATACATCTGAGAACATAATCTTTAAAATGTTTACTTTCAAACTGTTACTATTGACTGCTATACAGGTCATTTCATTTTTTACTCTGGTTAGATAAGATAAACAAGCATTTCAGTAACTGCATATCTCAAGATATCTGTATGATTAATATACTGATCAACGTACTGTACCTTTACATGTATGTAACATGTTGTAAGCTAGTATATATTAAACTGGTATTTTGTTGAAGTAACATAACCTACTTACCAATAAGCTGTTTACACATACACACACAAAAATGTAAATACATACATACATTTTATATACACATTATGTACATGCATTCATACAATAACTGCACACACACACACACACACACACACACAAATGTAAATACATACATACATACATACATACATACATTTTATATACACATTATGTACATGAATTCATACAATAACTGCACACACACATACACACACATGCAACTTATAGACTGACTTTCTGATTAGTTTCTCTGTAGCTATACTGTACGAAAAACTGCAATAATGAATATTTAAGATGAAGAATATTTTGGGTTTTTATTATAAACTGAACTGTATTTCTAAAATAAATACCTGCATGTAATTTTATGGCCATGTATGTATGTATGTGTTGTTGCATGATATATTTAACAAACAGAAATAATGTTACACTCACCAAACAACATCAATGGTTATAATTAGATTTTCACAATTACCTTTACTGTAGCACACGAAATCCAAATGAAAGAAAAACAATGTACAAATACGACCACTTTCAGTCTCTAGTTAAGTATATTTTAACATACTGAAGTAACATCCCATTCATGTGATATTCCAGTGAGTTGTGAAATGAATGTGGCACATGTTGAATTTATTAGTTTAGTTATTTTTATCTCACCTGTTTTCATAGTAATACATAAACATACCACACACCAACATTAATATCTTTATGATGTAAGTTTTATTTGGGAAGCTCTTTTGTGTAAACATATAAGTGTAGATGACTTCTGTAATCACAGCAATAAACATGGGCATATAAAGAAACAAAGAAAAAGGGGAAAAAGAAAAAAAACAAAAAAAAAACCAAAACAAGAGATGAAAAAACTGCCTTGAACTGTCAACAACCTAAACAATAGCTAATTATTATTTTAAATGGTAAATCTTTATATTTTTTTTTAATTATTATTTTAAAGAATATTTTGGCTTTTTATCATAAATTGATGTATAATTTGTCTAATAATACAGAAATTAATATTAAATTAATGTGGATAATGGCTTTGTTAATTGGGCTAGCTAAACTTGTATTTTCTGTCTGTCAGTGAATACTGAATACTGTCCAAGGTAGAACCTGTGAATCTGTGTAGGAATTAATATCTGTATGTTTACTTAAAACAATATTAGTGTTTTCTTTTCTTCTTTTTTTTTAAAAATATATAACACCAGCTGCTTCTGGACACTAATTCATTATGTTTATTTAAAACTATATTAGTATTCTCTTTTTTCTTAACATTAATAAGGATTCATGTTTTAAGATTAATATCTTTACGACATAAGCTTTATTTGGGAAGATCTTTTGTGTAAGCATATAAATATGTGTGACTTCAGAAATAAACATGGGCATTAAAAAAATATTTAAAAAAAACAGAGAAGAAAAACCTGCCTTGAACTGTCAACAACCTAAAAAAACAGCTAATGGTTTTCTATTAACAAATGTAAATTAATGGAACTGTGTCACACCCAAAATGTTTAATATATATTATCATAAATGGAGAAAAGAAATGACAGACAGAAAGTCAGTCATACAAACTGAAATATTAGAAAATTAATAACATTTAATGTTATAAAATAAAGATAATCGTATTAAATAAGATATTTAAATTTGCATGTTACTTTGAACTTTTTTCTTTTCTTTCATTATTGTCATCTGGAATTATAATTCCTTATCTTTGATTAAATAATAAACAGCTAATTTAAAATTGAATGAAAAACAAAATTTATTCTGTATTTAAAAATTAATACTATAATTATGTTGAAAAAATATATTTATATATATATATATTTATTTAAAAACTCTACTGACAAACTACAAATATTTTAAGTATTTTTTTAAAACCAGTTTCACATCAGATTGTTTCTAAGATGTGACTCTATTTATTTTAAGATTTTTTATTTACACAGATGTACTCTGGTACACATTAAACATTGGATAAGACATTGCTAAAGGCAAAAGATACTCCTTGTTTACAAATGATTAGAGAGAGTAAACAATTTTACAAGGGAAGAGTGCAAGGTTAATGTCACTCATATCATTAAGTCATGGAAAGTGAGAGGAATGATTAAGATTTAATGATAGAAATTTATTTCAGTTGCAAGCACAGGATCTCTTAACTGTTTCCTTTTATGACTAAACAAACATACACTAAATAATTCAGGAAACTAATTAAAAATTAATGTTTCAAAAACCTGTTGGATGACTTCAAGTGATTGGCTGTTTTCAATTCAACAGCAGATCATAATGATGTTAATGAAGCAATAATAAAATATACAACTGTCATTAACCATTAACATGAATTTTACATGACTTTGAGAATATTTAGCACTGTTACCATTAAATAATTATGTAAAGATCAATCACTCTATGATGCCTATTGTCTAGTGAAACTTCAACAAAGAAAAAACTAACCACAAAGCTGTTTTAAGTATAATCCACCACTCCAAAGTTAACTTCAGTCTTGTTATTTATCACTAAATGAATCAATGTGTTTGTTCATCTACATCATATACCAGGCAAAGTCAGCAATGACATTTATAAAAACACACTAACTGAAACACTTGTGCAGTTTTGTTTGTTTTTTTGTTTTTTTTAAAGCTTGGCAAAAAAACAGGTTAGACCTTTGCATCTTATATCCTACATGTTAAAAAGCTTAGCAGTTGTCACCTAGATGCTGATGCACTAAAAGAACCTGCAGAATAAGTCAAAGTCCTTGCAGTGACATTGCAGCCAAGTCATATTTGTGGATATTCAGTATGCAGTGCCTTAAGAGCTAGTAGTTAACAAAATCATGTCCTGGTACAAGGCCCTACTTATATGGGGGAAGCTTTCTTTTCTCTCTAATCTTGTAACACTGCCTTGTGATGACCAGTTTATGAATACCATAGCAGACCCTTTGTCCTTTTAAGTCAGTCTATGGCAAGGTTGATACAAAAAATGTCCACTGCTGCTAAATGATAAAACTAACTGATGGTATAACAGTAGTTTCTTCAAAAAACATTCATTCATCCAAAACAAAACTTCAAATATTTTTATTCTTCATCTTACAAGAAAAAGAAAACAAATTACCTTGGGAAATCTGTCACATCAAAGGAATCACACTCCATTGCAATATGTCAACAATTTTTGTTCATCTCCCATAAAATGATATTTGACCTATAAGACATCTGACAAGTCTGCAACAACAATTTTGGACAAGCTGACAGGAAGTCAAACAAACAATTATTATGGGAAATTTCAAATGCCTATCGATAACATTAACAGACAGAGAAGAAAGTCTCTCTGGTACTGTCACTGCAGTAGTGTTGCCAAACACAGCCGATTATGTCAACGTTTCTCCCCCTGAGATGAAGGTCAACATCACATCTACATGGAGAGTTCTGCATATACTTACTGAAATATGTAAATAAACAACAGTATATAAGCTGAAATTCATACATGAAAGTATTGATTCAGAAATGCTGAGGTATTATCACAAATAAGTGAAATGTAACAGCTGGGATTCATTGTTTTCTCTGAAAGGAAGATAGCTCCCCGATACCACTCCGCCCATGATTATGTTACATTAAATGACTTGTTTCCATCATTAAAATTGCTAGTCCATTTCCAGTTCTCACCAGTTACCATTCGCATAAACAAATGACAATGTATTAAATTATATTATTCCTTGGCCACTGACATCAGGAATCATTAACAGTCAGTAAACAGAAAAAAAAAATATTTTTGAAGAGTCTATGTCAATTAGTCTCAAAACCCAATAAAAAATAGTAACATTAATAATAATAATAAATGACACTTCAGATACTGTAATTGCTTCCCACTCGCATTTCTTTAAAATGTCTTCTTTTTTTTTTTTTTTTTTTTTTTTTTTATGTATATATAAATATATATAAATTGAAAAAAGACAATGACATTTTTGTTTAATCTAAGTAATTTTTTTTATTCCCAGCTATTGCAAACAATGAATGTCAACTAACAATGTGTATATTTTGATTAACATTCACATTTAATTGTTTTATTCATGTAACAAATTTGTCTCTGTGTCTCTTGTCATTTTCTAATGGAGCAGGAAGAAAAACTGAATAGTTTCAGATGTAATTAAGCGTAGACATTAATTATTAACTCTTCCCATTCAAAGACTCAAAACAAAATAGGCCAATAACAAATTAAAGTTTAAATATTTATTTTAATGTTATTTTTATATTGTTTTACTCAGAAGAAATAATGAAAAAAGAAATAAAATACTTCTTATTTTCCTCTTTTTTTTTTTAAAATACATTTTGAAAGAGAAAGAAAAAAAACATTATTCATATGAAATGAAAAGCAACTGACTTATGACTTTACATACATAAAAACAGTATCTTCTGACATCTTTATAACACATATTTCCTATTCTGTCCAAACCGCAGTCATAATATGCTAGTCACGTCCATAACAACCTTCATTGATATTCATACTGCATCTAGATTTGATGGTGATACTAATGCAAGCTTTGTTCTTTGTAATAAGGAATGTGCAAACAATCTGTCTTGAGATCAAATGTGAAAATAATCTGTGAATCAATAAATCATTGAAAAAAAGATCAGAACTGTTGTTTTGTTGCTTTTCTATTTTGGAGATGTTACACTGTGTTGCCCTTTAGTGTGAGGGATGGAAATGAATCTATTAAAATAATAATAATGTCGAGCATTTTATTTCAGTTGATTTTGTTTTTTCCTTATTTCTTTAAAATTATTATTATTTGTATTATGTATAAACAAAATTTACATGAAATAATAAAAAGACTTTTTCAAAATAAATTAATTTCAAAAAATTATTTGTGCACCACAGCTATGATTCCCAGCCACAGTTCATTGGAGCACTAGGGTTCAATAATAACAAAAATATAGAAAGAAGAATTATTAATAAATGAATATTCATTTATCCATTTACATCAATAAGACTGACAGCTCCTTGGTGCTTGGAAAAAAGTATTTTAAGTGTTCTGCAATAATAACAGTAAAAAGAAAACAAAAAGATTTGGAATCACCATACTACTGTTTCTGTGTATGCTACATATAAATCATATATAATATATATGTAGGTGTATGTATGTGTGTATGTGTATATAAATATATATATTTTTTTCCAACCCTCAAAATACAAGTATTAATAACTGCATTTAACAAAACCATTTATCAACAAGTAAACAAAATAAAAAATAAAAAGAAAGTATGGTGTTATGCAAAGGTGGATTAGGGGCTTTTAATGATATATTTACATTTATTAAACTGTGAAAACTCTTTGCACTGGCAGAATACATTTCTTTCATTTGAAGCATACTACAGAGATATGTTTATTTAGTTTTTGAATATGAATTATGTAACAGCATAAGATAAAGAAACTATAATATATTCAGTGAAATTTAAATTTAAATATAGATATAAATAAACCTTGAAAAAAGTCAACCCATGCAATTATAGTTTTAACCAAGCAAGTTTCCTACCTCCAAAAATGTACTTTATTCAATTACTGAAATGTGAGGTTGTTCAACCACTTACCAAGGAGAATCACCTGAACTGCAAACACTAAGCTAGACATAAACAAATAGCATGTACAGTAAATTTTATGTACAATTTTTTTAAATTGCCTTGTATCATGATTGAGCAAATAGAACAAATACAGACACATGCTCACAAAGAAGCAGACATAAAAAAATAAAACACACATAATCTTCAAAATACATTTACCTGTCTTCACTTGTTTGTATAAATAACAATAAAACTATCATCAAACTTTAAATTGTATGATGATGTTAATGTCAAATTTTGTTCAGTTTATTAAAGAATCAAAAGAAATATAATTTTTTGACAAAACCAGTAAAAATGATATCTACTTCTAAACCCACAAAGTTCTTCATGACTAGGCTTTTAAATAAACTACTAATTATTGTATTATATCTAAAAATCAAAAACAAAACAGCTTATTTAAGTATGTTATGTGGATTCTTGAACATATACAATGTGTCATGGCTGCTGGGAAATACTGAGCATACTGCTGTATGTATGCTGAACTGATAATTCACTGATGCTGCTAGCTTCATTCATTATTCACAGCATGTACAGAATAACAATTACAGCAATCAAATGTTAATGAGGTTAACATCCTCTTGTGGCTTATGATACTCTTAACCAGTCCACAGCATTCCTGAGTTAGGTTTGTATAAACAAGTGCAGGAACGTCATAACACAATAGCATGTTTTCAAAGTATGGAATTAAACCTCAGTGACAAGTTAAATTTCCATTTTGTTTTAGTAAGAATGTTACAAATTGTGTGAACATTTCATTAAATATCTATTCAAGGATGCCTCCAAAATGCATGTTGTATGAATGATTATCAAATATTGAACAGCTTTTTTTGTTGTATAATGATGTGACAGATAAAGCCTGCTGCTGTCACTAACAGATAACTCTTACTGATTAGAACAAGAAATCAGTAATACACCTTTCTTAACATAGAAAAGACTTTGTATAACCTTTGATAAACTTGTACAACAGATATATTTAATGAACACACATGAGGATTGATTTAATAACAAAATAAACATCTTTCCATTTCTAATCTAAAACTAACTGTCTAGAAAACTAAAATTTGAAAGTGCATTTATCCCCAAAACATTGTTTGATATCTGAAATAACCCCCTTTTAAAAAAAATTAAATTGCACCTGCCATTTATCTTTAACAAATTTATTACATCCACTGCTTTCACAGCTAATAACCGACAATAAAAAAGAGAACATTACAAAGACTCCAGTCATTTCAATTGATTTACAATTTTCACACTGTGAATTAATCTACACACAAAATGTTTTAAAAAGAACTTATGATTCATAAATTTAAGCTATTCGTTTTCACATCTCATCTATTTTTCTTTCTTTTCTTTGTTCCTTATATTTTTATTTTTATTTTTATCAATGCATACACAAATTGGATAATAAATTTTCTGCTGGATTGACCCCGAATGTTGACATCCATGATCTTTCACATTTCATCTAGTCTAATCTATAGTCACTAAATGTGAACTTGTTTTACTCAGCTGAGACCCAGTGATGTAGAGAGCTTTCTTCCAAGTCATTAATCATTATTAACGTG
This sequence comes from Chrysomallon squamiferum, assembly GCA_012295275.1. Lineage (NCBI taxonomy): Eukaryota > Metazoa > Mollusca > Gastropoda > Neomphalida > Peltospiridae > Chrysomallon > Chrysomallon squamiferum. Next base: position 9,417,904 of record CM022670.1, read on the forward strand.
GAAGGCTTAATGTGCTAAATGAACTTGTACCACACATCTTTAATATGCTTTCCATCATGTTCTTGTTAAGACATGAATCGATACTCTTTATAACAGTTAGCACTCTACATGGAGTACTCGTAATTATATTCATCATCCTTTTATTGACAGGTAATATAACTGGCTATTAAAAAACGAATCTGTAAAATTTTCTTTAACAAAATATATTAATAAGATTTAAAATGTTAATATCAAGTTATATGGTTTAAAAAATATTAATTTATATATTCTTTTCCTATGACTCAAGGTTCAAAAGTATTGACTCACAGATGTGTAATGCTATAATTATTGCTGAATTAATTAAAAACATTTATGTAAACAACAATAATTTGTATTTCTTTTTTAATATTTAGCAGCAACCAGCGAAATAAATAAATATTTTTTCTATTATTATTATTATTATTATTATTATTATTATTAAGAAGTCATATTTTAATTATCACAGTATGTAAATATCAGTTATTTTCACTGCTGTTTTCAATATCAGTTTTGAATGATTTATGATGTTTGTGTCCCTTATGGATCACTAAATATGCATCTTTAATGTTTAAGCTCTTCAGAAATCTATTGCTCTAGCCATCATAACAGAGTAGTTATCATTTGGTGGATCATGCTGGATTTTAACATCAACTTAAATCAAAATGCATTCCGTTCTATTGATAGTTCTATCAAGAATTTTGAAAAACAAAATAAGAAAAAAAAGTAAAACTGTTACTTCTTTAAGAAATAGTTGTGTTGCCATCAAACTGAATCATTTAGTACCGTATCTGTTTTCACTGAACAAGAACTAAATTATTATTAAACATTCATATATCTATATAAAAGTGATCTGAGAACTTTCAAAAATGTTTTTATTATAAATTAATTTTACAAAATTAAAATTTCAAAGGATGAACTTAACAACTACCAAAGATTTGTATATATAAAAACAGTACACACATTTTGCTACCTGATAAATTTCTGCTGCTTGGAAAACATGCAAACATTTAGACTTAAAATAATACCTACATCATAGGCATTCATTAGAAGATATACCATTACTGTAGCCCATGGGAAACACATTACTTGAAGAAAACTTACTGGTTTTTTCATTGAACTATACTGAGTATATACAAACTCATAAAATAAAATGGAATAATGTTATCTCTGTTTTCCAAATTTCGATTGTACAACTACTTACAACACTTAGTAGTAGCTATTTATCAAAATTTTATTCAACTGCGTATTAACGTATAGTGAGCTAATTACAAAGAAGTTGATAGCCATATCTACACTTTTATACTAAACAAGAAAAGTAAATAGTCTGCTCTTTGTGACAACATACACACCAATCTTTTCCCTTTATGAAGTAAATACATGTAAACACACCTGTATAGAGACAAACTGTATTTTCCTATAAATACTTAATGTCAAGATATGAAGTAAAGTGGGTAAATTCAATAGAATGACACATCATTTTTATAGCACCTTAGAAACACAGTTTTCTTTGCAGCTAAATAATATTTATTGAAACTAATAAATTAGAAAGAATTTCTGCCAGTTAAATAAAACAATTTTCCAACCAATTAATGTATTAACAGAATTTATAAAGTATTATCCATGAATATAGTTTGGGAAAATTTTATTCTGTTTATAAATTCCTTTAATAATATAATAATAAAAAGTTCAATTTGCTTTATCACTTCAGTGCAGATCCAAATAATAATAATAATAATAACTATAAGAAGATGAAGAGAAAGAAGAAGAAATAAAAATGCATTGGTAACAACACTTTTCTTTAGACTGACTGTAGATTCAAATACATACCAGAACACTAAAAAAAGTAAAAATATTTTTCTTCTAAACTTAACTTTCATTAATAACAACTAGCCATCATTTGTTATCATATACACATTGACAACGTGCCTGTGACAGCGCTCTTTGACAAGATATCAAACAGGTATATTAATCAAGAAATAACATAGTAACATAATTAACCATAACCAAAATTACAGGCATCAAAGGAAAACAAAATGAACATGTAGATTTGCAAACTGAATATAGTAAAAACTCTAAGAGAACAAAAAAAAATATATATATATATATATATATATATTATGTACTGTGCATGACTTATTAACAGACAGATTAAGGAAAAGAGTTTCAGAGTTATTACTTCTTTTATCATTAGATTAGAACATTAAGGACACGGAAATTACACATGTTTAGTATATTTTTATTCCAGTCAACATTCTGATTCTGTTGCGGCAATTTTTCTTTTCACTGCATGTTTTTGAATGTATGTGTAGTGCTTGTAAGCCTCAGCATAAATGTGTGTATGTGTGCTTTTGTGTGTGCATATATGCATGCTTATATCAGACAGAGAAAGAAAAAATAATAAGGTATCTACATATAAAAGATTAATTACATACAAGAAACATACATTTATTTGTTTCAAAGGCTGGTATTACTGGAATATGTTCGTTTTTTTGTTATTTTTGTTGTTGGTTTTTTTTTTTGTGTTTAAATTATTCTAGTTTATGTGGATATTATGTTGACTTATTCTGACAATCTGGAATTGTCAACTTTCATAAACTAAAAATTAAAAAAAAAGGACTAGATGTAAGGTTAAGATCATTTCATTTCTCTGGGCTAGTGACTCATAAATACTGTATAAAAGAGCATGAATGCTAAGTGTCATCATACCTATGACAGTTTATTGTTTACTTTTAATTATCTTCAAAATATTCATGCAAATGCAAGGTCAATTTATTGGACAGACTGCTTTTCACACACCAGTGTTATATATATTTACACCAAATACTGTCACAAATTTTTTATTTAAACACTAAAATCTTTCCAGTGGCTCAGAAAAGGAATATACATCTCATTAAAATCAAAATTCCGTATTCATTAATTATTAAGAAATATTTTTACTTTTTAATTCACATTATTAGTTTATCATAAAGAACTCTGATAGAAAATATCCAGTTGTGATATATACACATACCCTACAAAACTTTTAAATTTATCTCTTGTTTTATGAATTTTAATAATAATAATCTAAATATATATATGCCTATATATAATACTTTGAAGTTAAAATAAAAACAAATAAAAATTATCTCAATAACGTGCTTCAAAATACTAATGTTTAAATACCATTTATAAAATTAAATGTTTGTAATGAATTAATCATTATGCATTAAAATTATGCATGTACATAATTGTTTTAGATGCAGATTTGTTATTTTGATGAACATTATTATATACTGACTTGAATATGTTTAGATTATAAAAATTATAAAAAAAAATAAAAATTTAACCATCATGACTTATTATTAAGATAATTAAACATAAAGTTAATTTTTCAAAGAATTATTTAATTGAAATAATTAATAACTATTACCAGAGAGAATTTTATTATCAAAATTGTATCCAAATTCTGAATTAACTGAAATGGCTATCCATTTACTGCATATAATGGTAATCAAAAAAATAATTTTCTTCTTTAATAATAACCAAAGTTATTACAGAAAACAAAATTACTTACGACTAAAACAAAACCCTGAAATTTGTGAGCAGTTTCAAATGTTAATAACAGACATTCTATCCAAGCTAAGTACAGCTGATTGTTTAAAAAAACAGTGAAAACAACCAATAGTCAAAATGAATTATCAGAACTGCCAATCAGGCCTTACTTAATCTAATCAGTCATAGTCTGACCTAAAGGACACCTGTAATCAAAACAGAGCAAACATGTCAGAAAATGACATTGAAGATAAGTACCCACAATTTAAAATAATACAGTTTTGCAAACCATACCCATGTCCAAAGATATCAGCAAACCAACATAATCTAGAGCAGTAACTTCCCATAATTGCACTGGAATAAAGTCAATCTCTGGAACATTAACTTCCTATTAGAATAATATGGAACTGGTTGCTATTTTTGTTTTCTTGTGTTATAAATATCAGCTGTTTGCTGTTTTAAGACGACAGCAACTGAAGGCTGGGTATCAGTAAGTCAGTCCCACTAAGAGAAAATAATCCAAATATTGTTTTTCATCTTCTTGAAATCATGAAAACAAACAGAGAGCCATCAAGAACAAAAAAATTGCTGCTGTCTTTACAGACAAACCACATCTAGATCTCACTAACAGGACAGCATGTAAAGACTTCAACAATATGGAACATTAAAGACACATTTATGTCACAACACAATATTATAGCCAAGTGATAAATATCTGCACACTGATGTTCAAAGAAAAAAACAAATATTCCAGATGAACTGAAAACAGCTAAAAGGAAATGTCCAGGATGTTTGACACAGACAATGGGTTACTACTGTTAGAAGTTTATGTAGGAAAAACATAATTTTTTCTTAAATAACATATAATACTGTTTGTAAAAGCTGGAGTTTAATAACACCCATGTTCATACATACAAATAGTGACACACCCTGATAAGAAGATAAATACAGAGTATTAAAAATAATTATGAAGAACAGATTACAAATTAGTAATATTTTTTGAATTAGTCTTTTATATTTCACACAAAATGGATAATTGTCAAAAATACATTGCAACAATATATTACAAGTAAAAAAGCATTAAATAATGAGTAAAAATATAAATTACGTTCACTTTTTAAATTGGAAAATGAAATCAAAAGAAAAGAAAGAAAAAGATCATTTCTGTTCAGTAAATACTGAGTTTGAAAAGATTAAAACTGGAATGAAGATAAATAAATGTGCCATTCTCTGAAAGCAAAGAGAAAAATTTTTGTTGCAAATACAACGATTGCTTTTAACACAGGTTCTCAATCTTTGTTGAAGCAGTAACAACAAGAACAGTGTTACAACCACAAAAGAATGTGTATTTTAACAATTAGAACATGCAAAATAGAAACAAGTCACAAACCCTCCATCATCATCGTCATCCTCGTCTGCTGTTTGTAAGGCTGGCGTTGACTTTGCCTTCTGCGTGACAATGGTTCCTTGTTGGTCATCTTTTGACTTGCTGCGTTTCCGCCCGCTCTTAAACAATTTCCTCATTACTTCAAATGGTTTGAATTTTCGTTTTTTGCCATCACCTTTCACGTCTGAAAAACAGGGAGGCACTATCAAGGTTACTTTGCATTCTACCAAAAAGAATCAACGTCATATATGTACATATGACTGACTTGTAAAGTCAAAACAATAACAAATGCTGCTTTTAAATGTAATTATTAAATGAGTAGTCAACAGAACTGCAAAAATGTTTAAGATTAATAGAATTAACCTTAAACAATAAGTAAAATTAACAGTGTTATATACAGATATTTTAATTTTCAAAATCTTTGGCAGTTTCTTTTACCAGTATAAACAAAAATATTTGTTATGAACAAAGTGATTCCTTAACATGTAAATGTTCTGAAATGAAAAGATTTTTTAAACATTTTTCCAAAGTATGTTTTGTAGTTTGTTTTATAGATTAAACAAGTTCATCCAATATAAATATTTAAATGCAGCTATAGTTAAAATTACAATTAAAAACAAATTTCTGTTGCAATATATATTTTTTTAAATAAAATTTCAAACACTCAGCTGGTAGGATAGTATATTCCTGAAGACTTACTTGCTGAACTATGAGACCATTTTATTTCAGACTTGCAAGCTAATTAATATTCCCAACTGTTGCAGTAAATTACCAAAAATAACCCCTAAGTGACTGGTTCGTACTGATTAATGTTGTTTGGTTCATTAATAGAGTTACCCCTTTCCTTAACAAGGCCTCAGATCTATAAAACAACTACATGATAAAATTGGGAACAAAAGGAAGCTGTGCTGTGATCTATGCCGAGGCATATCACTGTTGTTGTTGACTTCTAGGTATGAACAGTCATCCAGTGCTTCTTGTGTGAGGATCAAAGAAGTAAACAATGTAACACTGGCCAAAGATGACACGCGCCCAAACTATGTCTGAGTCTTATTGACAATTATGGGCTCAAACACACCATGTAGTTAATACTGCATTAAACTGATGAGTACCACATCTAGGGCTTTTTTAATACCATTTAGAAAAAAAATTGTTTCAGAAAGAAATATATGTGCATGTATGCTGTATGTGTTTCAAAATTACCTTACAAAACATTAAGTTATATATGTTTTAAAATGTGTTTTCTATATTTGTTTTTCTGCCATTTCTTGGTGTCATTTAAGAAAATATTTATGTCAAAAAGGAAAGTGCTGAATATATATATATGTGTGTGTCTTTGTGTGAGCATCTGCATCTGTATGATGTATATATTTGAACAAGAATAAAAAATTGCAAAAAAAACTGGTAACTTAAAGAAAAAATCTCTTTATTTATTTTCATTTCAAGGATTTTTTTTTTTTTTTTAATTCTGTAAAGCAGCACTGAATAGCAAATCAAAATAAAGAACCTGCAGTAGTTTTTATTTCTTTGGGGAAGAAACAAAATGAAAAAACCTATTTGGGCTGTTGTTTTAACTTCACAACTTTTCAATCACTCTTACAGTAAATCAATATAGAATGACAGAATGATTCACAGTATCTGGCTAGGAGAATGTATAGGGTTATTTCTTTCTTGTCTTGTGGGAAAAGATATAAAAACATTCCTTCCAACTAACCAGTAAGAATGGCCCATGGAATGGCATTAGGGTTCTTCTAATGCAATTTAAACCAATATGTTTGAAAGTTAAGCCAATCAGTATCATGTATTTCTTTATTGTAACATTTTACTCCATTTGAATAGGTCCTTGTAGAACAAAATTAGCTTGGAAATTGATACAAAATTACATTATATATTTCACAGAAAATGTCTCTTATAAAATATACTGACTGGACAGTAATTTCATTAATGGATTATCGAATCTGAGTATGTATTCTTAGATTCAGGTTTTAATTTTAAAATCAGTATTTTCAGAACATTTTATAAAGAAAATTAAAATGCTTTTAAGATTAAACTGTTATGATCAAAATTAAAACTGTCATTTATTATTTCAATAATAGCGTGGTTGGCATGTGAATGTATTTACCTTTATTGACATTAATCAGGATAAATGAGAAAAAATAAAAATAAAAAAATAAAAAATAAAGATTAAACAATCAGCCTTAAATCTTGCTTCATATTCAAGAACCAGTTATTTTAGTTACCCATTAAAAAACTGTCAAGATATGGGCTTTTAAAATTTTATTTATTATCATTATGTTTTTGTTCTGTAATTTTCATTTATTGGGTTTGTTATTAATCCTATTATTATTTTTTTAAATAGCAAAATCATAGTCTAGACAATTTTTTTAAAAATCATGAAAACTTTTGTGGTAGGACATTGTCTATAATGTATCTATGTATGCAAATATGTATAGATGATAGCAGTTATAAAAAAAACTGTGTCACCGAATTTATAATACAACTTACAATAATGTATAAAGAGTTCTTTCATTTGAAACAAAATCTCATTTTTGATATGTCCAAAATAATTGAGTATGTTTTATAGAGATATTTTATTGTAAAGATGATGCAAACTTCTTTATATATTTATGTCAAGTTTACTAGGCCAAATTAAATCAAAGTTTCTATTTCATTTGGGTTTTTTTTTTCATTTTGCTTCAGCTTATGTTAATATTTACTTGTGGATACAACTATGTCAACTTGTTATGCATCCCAGTATGTTATGTACACATTAATATATAATATTTTTTTAAATATCTATACCGTGAATCAATGAGATTCAAACATCTTATTTAAAAAGAAATAATATTAATAAAAATATTTGAAATCAGTACATTTTTACATGAATGTTTTACAAGTCTTCAGTTCTTCTTTAATTTCTTCAACAGAGGTTTAATTTTTTATCAGTGTTTACAAAGAGTTGTTTAAATTTGCTCTAACTTTTAGGTATATTTGAATAGAAAGGAACACAAACCACCGGGCTTTCCAATAAGTGCCAACTTTGTCAAACTAGCATCGAAAGCTCTCAGCAAAGCAAACCACCTGCCAAGTTCAACAATTCAATCAAGTTACTTCCTGCCCCTCATGCAGATGATATAGGTTAATGTCACACAGATATAAATAAACCATAAAACAAAAATAAAAGTCTACTACAATTTTTTTTTTTTGATAGCACTTTAGAAATTGAGGTGTAATTAACACAATAAATTATATATACTGATCATCTGCATTAATCTGAACACAGTGTTCATCTACAGGAGCTGTCATTTTGGTATTAAGATAATACACCATCAGCAAGTAAACTGAAATACAGCAGCCAATGGGCATGATAAATCAAAATATGTAAATAATTTACAAACTATAAGCATTTTAAACTTAGCTTTCTACAAACAGATTATTTAAGAAAATATTTCAGGTTCTTTTAATCATTTCAAATTAAACAAACATGCTTTATTAACAGAGACCAAGAACAGCAGAAATGCTAATATAGGAAATAATGTTGTTAAATAACAAATCATGTCCTTTTTTTCCTAAAAATTATTTCCAGATTATTGTTTAACAAACTGTTATAAAGCCTTAAATACTCACCGACTGTCTCAGACACCTCTACAGGTGTGTCGTCATCTGGCACAACCCTTTCTTCTGAACCTGAAGCCATGGTGGCTGCAGGCTTAGCTGATCTCCTGGCTTCAACTAGGTTGCTGTCCAAATACTGGACAGATGCTTCTCTGTTTAGGTCAAGTTCATATCTGTTGGCATCCCTGCAGCATCCTGAAATTAGACATTTTAAAACTGATTTAGACATTTAGAATTTAAAGAAACTGTTATAATACGTTTCAACAAATGCAAGACTGATCTAAATCAGACAATTGCAGATGGACACACAGCAATAACAATCAAAGCAATAAACTTTAATTTCACTTGTTTTTAAAAACAATAGAAGAAGGTTCAAGTAAAATGAGATAAAATGTAAATGCAACCAATAGATAAAATCACTCTTTATTGGTTTTTATTACTGACACTAAAGGATCAGATGTACATATGTCAGGGATCATTTAATACAACAGATGTAAATGTACAGGTGCTTGCAATGGATCCAATCAGATGTCCTTTCCAATGTACTTTTTGTCCTATACAATCAATTCTTACTTTTACTGTTCTCAGCACTGATGTTTTGGGGTCTTATAGCCATAATCATGATAATGAATTTTTTTGAAAAAGCATATAGGAAAATGGAAATTTAAACAACAAAAAATTTTAAGCAGACAGGTTTGGTTATATGTTTTCCAATTAACAGTTCAAATCCATTTATTTTTTACCAATTTAAAAGAAACTTTAATATTCAACCATTTTGATTTGCAAGAAGAACAAAATATGTTTACACATAAAATTCACATAACAGATTTTAAATATTACTTTATAACACATGAATTTATCAGTTGTTGATATATAAAATAAATGAAACACAGTTAAACTGGTTAAAAAATCTTATTATCTGTGCTTGAATGAGAATGTAACAAGATGTTGAAAATACATCATGAAGCAGTCCTGGTCCTCAGCCTAATAAACAAATACTGGTTAAATGGTTTTATATGCTGTCATAATTACAATCACATCATTTTATACTTATACTAAACAATTATTAGCAAACTATTAAAAACCAGATGCACATGTACTGATGTAAACAAATCGTAAATACCATTTTTCAGTGGGGATTTTTAGATACATGACTTTATAAGGAGATGTTTTCTGGACATTAAATGACCTCTTAAGCACAAAACTTTTACGCACAGATATGGTAGATTACATTCGTGGAATTCAGAGTATGTTTGTTGTTACTGGCTGAATGAATCCAAGGAAGTGGGGTCAGTAAAATGTAAATAAGAATAGAAACATAATTGTGTTAGCTGAATACACTTTTTGTTGTGTGTGTGGATACACTAATAAATGTATATAGCTGTATTACATATGTATGTGTGTATCTAAAATTTTAATAGTGTAACAATCTTGATTTCTTGAGACAGTTTTTGTATAACACAAATTAAACTATTATAAAGGAACAAGAAACAAAATCAAATCAAAAGATGAAGTTCAAAATACATTTGTCTGTTCTAAAAATGCACCTACATTGTTAATTCTTTGTTTCTAACACTACCTATATATAGGTGTCTGTATTAACATAATGCTGTGATAAACTAAGTACACATACAAACATGGGTGAGTTTAAATATTGACAGAGTCAACTAATGACAAGAGTAAAGAAAGGTTGATCTGCTACAGGTAAAAAGACATTCATCAAGTATAAGTTTTAAAAGGAAATTATTTAAAAAGGAGAAAAAAGTAAACACAGACATGTTGCAAAAACAAATATGCAATAACATTGTATAATGTATGTATGTATGTGTTTGTGTGTGTATGTATGTCTGTATGTCTGTATGTATGTATGTATGTGTGTGTGTATGTGTATGTATGTGTGTGTGTGTGTGTGTGTGTGTGTGTGTGTGTGTGTGTGTGTGTGTGTGTGTATGTATGTATGTATCAATAATTATTCCCAGTTCCGCCTACCAATACAAAATAAAATAACTGAATAAACAAAAGTACCTGAGTCAGCTCTCTATAATTACAGACTTCAGGAGTAATTATTTTTTTGCGTACAAACACTTTTGCTTGATTTGGTAGATTTACGAAGTTATAAGTTCATGAAATTTAAATTTACTAAATATCATGGTACTTTCCCACTATATAAATGCAGGTATAACATTTCTACACAAGCTAACTCGTATGTTCAGAATTATAGACCACTGGCTAAATAAACTAAGAGTTCAGCTTATAAAAGCATTTGTCAATTTACATGCTTGGAATATAAGTCGCCCACAACAAAGTGTGTCCATTGATTGAAAGACGGTGGAATTTCAAAGCAAATACCACCTAAATGCATTGGCTATCTAGATAATAGTAACAGTTGATCCTTTCCATTGTTAGCCTGTGGCAGCCAAAAGCAAATATTTTGAAGTGAACATCTCAAACTCAAGGATCTTTAAAAGCTGAATCTGTGCATACTTTAGTAAATACTAGGTTATAAGAATCAAGACTGATGTCTCTGATGACACATACCTAACTTAAATTCACTTTTTTATCCATAGAAATGAAACATTTTAAGGAAATCCCAAATAAAATATTATCATCCTAGCTATTTTTTTAAAGTTAATCATTTTCCCTTGAAGTTAATTATTTCCCTGGAAAACACTGCTTTGTTTTAAATTACAAGATTACAATACGCACCAACTCTGAATTATATATTAATTAGTGTTTGTCAATTGTAAGATAAATAATTAAAGATCCACTATGTATGAATCCATTATTCCACAGTTAAAATGATATGGCAAATGGACATTAATGTATGACAAATTTGTGCTTGTTTGATTCTGATTGCATTTTTTTTTGCATTTTATATTCCAGTCTCTAAGTTTTTATATAATGCTACCAACGTCTTTTCAAATGATGTCAGCTTTTTAATTTAAAATTTATTTACCAAATTTCTCAGTTTATTAATGATATTGTGAATGTTTCATTCACTATGCCTTTATCTTCACTGAAAGAAAAGATTAGCTGACAATCTGAAAAAAGAAACTTAACAGGGTACTACTACTACTATAGGGGACAGTTCAAAAGAAATATTTCAAATAGTGCATTGAGCAAAACTGTTACATATATAAGTATGTTGTTTCATAATAATAAACATGTTCAGAGCAGGATAACCATACAAAAGAAGTGAAGGGTAGCACAGTTTATTCAGCCCACTGACCACAATCTTAAAATATTTGAATTCATTCATGCAGATGAAAACTAACAGACTATTTAACAATACTAATGCAATATAAATCATTTTATATTTCTTACATCTAATTTGATATTCATGAAATTGAATGGAATCTTTTATTAAAAATATTTATTTAATTATTACCCACTTACTGTGATTAACTTTTATCTTGAATGCATCTGAATTTTTGTTACAGGTTGTGCTTCAGTGCATAAAACGTCCTGAATATATACACCTGGATCTGAAAAGGTTGAACTATTTTCAATGTTCATATTTATAAGCTGTTATAACTGCCTTTCATAACTTTAAAACTTGAAATACTTGAAATGTCTAATATGTGAGGTTGCTGGAACCTCATACATAAATAAAATAGAATAATAAATGTCCAAACATTTAACAGCTTTATGATATTTTTCTTCTTTATGATACATCACTGATTTAAAAAATCTAATAGCAAAACTAATTCAGAAGTTTTACACACACAAACAAACCCATACAGACACACATAAATGAATAATTAATATGCAACATTTTAACAGAATATGGCACTGAATAGAAAATAATACTTAATTTAATTTATTCATATAACAACTGTTTCTAAATACATTTATATTCATTTGTTTTTAAATGATAAACCAAATTAATATGTTTGTCACAAGAATAACTTTTTAAAAAGTGTTTAATTTTTATATATTTTTATATCTGATAGAACTGCAAAAGGAAATAATTTAAAAAACAAATTAAAGCATAATAACAAAAATTTAAATTACTGACTTGGGGTAGTCTGAAACAACTCTTCCTACTGCTGCATACATTTTACTCAGTGTAAACATAACAGGTTTGAGGAAACATGTTAACAAGGTGGCTGCTACAAAACAAAGACATGACAATACACACAACAGTAAACAGTATTTGTCATTTTGTTTAACAAACATGTTTAGCAAACATCAACTAACTATACACAGAAAGCATGCTGGTTTCTTGTCATTATCCAAGGATGTGTTTCATTCAGTTTCCATTTTGTACAGTTGCATTCAATTCACATACATACTTTTATAGATGAAATCTGTGATGAATATTTTGAATGCCTGAATATTTAACAACATATACCCTATGGCTAAATTAAAATATTATGTTAACAATGTCATGTTTATGGGGTTTTTGTTTGTTTTTAATGGTTTAATGATACCAGAAAGCAAACACGCCACTCTTACCAAATAACAATTATAAATATTTGTTCATAACCACCTTATAATACACTAGAAAGAACATACCTATTCTTTTGACAAACTCTCTGTGAGACACACAGTTTTAGTGGTTGGAATGGAATATCATCTAATGTTTGTAAAGGTATTTAATAATAAGGTCAGTCTTCTCTGGTAATTTGCTACATACTGAACTAAAGACCTTTACTGATATAGTTAATCTCCCCAAAAAGATGGTGTTGTTATATAAGAAATGCTTTAATAAGTTTTTGTTTCTAATTATGTTTAAAAATAACTTCTCTATTAATCTCTGCTAAGACAAAAGTAAAAAAGATTACTTTAGAAAAAACAAAAATAAGTTTTAAGAAACTGTATGCTGTTGATAATTATTATTTAAAGAAAATAACTTTATAATATAATAGTAATTTTTCTCAGTTTTCCATAACAAATAATAATAATAAAAATTCATTCATTCATTCATAAATGATATCCTTCAGGCAAACTGTCTAGTTAGAACGAATTATAAGACTGACATTACAAAAATGTCAGGGTCACCCACAAGTAATGGGTTTAACTTTGTGAACAACCTTTAGGTTTGATAAGCTGAAGAAACAAGTCTTGATTATTGGCATTCCTGCTTGTACAGTGAGAAATTTAATTTTCTTTGGTTTGTTTACAACAAGAAATGTGATGTGCTGATAGTAAAACCTATTGATCATGATGGTAGATTACCTCCAACTGTCAATCACTAACGTGAATAAGAAAGATTATTACTTTTGAAGTAACAGACATGCACATACAGAAAGAAAGACAAACAAGTAATGCTGATCTTCAAACAAAATGAACATGTTAAGAAAATGAATAAACTTTAATGAAAATTTTTCAATATCTTTGGCTCTAACATTTCTTTTAACGCAGTGGTGCTTTTATTTAACAGTAAAAAAGATAAAAAGTTACTAATGGACCAACTATTATCATTATACAAATACATAATTTATAGCCTTTGTTATACTGATTACTGCAATACAAATTCAAAACAAATTAACCTTAAAGTTTGAGCATCTAGATTCACATATATATTAACCCACAACCTGTTACCATTAATCCTAAGCTGAGTACTTTCCCAAACTGTATGACAAATATGTACAGGTGTACTATTCAGAGATTTATCTTTATGTAAACAGCATTTTGCATAACAACAATGTGTTTTGGTATCATTAACACTAGAAAACATAAACATAAATGAAACCAGTTACCAGAAATAATGTGAGCAACTTTTTAACAAGTCAAGGTTAATTCTGTTATTTAAGAATACATGTTACATAAGATCAAGTTTTATATATATATATATGTATGTATGTATGTATGTATGTATTATTTTTTAAGTATTATGTTAAATAAATTTGTAAATTATATGTAGTGGATATTCTGAGACATATTTATAAGCAATTAAAATAGCTTGGCATTACAATATACTATACATAATACAGGCTTTACATTTGAAATTAAATAATCAAAATATTTCCTGTGTAGAAGTATAACAAACTTTGGTGTTACACACACCCATACACATAAGTAAATGTATTAATATAAGATTCAATTAATACTTTAAAAATTATTTTAAAATTATATTAATGGTCATGTGAATGATATGACGAGATTATGTAAATACATAATTATGATAATACTGATTATTTTGGATGCATGCGTTTTTTAAAAAATATTAGTTTACTTTATATAAATAAAAAAAACCTTTTATTTTTATTCTAACTTGATGGGCGCGGTCCAAGTTCTATGTAGATAAACCCTGGTGATAAATTCCTGAACACCTCATAAATTTAGTTAAATATAAAACTTTAATATCTTAGATCTATCAGTATCATCCATGATTCATCGAATGTTCATGTTGTATGATCATGTACAGTTAAAATGTTACAATTCCAACATCACATTTTGTGATTTGGTAGTTACTTTGCGTCCATGGCAAACAAAACAAACGAAAGCATGGCTATCATAATCAAGACAGACGTGTCTAAAGATAGTAACTGAAATTGGACACAGTCAAACCGGCTTCTTTTTTATCTCCAAGTCTAAGGTTTACTCTGACTATAGCACCGGACAAATCATTCTGCCTTCTGTATACTACAAACAATTTGTTATAAGCAACAACTAAATTACCTCATTATTATGGATATATCCATTCAGTTCAATGGTATTCCAGTAAACTGTAGTGTCTTTCAGTAACTCCACGCTATTTCTGATATTACTTTTCGATCACAGAAACCATACAACAACAAATATGGCTGCTTCTGTCGTAGGTCATCTGACCACGTGACTTCTCACTTCAATTGTAAGGTGCTACGAATGACAGACAAATGTAAACCAAACATTTTAGTTTATTATTATTTATTTTTAAAACGCCGTCGAGCATGACACTGACAGCTCCAAATGATAAAAGTACTTTAACTGATTAAATAATAAATAAATGTTCACTTGTTTGTTTTTTGTTTTTTTAAAATAACATTAAACCATAAATCATTAAATGCCTGTCACAGTTTTGTTTTATGACAGTAAATGACTAAAATAATGAGTCACAAGTGCCAGAGTTCAAGAAATGGTAGGTTATTAAAACAATAATAAAAATAAACCTTTTGATTCCTTTACAGTGAGTATTAATATATATAGTGTCACATTATTATTTAACTTGTTTTTGAATAATTATTCCATTACACTTATTCAAAGTTGAATGTAATTTATCAATCAGTGAAGAAAGGACAGCTTTCACTCAGATTTCATGCCATACTCAAAATGTAACACTTACTTATACATCATCAGATGTCTTAATGTTAATGTGAAGTGTCTAGTGTCATGATACATCACAGAGCTAATTCTCATTCCAGCCAGTGCTCTACAATGAGATGGTTAATATAAAATATCTAATGATGCTAATAATGAAGTGGCAAATGCTGGTTTCCTTTCATTATCCGATTAGTCTTTATGCCAAATAACTAACTAAATATTATTATATATTTAATAAAACATTTCATTCCTTCCTTTTTGGTGATGATATAATGTGTTAAAAATACAATTTACAGTTAATCATTTCTAACATAATTAATATTAACCCTGATATAAGACCTATCACCTTAAAGATGACTGATGATAAAAACTGGCCTGTAATTCCATGGATCAAAGTAAAAATATTCAGTTATTACTTATTATTTGATCACTTTGATTAGAATGGGAAATAATTTTCAGTTAGATAATTATCAGAAAAAATATTAGTTGTATCTGGGATTAATTACTTTATTTTTTAATTTTAATTTATTATTATTATTATTATTATAATTATTATTATTATTATTATTTATCAATTTAATTTTATGTATTTATTATCGATTTATTTAATATTTTTATTTTATGATAAATATTATTACAACAGATTTAATATAATAGTTTTGTGTAACTTTATTAATAATCTGTATTATAAAATGAAATACTAGATCAGACTTGAAACACTTAAAAAGCGTTTAATATACATCAGGTGTGTGACATACAACCCAAGGCTTCTATTAGCCAAATGTTTAACATATATGATGAATGTATGGATCAATAATATTTAATCAGAGTTGATTTGTAGCTATGGTCATCATTTACGACATCAAATGTCAGGAACAAGTCACATCCTAAAATGATCTAGTATATATCTACCTTGTTAATATTGGGTACAGATTATTGATTTGTTTTTGAATAGACTGATAGTTAACTACATTAAATGGACCTGGCAGCTGATATTTCATGGACCAAGGCTGTGGAATGTAGTACCATGATGGAAATTATTATATTTTTAATTTTGTAAATTTTTTGGCTTGCTGTGTTTTCCTAAGAAACTCACTGAAGGTAACAACATTGTACACAAAATGTTTGAACAAACTCACTGGTCACAAATATTTGTGGAACAAAATCTCAACACTTTTTATTATTTACATTTATTGGACGACTACATACCAAATAATGAGAGGAAACATGTCTTTGTCACTCACATCAGTGTCATTTCATGAATTAATAAGGAATTGCTTTTAATGCATCTTTATTAAGAAAGCCAGGCATCTGATAAACCATTTATGTGACTGCAGCTAGAACAGAATTTAAGCTCAGTATATGCATGAAGGAGGACTGATCCTGTAAAATGTCAAGGCTTAAAGCTATTCTCCAACTATGCACATTGAGAATGTTTGTTAATAAAATCAGTTTATTCATCATGAACAAAATATTATTATAACACAGATAATGGGAAATATACACAACTTTTTATTGACTTTATTTTTAAAAATAATAATAATAAGGGACATAACCTTAATACACCTTTTTTAAAGTGAGTAACATATATTAAATTAATTGTATGCAAATATAAATGATAAAATCTCTATCATCTTGTTGCCTTTAAGATAGCTGAGGAATACTAGAGGCTGAACCCAGGAAGATATATATTAAATGAAATGAAAATAAGTATGCTAACAGAATGTAATGAAATTGCCCTAAGCACTGTTGCATAAATTATGTTATTTTTTCATTAGTTATTTTTTCCTTGTTAAAGAATTATCAATGTTATGAAAGGAAAAAGGAGTGGAATACAAAATGACAATAATAATAATGAAACAACTTTAACTTTTTTGTTTCTTTTTTTTTTAAAAAAATAGGAAAAGAAAAAGAATTAACAAAAGGTATTCTGGACTAGAAGTAAAGAAAAGAGCATCGTAGACGCAGCAGGATTTAGAATAGGAGAGGCCTTAGACACCTAGAGTCTAGACTGTTCTATTTTTGAGATCCTCACCCTCATGATTATTGGAAGGTTGAAAAGTGTTTTGAAAGAAATTCAGTGAAACCAAGGATAATGATGTGTGTTTAAAATACTGCAGTTCACAATTCCTTCTTTAAAGAACTTGAGACCTTATCATTAATTATAACAGTGATCAGTGAAGAAAAAAATTTGAGCTGTCATAGAAAGGTTTTCCTCAAGTAATGAATTAAATCATTTGCATATCAACATTTTAATAATAAACGTTATTAGATATCATATATTATGAAATATAGTGATGTCAGACAAAGATAACCAGCCATCACTACAGGTTTAGATGCTTAGCAGCAAGAGATCTTCTGTATGCACCTGCCAGTGGTCTGTAAAATAATTATCTTGTCACCAGTAAACAAGTTATGGGGCAATGACTGCAACAGGAAATACCCAACTGACTGTTATAAAAACACTGATTCTATGCCCTATGCCTCAAGTCAGTTTTTAACTGTGAGCTACTGACATCTCTTGCCCTTTAGTGAGCAAAGGGCTTAACTAATCTTTATTACAATCAGCTTATTTATTTAAATGTACATTGTTTGTGTTTCATCTATTAAATGCTTTCAAATTTTTTGGAAAATATTTATTTATTAAAATGCTATGGACAAACAGTGTTGTAGAAAGTTTTGAAGCTACTTTAGTTTTGAGAAGATGTCTAGTTTTAAATTTATTTGCCCCCAAGTTTCTTATTTTTATATGTAAAAGTCAGGGTTTGTGATGATGTAGCATTTGTTTAAATGTTAGTTTTAAAGTTTCTTTTATTATTTTATCTATTTATTTATCTATTTATTATTATTGCTATTGTTGTTGCTGATGACTTTTACCTGAAAAGTTGCATAGTATAATAATACAATGAAAGCCATTTTCCACTTTTCCAAGCAAATCATTTAACTGCACTTTTATGCTGGTTCATATTTTATATATACAAGTCTTGTGAAATATTAATCACATCAGGTATATTCAGTTATGTCAATTATATTCAGTTATGTCAAAGACAGTTATAATTAACAATAAACCTGGTTATTGTATTTATAAAATAAAAAAAAGATTAACAAGTAGTACAAGATATAGCAAATGTGTAGATATTTATTAACATAACTTTATCATAGATACAGCTGCTTAATGATCAGATACTGTGTCCACAATGTCAAAGTAAACACTCAAATAAATATTAAAAAAATAATTTAAAAATGTAAACATTCTGTCTATCTATCTAGTCTTATTTTTGGCATTATAAAGAATAATCAAAGCAGGGTTGCAGCTGTGATTAGATTTGTTATAATGATTGTAAATGTGACCACAGTTTTTCTGTTTTGTTTTTTTCAAAATATATATTTTCTTTAATTTTATCAAAATACTGTGCCAAAGCCAGTGTAGCTGTGATTAAATAGTTTTGAATATAGGTAAGTAATAAATATCTATTTTTTGATAAATGAACCGATTCATATCTTTTTTTATGTACGAGCTGTCAAATCATATACAGTAATCACACACTTATCTTTTTATTCACTACAAAATGCACAGCTGAATACCTATCTTAAGCTATTGACTGTTTGTTCTTTTTCATTTTGTTCCATGTCAGTAAGCTGAAAAAAAAAAAATGTTGCATTTGTATGTGTACTGTGCTGGAATTTTTTGTTACCTGTGATATTTTTTTTCTCTCAGACATTGAAATTCTTTCATGGTTATTTATGTAACAAACTGCAATAGGTTAGGGATATTGAAATCTTATTACAAGTATGTAAGTGCAAAGTTAAAAATATTTTATTCAAGTCATTTTTTATCTTGATTAAAATGATATTCTTACTATTTCTAGTGACAGTAGAATTATAAATCCACCTATGGCTTTACTGAGAAACATTTCTTTACGTAATATTATTAACTTGAATAGTTTATTCCCATTTGCCAGATACTTCCTCCTTTAACAGCACAATGTAAACACCCACATATATCCACTATATCTCTTTCAGACACATTCAGTGTCTCACACCCACACATATACACAGTCAGTCTGATCCAAAAATATTTGACTAATCAGTTTATTAATTTTTCATATTTAGAAGAATAATTTTCTTTATTAATGACACATAACAATTTTAGAGCTCATTTTTTAAATTATTTTATTTACTTCTCCGAGTTTTCATGGTCTCTGAATTAGTTCAAGTGTAAAGGGTGATGTATTTATTTTTTATATTGTGAGATCCTCTGCCTTGCTGCTTCAGTTCATTCTTCAGAAAAAAACCGGTACAGCAAGAAAACTCAAAAGTACTTGCATAATAAACAACTAATAATCCACAGCTTTAAATATGTGTGTGTGTGTGTGTGTGTGTGTGTGTGTGTGTGTGTGTGTGTGTGTTTATACCATGAATACATACAACATGAAGGTGAGCTGTAGATCAATGGATCAGCATGATTAAAAATAATTTATTCAAATGAATATCAAAATGAACAGTTTGAAAATTTTAATTTGATTATAATATGTGCTTTTTGCTACTCTCTTTTAACACTCCCCATAAAAACACAGATAATTTAAAATAACCCAAATAAAGAAGGATTTTGTCAAAAACACTTTCCACATAACACAAAGATGTAATTTAACCTTCAGTTTTTGTTTTTGTTTGAAAAAGTAAGAACTTCCTGCTTGATATGAAGGGGTGACAACTGCATATGGTTTGCTGACAACATCAGTCCATTAATTTCTGACTTGCTTTTCAACAAAAAAGACAAATAATAAATAATTTATATAACAGTTCAAAATAGTATTATGTTGTCATATTATTGTTCATCATCCAAGATTACCAATAAAATTTAATAAAATTAAAAATTTTACAAAGAAGAGTTCAATATATGTATTCCAAATGCCCCAGATTTCTCAGTAGCAGTACAGTTTTTAAAAACCCAAAACAATTATATATATACGAGTTATTTTCACTCTTTCAAAAATGTCAAAAACAATGAAACAAGAAATAGTTTTAAAAAAAGAAAGAATGATTTTGCATGAAAATTGCTAATGAAACCTTTATCATATTCACAGAAAGAATACCTAATTTTTTTTTTTTTTTTTTTTTATTAATATAAAGACAAACATTAATTCTGATTGCTATTATCTTTCTTCATTCCTTTTGTTTTTGTATTACCAGGGACTCTCTGACAAATAATAATAATAATAATAATAATAATAATAATAATAATAATAATAATAATAAAATAAAGACACCCACACACATTTTGTTGATTGTTTTAAAAACTTTTAAAAATTTTAATTTTTTTTAAAAATCTCAGATGATATGGAATTTTGAGAAAAAACAAAAACATTAAATCAACAAATAAAAAATAATATTATGTATAGAGAAAATTAGATAATGGATGAAATGAAGAAAGAATAATAAAGTGAGTTTACATTAAGAAAAACAGTCACAACAATTAGGTATTCTCTCTATTAATATTATAAAGTTTTGGAAGGCAGTTATCTTACAAAATCATTTTTAATTACTTCTTTTGCTTTAAAATTATGTTTCATTTCATTTGTTTGGTTTTTTTGTTGAAATTTTTCAAAGTGTAAACATAAGTCTTCAAACTGGACAAACCAAATTATACTAAAGCCAGCAAATAACCAGGTGCGCTTTTTCTCACCTGGTTGTAAAGTTTCAGGATTTGTCTAGTAGCTGGACGGTTGATCATTGCAAAAACGCCTAAGCTGTAACAAACATGGAAACTTTTTTTTTCTACTTTCTCCTTACAATAGCCATCTGGTCAGTTCAAGGGTAAGTTAACGTTTTTTGAAAATATACATCTTTTTTTCCTAATGACACATAAATTATTATTATTTGTTTGTTTGTTGTTGTTTTTTATTGTTTTTCTTATAATGTTCTTAAAGAGTTATATTTATTATGAATATTTATAATTTATATAAGCATAATCGAAATAAAAGAAATGGATGAAAATAAATCTTTCTTTTTATTATTTATTTATTTATTATTATTATTATTTTCAATAATAATAATAATAATAATAATAATAATAATAATAAAATTGTCCAAATTTTAATTTCATTTTATTGTGCTGAAGTTAAATTTCTTACTGTAGGCCTGTTTAAAAATAGCGATAAATTCTTGAATGCGGCGCCTAACAAAATAGTTTGCTTTTCTTGATCTGTTAATTTTTATAGGCCAATTCATCGAAATCGAAAAAAAAAAAAAAAAAAAAAAAAAGCCTAACAGTTTAATTTTGTTACTTTTTTTAATTTATTGATATTATCTTCAATTCTAACATTTTGTACACGTTATAGGCCTATATTAATTAGTCGTCACACGCAAATGATGGTTCGTTAGTGAAAAAAGGTGGAAATACCCATAAAGCAAATAGAAAGATTTAACAACAATTACTTCTTGAAGAAGTAAAATTCCAAAATTTATTCTTGAAGAGATACATAGCAAAAACTTTTCAAAAATCAAGAATATATAAAGCAAAGCAAATATTCGAATGAGGTATTTTGATATATGAATTTTTTATTTCATTATCACTAAATTACTAATGACTGGCACCGCCCTCTTTTTGTATCTGATATGACTGTAAAGTTTAATTAGACCGAATGCACGATAAATTCAGCTGTAAACGTATTAAAACGTGTTATTACGTATACATCAAATACATACTTCTTCAGAATTGTTATATTTACATGAAACATTTTCTTAAATAATTTTCAAACACTGCAAATAATTACAATATCTATATGTTCCTGTGCACAGCAACACACACAAAATTAATACTGCAGTACTAAAATATATTTTTGTTAATTTATTTTTGAGACTTAATTCAAATAGCTGATTCAGAATTTTAAGATTATGCTGATAAAATAAATTACGCAGCACATTATGTTTGAAACGTTTGGAATTGTTTCACAGTATAAATTCAAAGACATTGATATTTATTTATTTTTCCACCAGCTTAATTGTAATAGTCCGAGATGGGTTTTATTAGCCATATAATTAAAATATATGTATTCACGTCATACATCTACACAAAATATGGAATTAAAAGGAAAATGTTTCCACAAGGTTATTAGTTGCCAGCATTAACAATACCAAGGAACAGAATTCACTAATGTTTTTTTTTTTAGCCTCTGTATATATTATTAATGCTGGCATTATCAGTGTGTGTGTGTGTGTGTGTGTGTGTGTGTGTGTGTGTGTTTAGGTTTGAAATTATAATTTTTTTTTTTCAGTGCCTCTGAGACCTATGTAATAACAAAACTGTGGGATGACACACCTGTAGATGTGAGTGATCATGTAAGAGTAACTCTCAGCAGCAGTCACAATGGGTTAGAGATTTCAGTTCATGCTCCATTCTATCATGATCCAGCTCCACCTGATGGTCAGCCTGGCTCATCTTACAATAAACTCTGGGACTATGAAGGTATTTCACAAGTTCACAAGTGCAGATGTGAAAGAATTTGATCTTATTCAAAATAAAAACTGTACTTTACTGGGTATAAGCTAAAATGTATAGATAAAACACCTATTTATATGATACATTTATTATTGAAAAACTTGAAATTTTTGTTATTTTTGCCATTTACTGTAAGCTTTTTTCTTAATTTTTAAAAATGTATTTTATTGTTTGTATTTTTGAAATTTTTGTTTGTTTGTGTTTCTTGTCTTTTCTTAGTTAAATAGCTGAATGACATTCCTGTTTTCTTTTTTTTCTTTTTTTTTTTGTTGTTATTTTGTTTTTGTTTAAAAAAAACCCACCAAAAAACTGCTTTAAGTTGTTGAAGCCTTCTTTTTGAATGATCATGACCAGTATCTTGAAGTGGAGTTAGCACCGTAAGTAAATATTAACAAAGTCTTTGTTAGAAAAAATATACTTCACTGAGATGGCACTATATTTCAGACAATATACCTATCCATCTACATTCTAAAATACAACATGTTTTTTGACTAACACAGAGATTACATTATGACATTAATTGCATTATTTAATATATAAAGTTATCTTGTTAATAATTTTTATGAAAATAATATATATATATATAATATATTTTGCAGACATGGGGAACATTTAGTTCTTATGCTGAATGGAAAAAAAAATGCCACAAAGGTACTTTGAGACTATTCATGATTTCAATGGCCACAAATCTCATTGCTTTTCTAAGAAGAAAATAGTTTATCTGTATTTGTAACTAATTCAGATCCACTATAATATTTATAAATTAACTATCTGCAATAGCATATAAGTGATAACAATTAATATAAATAATTTATTTGTATCCTGCTTGTTACAAAATGCAAGAAATCATGTTAATGAAATAAATATATCAATTATAATCACATATTCTAGCATTTAGTAGAATGGAAAATAATTGTACATCATTTATCTTTTAAAACAATTTTAACATCCAGATTGGCCTACCAATACAGTTCACAGCTCATAGACATAACAACCACTGGAATGGCCAAGCCCACATACCAGCAGACTATTTCCCTCCACATGTAACAAAATTCAATTCCTATGCAATTCATGGTACCTCATCTTCAAGAACATATCTTGCATTGTATCCTGCTCCAAAAGGGAAATTTACTCATCCGGATTTGTGAGTATTTTTATTAAAGAAAATATATTTCACATTCTCACTCCAACATAATTCCCCTAAAAAAAGCCCAGTTGATATTTGAATTTAAATCAAATTAAAATAAAAAGTGCTTATTAATTGTTTAAAATTAAAATTGATCAAAAGAAATATCATTTTGCATTTTAAATTTCATGACTTTCAGAAATTCTTTTAACCACCACATAGAAGGTCAAACATCATTTGATACACATTAAGTATTTTTGAAACTGTTTGTAGAAAGTTAGCATTCAAAGGGTTTTTTCCCTTTCAGCCATCGTCTTGAATACTTCCAACAGATTGATTTCAACAAATTGGTTGCATCAAATAACGAACCATCACCATTGTGGAAACCATACAGTCCAATTATTGGTTAAAATCTCGAGGGAATAGATGTCTGCCTTTTCTTTTTTCTTTTACATCTTAATGACTTCTGCAGGAATGATTAATCAATGCAGTGTTAAATACTATCATGACTTCAAGATGCATTAAAAAATTATAATACGTAATTGTATATTGTCAGTTATATAATGTTATTAAAGTAACACCCAAATTCTATTTATTTGTAAATGTTTTGATTCTATATGAAGTATAGTCTTGGAATATCAACAATAATTCAAAATAAACTGTCACTAAAAAAATTTCCTTACTGAAATTCAGATTTGTGGTATATAAAATTTAAAAAAAGTTATAATAATTTAAATTTTCAATGATTGTTACAAAAGTATTAAATCTATGAGCTCCAAATAACTAACACACACACACACACACACACACAAAATAACATAAACAAATAAATTTTATTATGCTTTCTAAATGATTTTATTCTTATTTTTCAAAATAGAAAAAATATAAATGTGAAAAATAGTTTTAAATGTAGTCTTCAAGGACATAAAATATTCAGATATAAATAAATTCATAGCAAATTTGTCATGTGAAAAAGTTTATAAAGTAACATCTATCATACACACTATTTATTTTTTGCCTTGCACACAAATTCACAGAAAGAATAGAAACTTTCAAATTTAAATCAGTAACAAAAGGATTCATATATCCAACTGAAAAACTAATATCAAAATGTAATATGAAATTATACTGATATGAACAAAGTTTTCAAATAAAGTAAATTATTACATGTTTTCCAATTTCCTTCTAATTAGAATTTTGTATTTTCCTCTTTTTTTCTTCTTTTCTCCAACAAATTAAAAATCAATAACAAAACAAAACCAGTAACTCAAATTCAGTAAAGACAAATCTCAAACTAAATGATCTCAAAGTAATGCACAAAACAAAGTGGACATAAGAATATTCTGGTGTAGAAAAGTCTAATGGTAACCATCATCAATACAACAACATATTTAAGGTTTATATGTGAAAAAAAAAAAAAAAAAAAAAAGGAGAAATGAAATTAGCAAAGTACTAACTTCATCATTTTTTTTTTTTTTTTTTTTTTTTTTACAAAACTGAGTTGCACTCAAAACTGCTGAGTAATTTACTCCTGCAGTTTAAATGCAAACCACAATTATCTGTGAACTGTTTTGTATCACTTTCAGCTGTATTAAAACCCTGGCAAAATATGTTGCTGGTCAAAGTGCTAACAAAAAAACGAACAAAAATAACAAAAATAGCCATCTGAAATAAAATTCTTAAGATATCTGCCTTCTGAATTTGTAATGTTATTGAAATATTCCTTAATATCTAATACAAATTTTGGGGGAGAACTCCCATCCCCACAATTAGCTAATTTAAACCTGGAGTCCTATATCCTCTGTGAAACAGTGTGATAGAACAGTTGCCCTTTTATTTCTTTTAACTGTAAAGTTTAAAAACCCCATTGTAAAACAATTGTTCATTCATTTTCCTTTGGAAGAAATTAAAATCTTTTCACATTTAATCAATTCCTGAATGCTGCTCAATTTCCACACCAATGAGATATCCAAAAATATATGTATATATATATTATAATATATAAAATTCTTAATAAAGGCTTCGTTTTACCAAATGAAACATTATACAGTTTTAGCAACATATGTTAATTAGTAGTAAAGAACAGAAAAATTTCAGGCCAGCACAACATCATTAATGAGATCGTATAGCAAATAATCAGAGTGCTTATGTGCTTCATGAGGATTGATTACCACTGTTCGGCGTGGAGAGGATTCCATCTGTCGTTCAATTTCAATAAAACCTTTATCACCTGAGAGAATAGTGAAGGGAATTTTCTTTGGAAGTCTTTCATCCATTTTACCAATCTGTAAACAACAAAACCAAATTAGTTTTGTATGGTAATGAAACATTTCCAAAAAGAGGAAAAACGGCAATGAAGGCAAATATTTTCATTTCTTGTTAAGTTTGTAATTCCAATTGCATATTTAATTACGATATTAAAAAATAATGATGTTCAAAACATTTAATTTTGTTTTTCTTTTTTCTCAAAACAGGTTTTGTTCAAAATACATTTTTTTTTAAAATGATTTTATTATCTTGTTTTTTTCACTCCTGAATTCCAGTAAATAGAATTCTTTAAAAATGTGCCATGCAGATGAGTTTTGTGCTTAATTTCAGTTCTTTAATCTTCAAATTTTTTTTTTTTTTAAATATTAATTGAAAATATGCTCATTTATTTTTACCAAGGAAATAAAACACCTCTAGAGACTAACACTTACTGTTAGACAAATAGCGAAGTCAGCAGCATCCTTTCTTGAACCACATTGTTCATGAAAATGAAGCCACCCCTTTTCCCAAAGTCGTTGAAATGCCAGATTTCTGAAAATATTTTACATGAGAAAATGTGGAAATTATAATGTTATCAAATAAATGGGATCAATAATAAAAAAATATTGTGTTATTATAATGACTGGTAATTTTAGAAAGTTAATAAACAAAACAGTGAAAAAACAAGCCAAAAAATAGAAACATTTTCAAATTAAAACAATGCACAATAACAAAATTTTAAAAATAAAAGACTAAAAACATTTAAGAAAAAAGATAATAACAATCAAGAAATAAAAATGCTAATGACACACAAAGACTTAACAGCTATTTTAATGCTGAAGCTGAGGATCACACCATTAGTCTAATTTCAGAGAAAGAATCTAATAAATGGAAATGAAAGGCTTATCAGTCAAGGCACCTTATTAGCTCTAGGCTAATCAATGACTGTATAAAATGCCATAGAATTTATGTATACTGAATCCTGCATTTTAATTTTAATTTTGTTGTTATATATCTGTAACACATTCTTTTCTGTATTTTATGCCTAGAGAATGTAGTCATCACTGCCATTGTCCACACCTGTGGAATTTTGCAGAATTTTGTTATTTGTAAATCAAGTTAAAAAAGCAACTGTCAACTCTGTGACCTTTGCTGTATTCAGCTAAAGTTATTTGAGGTGATCCACAATATAGAGACAGGTGGGGAAGTTATGGATAAGTTTGTACACTTGATTTAGACAGGAATTTTGTCTAAAAGAGTTGTCACAGTCTTCAGAATTCTTTCAACTGTGACCTTTAAAATCAGCAGCTAATGGCCTTGATCCTTGACAGAGAGTCAAAGTAGGCACGTTCACGTTGGTAATGTTTGTGTGTAATTATATCTGATGGTAAATCAGTTTGTTACAAACTACAGTTAAATTTTTGTTATGGACATAATATACTGTCCAACTTTTATTTCTACTATTTGTATGCTGGCAATCTATTTGACCTATATGAGGAAGAATGTGAAGGCAAGAATATTGTAGCAGGAACAGAAATACTTTTATATGTCAAGTACAAAAAAACAAAAAAGAGTTAAATACAACTGTTATGGTCTTTGTTTTTGTAAACACTGAACTTACGTAGGTACTTTCCAGTATCGCAAGCCTGCACCAAAGAATGCCCAGACAAATGTTTTATCAGGTAGGCAGAAAGGCAGAAATTTGAAAAAGCTGCTCCAGTTATCCAAGTCCAGGAAAATGATATGGTGCATTGTGTCAAGATTTTGAGGTTCCTTGACACATGAAACAGGAACAACTTTCCTGTTCAACTCTGGCAGTTTGACTGCTTCTATATAATTTCTCTTTCGACATCTGTTTTGTATAAATAATGGTGTCTTAAAAAGTGGTTGTTTCCTAAAAAATGGGGGTGGCCTAAAAAGTGTAGGATATCTCATACTACAACCAACTCCTGAAGTTTGAGATCCTCCAAAAAAATGTTTGGCTTCAGGTATGTGATATGACTGACAGGAAAAACCTTTCTGAGTTTTAGAAAAAGAAGCTTTTTCTATGGTGTCCATCTTTCGTTTTTTGACAGGAGGTGACCATAAATCATTCTGTTTTGAATTTACCTGAACAGAAATCTCTTGCAAAGGTAATTTTTCATTTGTTGGTCTTGAAAAATCTTCCCATCTTTTGTACTCATTAATTGATTTGTTTGTGTTTGGTTTTGCCTCTTGATTTTTCATTCGTGATCTTAAAATTTTATATTGTTCAAGTTCTTCTTCAAAGGTCAAATATTTCTTGTTAGAAGGTGATATTCGATGACAGGAATCATACTGAATTCTTCCTCGCTCATATACATGATACACTGGAGTGTTCACCATTTTCAGTGGAGGTGAGCGGTAATAATCATTACCATTATTATAATGGTCCCTGCACATTTTTCTTTTCTTGTATTCAGTGTATATTGGCTGTTCATGTTTTCTTTTAGATCTTTCCTTGAAATACAAATCATCCTGATTTGAGGAAGAAAATTTATTTTTAGGTATAATGTTTGTGGATCTGTGGTTGAAAACAACTTTATTATGAGAGAAACCAATGCCATTGTTTGCACAAGATGTTTCTGCCATTTTGAAACTGTTCTTTATGTTATCTACATGAGCTACTGACTGTGAAATATTTGATGGCTTGTTACGGTTTATCCAGTATTTCACTGAAGAAGTTGATGTTGAAGCTGTTGTTGGCTCTGGTATTTTGCAATCTTCAAACACACTTTTTCCATTTAGTGTGAAGTAACGATCAGACCATCTATCAGTTTCTGTTTTTTTTTTATTACTACTTAATTTGTTAGCAACATTTTGACACATCTCTGTATTGTTTACATTATTAGTAAAATATCTATCAGATATTCCATTACAGACTGAAGGCCTCTTGTCACCAACAGTGAAATTGCCACTAAATACCATATTTGTTCCTTGACAATTTTTCTCACTAATATTATTAGTATTTCCAAACATACCTGTTTTATCAGAAATGAAATTATTACTGGCAACAAAACTGAGAATTTTATTTAAATCCGAAGTGCTTATTTCAGCTGTTGGAAATGAAGGGGGTTTTTCTTGACTGAAATATGAAGTATTTTGCTGAACATTTGTTTTGTAACCATTAATAAAACCAGTAAAAATGTTTTCTCCAAAATGACAATCTGATCTTGTGTTAATATTATTAATATAACCTGATGATGAACAGTTACATTTAGTGAAACCATTACCTGAAGTAGAACCATTATCTAAACTGAAACAATAATCTGTTAAAATAGTTTTACTTTTTTTAAAACTATAACCAGCACTGTTATCTGGATTGCTCTTCCATGTTCTGTTACCACTGTAATCGCATTCTAATGGTATATAGTTTTCTTTGAACAACGAAATACCAGTATTCATGAAACAACATGTGGGTTGTATGTGTGACAGTGGTGAAACTTTCATCACACTTTTAGAAGCCTGTGAATAATTAGAGACCATATTAAGTATATTTTGTAATTTATCAGCCATAATTAGTACCTCGGATTTCTGCTTCACAGTGTTGTTAGCATTCCGTTCAAGTGTAAGACCAACTCTGCGGACAAATTCTTTCAGAGTTTTGCAGTTAAGATCTGTCTTATTACCCGTCATACCTCGTTCACAGTGATGGACGCCATCAATGAAGTCTGATGACTGAAGAATTTGGCCACAGGATGTGCACGTATTTCCAGTTAAGTATGCTGAAAACACTTCAGCCTGAAATTAAAAAAAAAAATTAAAGGATGATATAAAAACAAAAGGGAAAAAAATAAGTTGGAATTTTATATTGCTTTTGGGATTAGAGTTATGTGTGAATAATTCAGGAAAACAATCAGTTTAGATCAATTATTTTCTAACAACTTTTCAGCCAGTAATTAATTGCCGATTATCAGGGGGTTTTTTTAATTTTTATTTTTTTTATTTTCATTCCATATCTAATAGTTTATTAAACTATCAAATTCACTGAAAGCACTAAATATGTTTGTTTTTTCATTTCCTTATGCAAGAAAATTTAACTTTTTATGAAGGCATTTAATGACCAATTTTTAAATTATGAATTCCAGACAAGTTTTAAAACTGGTCTAATATAAAAGAAAATTTTTGAAATTAAAATGCACAGAAATTCAAAATGAAAATTACAGGTGTAGAAACTGCTTGAGATGATATAAAATGGGTCTTCCCATGCTGCTTCAATTGCTGGTAATCAAGAACAGAAACATTGCATTCTGAACAAGTCACTTGGAAATGAACATTTGAACATTTATTTATAAAGTCTTCTGCTAGTCCCTTTGATATTGGGATGGTGAAGGGATCATCAGAGACAGCTCTTTCAAAGTCACCTGAAAAGAAATACAACCATTTGACAAAGTACTTTTAGTGTATATTAAAACAGTTAATCCCACAATTATACAAACTAAAGATTATATATATTGTCCCAGTAGTCTATCATATTAACTAGAAGAGGGTGACAGCATTATTTAGGCAAAACAAAAGATAAAGTGAATATCAATAACTAGAAATATTGCCAATCTTTTGGATAGTCTGAATGTTCTGACATTGCTTTCTAAAAAAAAAAAAAAAAAAAAAAAAAAAAATTAATAATGGAAAATACCACTAAATGGAAAGGCAATATTTTTGTGAAACTCTTTCACCATGTGCTGACTGCATCGAGCCTGGTCATCATAGAAAGCGAAGCACTGAGGACAGGCAAAAGCCACTATTGCTAGTGGTGAAAATAAACAAAGGTGATCATTCATTATCATGTGTTCATAGCATCGTATTCTCTCCTGGTAAAAAAAAAACAAATGATAAAAATAAAGTATTACATATGATACATTATCATAAAAATAAATAAATAAATAAATAAAAAACCCAGACAAATTCACTTAATACATAAATAATAAACAACAAAAATCTAACAATATTAATTTAATTAACATTACTTATAAACAATATTAAACAATTTTTTTTTTGAAAAGTCACCTGGTAATTATCTCCACACTTTGGACAGATATAAAAGTGTGGCATTTCTGGTAACTCACAGTTTATTAGTGACAAACAAGGGTTACACGATGAATGCAAAAAAGCCTGCTTGTGGACACTGTATTTGTCCCTGGACTTGTACTGAGCACTGCAGTTCACAACTGGACAAATGAACTTTAAATCATGGTCTACGGAATCAAATGAAGCAAAGGCTTCAGAACTGTATACGGTATGATTTGAATGCAGTGGACTGGTCATGCTAGTGCTAGGAGATGACCAGTGCCTGGCACGAGAGGCTTCAATCACTTCCTGACTTCTGCAGGCTCTGACCGGTGAGAAGGTCTTTTCCTTAGAGGCAACCAGCCGCCTGACTGCATTTTCAACTTTACCTAAAATGCAACAAAAAAAAGAAAGAAAGATTTATCTTAGTGGCTTAGTGAAGATGTTCAGATGAATCATTTAGAAGATTTTCTGCTGGAAACTTACAAGACATGAAGCATGTTCTGGCTGAAATAGAAAATATAATAATCACAAATGAATGTAAGTTTTGGCACCTTTAAGAAATGAATGAATTTTATTTAAAAAAAAAAAAAAAAAAAAATTATATATATATAGACACACATGCACACATTTGATAATTAAAATGATTTTAGGTATTATATATTGTTTTATTCTTAAATATAAACTTATAATCTGTACCATGTTTATTGGCCCATGCATCAACTACTACTTTGGCATTTTCTAATGCTGCTTTGGAAACAACTTGATTTTTAAGATATTGTGAATGTGCCACCTCAACTTCTCTTTTGTTCTGCATTATTTCAATCTGCAGTGAAAAAAAGTATATAAAAAGAATTATAAATAATAATAATAAAAAAATTAAAATAAATTCAACATTGAATAAAATGAAGATATAAAAATTAAGTGTATTACTAATGACTGATACAGTAATATTGCAATGACTTAATCAGTTTCAGTCTATAATATTATTTTCATTATCTCCAGAGGATTCACTCTCATGTGTTTTATTTTTATTTTATTTATTTAATTCTTTTTGTGGCTGGTTTGGAGAGTCATATTTTCTTAATAAGACACTGAAAAATAGTTTTAAATAACCTTTTAAGTATACAAAATGCACTGAAGCAGTTTTCACAAATCAAATGTATACTTTCAAAAACAGTCTGTATAATCTTTTTGGATTAACACAAATGATCCTTCAAATATAGAAACTGATCAAAATTAGTCCACTTTTCTTTTTAATTCAGACACTCGCAGGCTATGAAATTTTGTTATTACATGTTGCATAAATACTCCAAATGTAAATTTGTATGTTGCCCTCCCTTCAGTCTTGAATCTATACTTACTCTACTTTCTCTTTCTCTTCGATTTTGTTCAAATCTTTCTGATACTGAATCCAGCAAGGAATATTTGTGTTTTGATGAAGCACCATTATCAGATTCCTGTATAAAGGTTATGAAATAATAAATACAACCAAAATCACACACACAACTTGCGTAATCACTCATAGAATATTAATGTGGAAAATAAGGTTTACAAAAATAATTTTGTAAAATTAAATAATACTCATTATTATTATACTGTCTGTAATCACTAATGTACAAGCGAGATCTTGATGTTGATTAAAATGCAAATATCGTCCGTCGGTAAATACCTCTGTAACTTCCAGATCACAGTCTAGATCATCATTATCCATCTAAACAAAATGCTGACCAGCTGTTTCGACTACTACTACCACAGAACGATAATTTAACGGTTCTAACTCTAAGTCATTTACTGACTATACGTTTATATTAGTTATTACTTCAATCTTTCGTTAGTTTCAACTGTTGGTGAAACAGTCAATTCAAAGATAAATATCGCTCTAATGGTCTGAAAATAAAATTATGCTATTAATTATCTAATTATTTTAGTCTGATATACAACAAAAGAAAACAGCCCTATACAATAACAATTAAAACTGTTCTGACATTATTTAATCTTTCGAAATCGGCGGCTTGGTCTGCATCAAGGGAATTATGGGAAATCATTACTCGGGATAAATCGCTGTCAAGCCGAAAACACATGTCGAATAACTTCGGAAAAGTATTTTAAGTTACGGAATTGAAAACATCTTCCGATATATATAAATATTCGAAATAAATATTTATCCCTTCCTTTTACAGATTATCATTATCATCATCTTTTTTTTTCTCTCTCTCTCTCTCTTTCTATCTTTGTCTCAAAATAGTGATACATGTAGTGAAACATTTTCAGTGGCAAATAATTAAATCAACAGTTACGTTACAATACTAATGGGTTATTCAAATGAATATAATAAAAATTAAATGCGATTATGAAATAACTAAAAATTTTGTTTACAGATATATTCGTATCACCTATGTATTTAAGCTAACATTTTTATTATTATTAATTGTTTTGTTTGTTTGTTTGTTGTTGTTTTTGTTTTTGTTTGTTTGTTTTGTTTGTTTGTTTGTTTGTTTTTTTTTTTTTTTTAAAGGAACAGATCCAAAGTACAAAAATCACCGTTGCTTCAAATGACGTAAAAATTTTAAACTAGAAGAGAAATTTGAAATTCCAAATACTCTACCCTGTATGCATTTTTATGAATTTACAAAATACACGAGAAAACACGAATGAGATTTATGGGTAAATTTAAATATCATCATATCATTAAAATCTACAACCATAAAAGAAAAGAAAGAAAAAAAATATTTTGCTGAAGAGTGAATATTAACAGTTAGCGTTATAGCTAAGTAAAGATTACTTTTTTTGAACGAATGTGAACTGGAACGGCGAAGACCTATTTTCGAGGGGCTGCGGTCGGACGTCAGCAGACGTTAAGGGAAGCTGTCCAACGGCTAATATCTGGTTTAGACGTGCGCAGGGACGATATCAAAATAGTTTCAAACCTTCTCTGGGTGACTAACGACTGATGTGACTGTTAAATAATAATTTTATACTGAGTAAGTTATTAATAGTTTAAAAGGTCAGGAATTCCAAAATACACATTAAATTTTCAGTAATTATGCCTAAATAGTTACAAAGCTTTCACAAAAGATCAACAGTGCAAGGTGCAATTACAACGCTGTATCCACTGATTAATAATATTAATAAAAATGAAAGAGTAGTTATTCCTTTGATGGTCGAACACACTAAGAAGCTAAAAGAGACTGCTGATTACATGTACCAGAGTGACGATGCACTTCATATCAAAGGGCCCAATGATTTTTGCCAGTTAGCAAAAATGGCGAGAAAAGCGGATGTCGCTTTACCAAAAATCATGATATTTGACGATTTTTCTCGACAATTTAAATAGTGTCCATTACTAGACCAAAATATTATAAATTATAAAGAGAGAGAAAAAACAACAACAACAACAAAAAAAACCCCTCAAATATGTACCATCAGTTCAATCTGGCGATCACTATAAAACTAGAAGCAGAAGTACTCAGTACTGTCTCGGCCAAACGGCCGATATCAAAACTGTCTATAGACTTGTTTACAGTGTTTTAAAAAATGATTTTATATATGTATATATATATTTGGGCAATTATTTTATTTTTCAATATACTTATATTTATTATTTCAATCTATATGGATAGAAATAATAAATATGAGTATATTTAATAATAATAATAATAATAATAATAATAATAATAATAATAATAATCAGGATCAATATTACTAGACATTTATATATTTACGAGTACTTGTTAATTAGAACGATTACTCTCGATCACAGCAAATGACTTACTTTCATAAATCTTTTTTCGGAAGTTGAATTTGATTTTCCCAACATTTTAATATTTATTTGTTTTTATTTATTATTATTATTATTATTTAAGATTTAAGGTTTCGCAATTTTAATGCAAAACTTATTTTGGTTCCAAACGTGAATACAAAAGGTGAGAAATCCAGCAGTAATAACAGAGTAAACGGGAATTTCCATTTTTATGGAACCTACTTCCTGTTTGAGAAAAACACGTGTGTTCAGTACAGTTTAATGGGAATGGTGTTTTCTTAAGCAACAATTAAATATAACCTCAACGAAGTTAATATATTTTGAGGATTTTGTTTTGGTTAGTAATATTTTTAATATGAATGTTTCATTTCTATTTTATTTTATTTTTTATATATATATATATATATATATATTTTTTTTTTTTTTAAATCTATGATACTGATAGTGATACAGTAATACTGATAGATAGTGATAGACAGTCTGATTCTTATGATTCTAGAAATCGAACAACTGACAGTTTGGTCATGAACATATATCAACAGTCGTATCTGTGTCTGCCAAATAGAAAGGTTATACAGAACTTCTGTTTAGACTCGGAATTAATAATCAATTAATCAATTATTATTTTTATTTATTTATTTTAACTTTATGTAAGGTAACAGTCTCCATAATAATTGATAAACTGAGATGATCAGTATTTATTATTTATTATTTGTTAAATTATGACACATATTGCCATACATTCTATATACAATGCTTAAAAATTAACAGTTTACCTATTAAATTATGTTTTCTGTTGTTTAAATGACAAAAATATGGGGCTAAAAATTCACTCTAACATGACATAAAACACATATATACAGGAAATTCACTGTTTTTTAAATTTAAATTGATGATGCATATTTAAAGACATTTCAGTGAAGTGAGGATCAGTAATTCTTTTGTGCAGTAAATATCAATTCACTGTTGTTTGAGGCCCTTGTGTTTATTTGTTTATGCCAGTGATAAGAGTTAATGAAAAACACAGTCTTCAATATTATTTAAATATAATTTTAGTGCTGTAAAATTATATCAATATATGTAAACATTATTACTGACATAAAAGTTATGTTAAATTGTAATGGCCTACAAATATACATTTTTATTTCTGCAGTAACTGTTTTTGTGTTTTACTTTTAGATAACCATATGGCATTGAAATAAACATACATGTTAAAGCTGAAACCACTAATACTGTACAGAATCTTCTTCAAGAAATTAACAAGTTTCATCATATTGCCTGTTCATCAACTTTTTGACATCAGAGTGAATACCTGTAAATTGATTAAAAAATCTTTATCGTCTTCTACATGTAAGTATTATTTTAAAATAATATTTATTTAGCATTTCCACATATAATAGAAAGTTAAAATAAGCAAAATTATAAAATCAAAAACTGTTGGATATCTTTTAGGACCTTTTTTTTCCCAAAAAATATATTTATTTCCATAATAACATTTTGTAAATAACATTATTATTCCATGTTGAAATAAGTTTTTAGTATATTATATTACTGTAAATATATTTGTGGTGATGCAAACATGTAACATAGTTACTGATCTGAAAGTATCAGTGCTACCATTGTCATGTCTCATACTGACACCAGAATCACAAACCATCAGCCATTAAAAAGCACTGGTCTCAATTTAATGTTAGGTAAAATTTTCATCAGTTGTATTTCTTGGTACATGGTTAACATACATTAAGCTTTTAATAAGATGTTCTCACATAAATTAATGGGTCCTTGAAAATATATTTTATATTATTCTAGCCTCTGGAATGTAAACCTCTTCTGTAATCTTAGTCATGCCATGTTGTTGTTGTTGGAAAAAAAAAGAAGAACCTGAACCTGAACCAGAACCACCACCCCCACCTCCTCCCCCCCACCTCCTCCTCCTCCTCCTCCACCACCACCACCACCACCACCACAATCTGAGTCACCACCCCCACCTCCACCTCCACCACCACCTCCAAAAGAAACTGTTAAAGGTAAAATTCCATCTTTCAGTTTTTTCAGCTTTACTTCTCTGTTATATATTTTATGGGATTTTTTTTTTTAATAATTAAATTAGGCAACAGTTTAATGGCTTACCTCTAAATTTGCAGTGAACAATCATGAAACTCCAGATTAAAGCTTTGAATTACACACGTGTCATTTAACACATAAAATATTTTATAGAGATGTAGCCTATTTTAGACCCTGATTAGCATTTTTCAAGATAGAAGTCACCATCATTATCTGAAATCATTCTTTTAAAATAGATTTGTAGGTAGCCATAATATTAAATTGTTTGCAGTTTTCAACACAGTTTTAACATTGTCTTGACTGAGGAATTTAAATTTATGGAAGCAACATATATATCAGGTAATTGTTATTTAAGTTGTAGAGAAAACCTTCTAACAAGTTATCAAAGAAATTTTCCATTATTCTTTATCACTTTTCTGCTGTGTGAGAAATTTTTACTTTACAAAGCATTACTTACATCTCTAATGTTGATAACAGACCAATTTTGATTGGATTGTCATTGACTTTAATTCCTTTAGAGAAAACAATGCAGAAAATTTAGAGCTAGCTTCGTCCAAAAAACTATTGAGAAATATAAGTTAATAGATTTATCATTGACTGCCCATGGAAATAGCTGTCGCATAGAGCTTGTTGACATGTTTACCTCTTTGAAACTCTGTTTTCGTTGTTTTTGAAATGTTGTTATTTTCAGATATTTGATGTAGATATGTTAAGTTGTGTTAAACTGAAGACAGTTATTCATTACTGAAACAAAACAGTATTGCATAGTGGATTAATAAACATACACATTTACATCAGCTAATCCTCAAACAATAGGAATGGTATCTGGTTGTAACATCAGAACTGTTCAGAAAGAGGAATGATGTTGGTAGATGTGGTGAAGCCATCTTTAAATATGGTGCAAAAAATGTGATAATTAATTTTCATTTTGTAACACAATGCAAACTGACAAAGAACTAGTAACACAGAGAGAAAAAAAAATCTTTGAGATATTTTATATAAGGATATTTTTGATAATGGTTCTGGTGGCTATCATTAAATATCCTTTTCTGGTAGTGGTAGGTGAGGCATCTTCTTGTAAAAAAATGTTTACATACAACAATGCACAGATATACATATCATATGTTCACTTGAAGCCATTAGACTGCAGATAATATATCCCTTTTGAGAAGAATCTTTTTTATATAATTAAAAGTTAGTGAAAGCTTTGTTATTGTTTCATTTTTGTTAGATAATATATTATATTGTAACACAAACAATGGCAGTTATAAAAAATAAAAATCCCACAAAATTATTTTGGTTCTTATTTATATTCATATTGAATTTTTTTTTTTTTTTTAATTTTTTTTCTTCTTAATTTTAAAAATTTAGGTTTTTGTTTTCTTATTGCTGCATGAATGTTTTATTTGTTGTATTTAGCAATTATAAATATGGACACTAATTACAATTCAATTTTTCTTTATTTATTGTTTTTTTTATGTTGTCTTGTTTGGAATTCTTAAAATATAATTTGATTACTCACAAATAATTTATGACATTCATTTAAAACCATTGGATCATGGACAACTCAAAATTCTTGCACAAACTAGTTTTTGCAAGGCAGTGTGAAATTGTGTGTTTTTTTGTTGATTTCCTTGTAAAAACAGCCTATGATTTTAATTCAAAAATATTAATAACCGATACAAGCATTTACCCCTTTTCCTTTTCAGATTTTTATTTTAAAATAAGTAATGGTTTAGTAAATGTTTTAATTAAAATAATTGTGACTTTTATGAGTAACTATTTGTATAATTCTTTTTTCTTACAGTTACAAACTAACTTAATTGTAAACCATTTATTCATTAGTATTTAAACTGTATGTTTTGTTAGTAACACATATTAAACCTTGATTAATTTAAAGAAAATTTTTTTTTTTTTTTACAGAGAATGTATATTGGTATCAAATATTATATTTGTTTTTATTTTTTATTCTATATCTTGTTGTTTTACTGCTTTATTGCTTTTAATGTTTATGTGATTTATTTTTATTTTTCACCTTGTATGTTTTGTTAAACATTGACATACAACATTTCTGAACAGCAATATATGTATCTGTGTTAAAGGACAACATTCTTTTCTTGTACAAAGTACGAAATAACCTGTTACCAGATTTTATATAACATCTGATCAATTACCACTGCATCTGCCTTTGTTTGCTATATACAGTGTATGTGCCTGATTACCATACTGAATATTCATATTTGAATAGATAACAACAAACATGTGGGCAGCTTAATTCTTCAGGAAGTACATTCAAATTGACCCCTTTTTTAAAAATTATTCATGCTGTTAATTCACACCTTTGGTTTTTACCTTTATTTCTTCCTGCATTCTTAACTTCATACTGAGTAAATTATTTGTAAGCTATGTCAATTATATTAATTAGTCAAATATTTTTAAAATTATTTTTGTTTTAGTCAAAAAAAATTTTTATTTTTGTATTTCAGACAGCCCATATGCTGATGCCAAAGGCATGGATGTAATAAAATCAGCCAATGACAAAAGGGAGTACAGGTAAATCTATATTTATATTAATTTTTTTTTATTAGAATAATATCATCAAAGTATTCTGATACTGTCAAAAACACACACACATACGCACATGCACATGTTTTTGGTAATAAAAAACAAAAGAAAAAAGAAAGAAGTAGTATATTTTAAAAAAGAAACGAATCAGACATTCCGGATATTTTGATTTTCCAAAGTGATTTATATTAGTGATAGTGCCCTATTTTATATGGTTGGAAAGATAACATTTTTGAAATCTTTTTTCTTATTCTGAAAGGAAATAGATCACTTAATGGTGGCCTCAAGAGAAGACAATATCTAGTCTTGAGATACTTAAGAGTCTTATTTATTTTATTTTTTTTTACTTTTCAGATAACCATTATGTATAAATTGTTTTAA
Source organism: Chrysomallon squamiferum (assembly GCA_012295275.1). Classification (NCBI taxonomy): domain Eukaryota; kingdom Metazoa; phylum Mollusca; class Gastropoda; order Neomphalida; family Peltospiridae; genus Chrysomallon; species Chrysomallon squamiferum. The sequence continues at coordinate 9,458,375 of CM022670.1, forward strand.
TTTATTTTTTAACTCTTTGAATGAATCAGATTTAACAAATTCAAGATAAATTGTCATTTCTTTTATAACTGCTTGCTCTTTTAAAATCATGTCCAGCCAACCTATGCATATGTAATTATATATCAAATAACCAAGCTGTTATAAAAAATATTATTATTATTATTATTATTATTATTATTTATATTATTAATTTTTTTTCCTCCACTTCCAAAATCAGAACTAAATTTAATTTCTTTATAGAGTTGTAAACCTTGACAATGGTTTGACGGCACTTTTGATATCAGATCCTGCATCTAAAGAAGATGAAAAAGAGAAAGTTTCAGAGTCAGAGAGTGAATCTGATGGTGATGAAGGTGAGGAAGAAGAACCAGAAGCTCCAGAGTGTAAGAAAAAAAAGAAATCACCCACTGCAACCAAAAAGGTAAATTTTCTATCATTTCTGAGTTAAATTTAATTCATATAATATATTGTAATTAATGATCTATATATACATACACATATATATATTTAAATTTAAATATATTTTTTAGCTGATTTTTTAGTTTTGTTTATTGCTGTGTAAAATGTTGTTAAATTTAAAATATATACATTTATAAATACCAAATAAGAGTAAATATGATGGCTGTTTTTTTAATTTTATTTTCAAAAGTCTGCAGCAGCTTTGTGCATTGGTGTAGGAAGTTTCTGTGATCCATCAGATATACTGGGCTTTGCTCATTTCTTAGAACACAGTATGTAAGATTTATATGTGGTTTTTTTTTTTTAATAATATCTAACTAAACAGCAGCTTAACTTCTGTAAACAAAATAATGTAGAAGTGTAAGAGCTCTTACAAAAAATAATTAAATAATCACTAATGTTTTGGTTTTTTTAATTGTTTATTGTAAAATCTGTTATGAGTTACAGTGACATTTATTACTTTGGAATTTTTAAATGAATATATTTGTAATAAAAAATATTTTCAAAATACATATTTAGTAAAAAATGATTGTGTGAGGTAAAAACATGCTACATACAAATATCGTTGATGTATTAAGTGTAATGTATAACAAGTATGATCAGACTTGTTTGAACATCTTTGTATTATTTTAGTGGCACTGAAAGGTTGATGGAGCATATATTTTTAAATAAATAAATTTTATTACACAAAACACTCTAATGTTACAGTGGTTTTCATGGGAAGTAAAAAATACCCCAAAGAAAATGATATGGATGACTTCCTTGGAAAGCATGGTGGTGAATCTAATGCTTGGACTGACTGTGAAAAAGTATGTTAATTTTTATACTTCTTTAATATATCTTTTCTACAAACAAAATTATTTAATTTAAAATTATTAGAAGACAAAAATAGATGTACATACCATACAAACAAACAAAAAAAAAAAATAAATAAATAAATTTAAGTAAAATTAAAACAAATATGACTATAATCATTTTGCTAAATTATTCAACAGTAATGCTTAATCAGAGATATGTCAAGTAACTGATCAGTTTATAAATGAAATTATAACTTTAGGAATTAAGATGATGATATAATTTTGTTTCTATTAACTGAAATTGAAAATTATCCTATGATAAAAAAAATTGTTTTCATTTCTAGACCAATTTTTACTTTGACGTTCAGAAGAAATATTTTCACAAAGCACTTGATAAATTTGCCCACTTCTTCGTTTGCCCATTAATGTTGAAGGATAGTGTTGACAGAGAAATCCAGGCAGTTGACAGTGGTATGGAACTGATTTTAACTGTATTTTGGAATTATATCAGCTAGTTATTGTACTTTCATGTCAGTGTCAGGACCTCATAAATTATTTTATTTTCCAATTTTTCTTCTGATATGTAGTACACTGTTTAAAGGAAAATGTTTATAAAAGACTGATGGTGCTATAAAAATATACATGTAGATATAGCTATAAGAGATTTGTGTTAGATTTCATCTCAGATTTCATCATAAATATATAAAACAAATGGGTCTGTATTGAAGGAGTGACATAACAAAGTGTGACATAAATATTAATGGAGTAACATTTTACTGGAGTCACAAAGAATAATTAAAATTATTTCAGAAAACCCTAGAATTATTAAAATTATTAAAATTTTATTTGAAAAACTAGAATCAGTAACTTGTTAATATATTTTAAACTTGTTTACAATACTTGCTGTCCATCACTGAAATTACCTTCCACTTCACAGTTGTTTACGTTACTTGAACTGAAATGCAAATTGTGCGCAATTCCACAAGGGTACTCATCTAAAGGGATGGTTCCATATCTCCTGACAACAGTTGCAATTCTCTCTTCCCTCTCGATTTGTTCTTTCTTCTTTGTTAAATTATTGGATGGCTGGATGATTATATCTTTGAAATTTATATCTGAGATCTCAGTCCTATGACATGTCACTCCTTTGAATAGAACCGAAAACTAACATGACTAATAAATGTTAATATTTCTAAAATGTGAAGCAGGATGTAACACAAAGCCAGAGCATCTGCTCAATTTCCTGTGAGTCCTGTGGACTCCCTGCCAAGTAAGTTGCAAATCCAACCAGTTCTCCACAACAGTTGTAATAAAAGGCTTTAGCATGTAATGTCTTATCAGTGGAATTCTGCATGTTAAAGATCCCTTGCTGCTAAATGGAAAGAGTAGCCCTTGAAGTGGAAGGTGGTGGTGATCTGTTGTTATGTGGGTGTTCCTAAACTGTCAGACACAATGAAAATGCATTGAATACATTATTAAATAAGACATTTCATTTTTTCCTTTATTTATTTCTGTGTTGATTGTTGTTTATCTTTTGCCAGAGTTCCAGATGTCTCTGACCAATGATAGTGACAGACTCAATCAGTTACTATCAACAACAGCTGTCCCATCACATCCAATGGGAAGGTTTATGTGTGGTAAGTAAATAGCATTTTTTTACACCTTAATGAAGTTCTGTTTCACCAGTAAAATAATAGTTTAAAAAATTTATATATAAGAAGGCTATAATTAGATATTTTTGGTTAAATAAAAATTAGAATGTTTACAGTGTGCAAGATGAAAAAATATTTTGCTGAGAATTTTTGTTGTGATATCTAATGCCAGGTACATGCAGTAAGATTATATTAAGCACCATTTTGATATATTCTGAAGATATTTTTGGACTGTTATATATCACCATGCATACCACCAATATTAGTTTTAAACCTGTAGAAAAGATAAAAGCATTAAAGATAAGACTGCAGTAAGAATATGTTAAGCAGCATTTTTAATATATTCTGTACATATATTCTGTACTGTTATTTATCATCATCCAGGAATGTATTTTCAAATCACTGTTATTCACTTTGTAAATTTTTAGGAAACCTGAAGACATTAAAGATTGATCCAGAAAGAAATGGAATTGATGTTCATGACAGACTAAGAGGTTTCTATGAAAGGAACTATTCCTCACATTACATGACACTGGCAGTTCACTCACAAGGTGATTACATTTGAATCTGTCTTAGTATAAAACAGCTAAAACAAGTTACTTTATTTATATACAGAGACTGTAGCTAATTCTGCTTATTTCACACTAATTTTGTTGAATTTGAAATCTTGCCATAGATTTTGATTAATGTTTTCTGATATAGTAAGACTTTTAAAATAACAACTAAACAGCCAAACATTACTACAAAGAAACAACAGACTTTTATTAACATTTTTGTTCTGTTTTTTTGTTTCTTTTAATTCCAGAAAGTTTGGATGATTTACACAAATTGGTGACAGAAACATTTGCTGACATATCAAATAAGTGAGTTTTATTTTAAGCAGTATTATTTTTTTATTCACTAGCTTGGTTAACACATTTAAATAATCAGTTTTTTGATACAGCTAATGTTTTCATACAAAATTAATCATTACTCTGTAATCCGATCTAAAACTCTCTTGAATATTACAAATTATTCAGTTCAAAATATTTTTAGAATTAAAGTTGAAATACATCCAACAGTGTTTCTGCATTAAGCTGTTGGGGAATTATGCATTATTGTTTTTTTTTTATAATACAAAGAATTTCATTTATTTCTGTAGCAATCTAGCTAAACCATCATTCAAGGATTTAAAGGTAAGCTGCAACCATAATTTCTAAATAGTTATTTTCTGTCTTCATTATCAGTTTTGAATATATGTTTTCACAATTCAACTTGTGTGTGTTTGTGTGTGTGTGTGTGCATGGGTGCATGCATGTGTGTGTGTGTGTAATGCTATTTTTTATTTAATACAGTTTCACATTATTATCATAAATTTTGTACTTGACATCAAATGACGTATGGTATTTCCACATCCGTTGTTTGCATTTCATTCTGTTTAAATACCTACTCATTTCAGAATCCTTTTGAAACCCAAGAGTTCCGAAAGTTTTTCAAAGGTATTTTCACTGTTTGTCATACTAATTGTATAAGTATCTATTTTAATTTGACTTATGCTGTAAATCGTGACATTAATATTTCCTGAAAATAATGTATTAATATTATAATAATATAAATTTCATTTTTTACAGTATTTTTAGCATTAGTTAAACTATTCACATTTTGTGATTAATACCTGAGTTTTTCTCTTGGTTTTCTGACCTTAAACTAAACATTCAATACTTGTTACATTTCTTTTTTATATTTATATTTTGATAGTTTTTAATTATATGTAATGTTCTGTGACGAATAATGTAACAGAATTATTTATAATTTTTAGTGGTAACAAATTTGATACACATTCTAATTCAAATTTCAGTAATTCCTATGGAGGATTCACATTCTGTAGAAATCACTTGGTCTTTGCCAACACAGTTAGAAAACTTTCAAGAAAAACCATTGGAGTATTTAACATCTCTGATAATGGATGAAGGAAAAGGCAGCATCTTGTCATACTTAAAGAAAAAGTAAAAATCTTTAATGTATATATTAAAATATAAGAATTTCTAACATTAACTAATTTTTTTTTGTTAAGTATAGAAAATATATTTTGAGGCACATTTGTATCAGACACTATTAGATTTTTTTTTTTTTTTTTGATTTTGTGTTTGTGAAATTTTTCTATCTATGTGTTACTCAGAACTTACAATATTTTTTATATTTGTATGTTTTCTTAGATGAGTTTTCTTTGACTGTTTGTCTCTGTTTTCAGACTATGGGCACTCGAGATATCTGGTGGTAGTGGTGGTTATGGTTTTGACCACAACTCAACATGGGCGTCATTTTCTGTGAGCATCACACTCACAGAGAGTGGGCTGGATCAAATATTTGAGGTAATGTTTAGAAATATTCTATTGATAGATTTATTTTCTTCTAGGTTTTAAACTTTGGAAGTTGGAATTGGTAGAACGTCATGAAAATGAGCTTCTTGTAATTTAGGTTAATAGGTTTTAAAATTAAATAAATAAAATAAATAAATAAAAAATTATAAAATATCTTGTGAAAAAAACATGATGTTCTGATTTGTTATTTTTATCTTTTCTAGATTAGGATATTTCATCTTCTCTTTTTTTTTTATCTGAGCAATATGAACAAAAAATAAATATTTTTGTTATAAACATTTTAACTTTTATTATTATAATTTTTTTTTACTTGTAAACATTCAAGTAAAATATTAAATACATGAAATCAGTTAATTTTTTGTTGTTGCAGGTTCTGACTGTTTTGTTTAAATATATTTTTATGCTGCAAAGGGCAGGCCCTCAACCAAGGATATTTCGTGAACTACAGCAGATAGAAGATTCCAGATTTAGATGGAAAGAACAGGTACAAATGAACTTCCAATTTAAATATCAGTTCTTTTTCACCATTTATTATTAAGAATAAACCATTGTTTTTGCATCTAATAACTTGATCAAGAAAACATGTGTATATAGTGAAAAATATCAATTAAAACATTTATTATTTGTTAAGTTATGCATTTATAAACAATCAAAACTGGTCTAATGTCACTTGTCCTGAATGGTCATCTGATCACAAATTCCCCCACAGTATTTCCTCCTTTAAATGATCCGTACAGTACAATCACCTGTCAGTGACCAGTATTTTAAAAAGTGAACAAAAACTAATATGGAAATTCTCTTATAAAATAAAAATCTTATTTCTTGTGCATAACAGTCACCTGTCTGTAATGGTAATGGCCACTTTGCTAATTGTTTTACACAGGTTTGCCTGTATATATACATTTTTTAAATTACTCACGTCAACGTTGCTGTGTTGACTGAAAAATATTTTTGGTAATGATATGGATTGTTTAAATGTTTTCAGCAGCGATGGGAGTTATTTAAATGTTTGTATTTTTCCACAGAATTAAAGTTATTTTGCTTTTTGTCATTTTCTTTATGACACAGGGTGAGCCAATGGATTATGTAGAGTGTATAGCTGAATGTATGCAGTTGTTTCCACCAGCCCAGTATCTGATAGGCAAACGTTTGTTTCTCAAGTACAATGAAAAGGTAATACCCAGTTATATTGTTGTTATGGTGCTCACTTTTTTTTTTTTTTTTTTTTTTTTTTTTTTAAACAGCATAAAAATCAGTCAGTGATTTGTTATTTTAAAAATTTGGAATGGGAAAGTATAAAAAAAATTATGATTTTAAAAAAATTTAGGAATTTATTCTAGTTTCCTTTTTATATGAAGTTTTTATCATTTATTAGGAATTATTATATTTTTACACTGACACAATATGGTTTGAAAAGTTGTCAGAAAAACTGTTTAGTTCAAATTTTGGTAGAAAGAAAGTGAAATGGTTCACCAAAAAATAATATTTTTTTTTTTTTTTTTTTTTTTTTAAATAGCTTATTCAAGAGTGTACTGATATGTTGAAACCTGAACTGGCCAACATCGTAGTGCTTTCCAAACATTTTGAGAATCAGGATATATGTAATCTGGTAGAGCCATGGTATGGAACCAAATACTGTGTTACAGGTTAATTTGACTTGTTTTTGTTTTTATTTTGAACCTTGATTGTGACTTTCATTTGAAATTTAAATGTTTAATTTCTTTATTTTTTTTTATTTTTTTATTTAACAAAGATTTCTTTTTTTTAATTAATTTATTTTTTCTTAAAAATAGTTAATTTATTTCTATTTTATATATGTGTATGAGTATGTAAAAGATGTGTTTAATATGTGAGAACAAATGTTTTTAATAAATATTAACAATGTGACTGATATGATATTATTTAGATGTGGATCCTGAATGGTTGAACAAGTGGAAAAGTAAGTAACTGAATACTGTTTTTATTGTGTTTCAAATCTTCCTCTTACACATTTAGGTTATTCCAGATTAAAGCACTTGTTTTTGTTACATATTTGTATTGGTTACAAAAATGTCCAAAATTTAATTCTTTAAAATATTTTTTAAAAGCAAAAAAAATAAATAAATAAATAGATACTTCTTTTTGACAGAATAAAGGAAAATTAAATGTAAAAATATCTTCTAAAAATATTTACGATTGTTTATAAAATTACTTCCAAACTGAAAAGTTGCACATTATTCAGAAAGTACCATAGCCTTACTGACCAAAGTTTGACTGTTCCTTGAAATGTTGAAATAAAAAACATGGTTCTTAAGCCAAGGAAAGTGATATTTATTTCATACTCTGGCCAGTGTTGTGGAAATATATCAGAATAAACTAGGCTACTATATATTTTAATTTTTTTTAATAATTTGGAAACCTCAGAGATATTAATAAAAGGAAGAAATGATACAGTTGTATGGCGTTTGTTTGCTTTATAAAACATTTAAGTTTTACATAGAAAACCCAAGCTTGAAAATGCAACGATTCCATTTTGACAGATTTGGAAACTATGCCTGAATTACAGTTACCTGAACCAAATCCATACATTGGTAAGATGTTTCACATTTTTTTGTAATTTGATCAGTTAATGTGTTGAAATGTTAGTTGATACTAAAGCTTTAAAATGACTGTTTGTTTGTTTCTTAAAGAGAAATTATTAGCATTTAAAATTTATTTAAGAAACATAAATATTTTTTAATACATCAATTTTATTGTGTTATCTTTCTACTTTAGCAACAAAGTTTGATCTGGTGAACATGAATAATCCAGGAAAGGTATAACTGTTCATTTTTTGTGTGTGAAAGTGAGTGTGTGTGTGTGTGTGCGTGCATTTATTTGTTGGAGAAATAACATCCTCAAAATATTAATATATATTAAAGTTCCTTGAAATGAAGCAGTTAAATTCATAATTATTTGAAAAATATATTCTTGTTGCACATCTAAGGAAATGTTTTGTTTACTGTGGCATTTCAGAAACTATTCACTTTCAAAATAAACAAATAATTTCTTAAGTGATTGAACTGCTGTTATTTTTTTTTACAATGTAATTGGTCTGATTTTTGTTTTTTTTCAGTTTCCCTACAAGCTAATAGACAAGAAAAACTGTCGCATCTGGTTCAAGAAAGATTCCAAATTCAACGTTCCAAAAGGTAAACTATAAATCTCCAATGTCAGTAAAATACACTTTTTAAAATAAACTTAGAAAATAAATCTTAACAGATAACTTTTAGGCTGGTGATTAAGTGAATGTTTAAAATGTTAAGGTAGGATGAGTGTTTGATTCTTCCATAAGTAATGAAAAGACTTACTATCTTAATGTTTGTGTGTGTGAAAAAATCAGCTTATTTATAATACGTTATTTGTTCTGTTTCAGGATACATTTTCATTAACCTGATGAGTTCTGCTGTATCAGAATCTGTGGAGAAGTAAGTAAAATAAGTATTTCAGTTTTTGTTATCTAGATTCATTGAATGTATGATAGGTGTGTTAGGTAAATAATATGGAGACAAATGAAATAGAATTTTTTTTATAGTGAAAGTTGGTCTTTTATGACACAGCTTATAATGGCAAAATAAAAATTACTTTCCTCATTACAGTTATTGCCTAGTTTCAGTTTAATAAATTAGTTCATGAATTAAAAAAATTAATAGTAATAATAAAAATGAAAAAAAGAAGCTACCAGTGATGTACAGGCTTGAATATGAAACATAAGCATGGCATGAGATTTTGATATCATTTAGAACAAAATGTTGTTATAATGCAGTATTTATGTGTGATTTATGCTTATTTATTTATTTATTTATTTACTGTTTTTTTATATATTTTTAATTTTTAGTTTTATTTATTTTATATATTTATGTATTAGGTGAAAAATCATTTTTGATCTTTAACAAATATAAAAGATTTTGTAAAACATGTTCAGTTCTGTAGAACTAAAAGTAACTCAGCATACTTTGATTTCAGTGCAACACTGATGGATCTTTACATCAATGTCTTGCTGTACACACTGAATGAGGCAATTTATCCATCTGTGACAGCAGGCTATGAGTAAATTGCAGTGTTTATTTCTTACTGTCTCTTCCTTTGATCATCTTCAAAATATTTAAAAGAAGAAATGAATAAATACCTTTTACTGATTATTACTTACTTTTGATACATTTTCCATCTGTTATTTTATAAAAGATAAAGAATTATTTATTCATAGTGAAAAATAAAAGATAAAATAATGTGGTTTACATTTATTACAAATACTTTTTTTTATCTTGTTATTGTTTCAGTCCTGTATTTTAAAATCATGTAAAAAGTGTAAGTGAATAAATAAAAAAGGTTTATTGCGTAGAAAACAAGTCATCCTTTTTCTCCCCCCCCATGACTTCTAACTAGTACTATCTCAGGAACTTATCTCCATATATACAATTATGTCTTGTTTAAATTTTAAAAATAAAATGAAATATATATATATTACATATTCATATAGATTACGTTCATTCGAAGGCAGAGTTAGTAACAGCTTTAAAAATCAGTATATATTACTGAATATTTGTTATTTTTTTCAGGTACTGTGTTGAAGGATTTAACACAGGAGTTGTGATACAAATGACTGGCTTTAATCATAAATTGCCAGTGAGTTTTTAAGACTTTTGCTTAATTCTAACATTATAAACCAAATTTTCCTACCTTTCAGAAATTTACCCATGTGTGAAATTAATTAAATACTTTAATCATGTGACAGGTCCTGTTTAACACCATCGTGGACTATGTTGCTGATTTTACCTGCAGCAGTGATATCTTTCAAGCTGTCAGCAAACAGTTAAAGAAAAACTATTACAATCAGATGATCACACCATATCAGTTGGCCAAGTAAGATTAATTTTAACATACAAACACAACATTTATGCACTGCATTTTATAAACTTATTCAAAGATAATATTATTCAGTGTCATAATCTTGCTGGTTACAGTTAACTGACACATTTAAATAACATTTCACTTCTTTGTGGCTTGTCATTGGGTAAATAATCAACTTTTTTCAGTGTATATTATCAGTTTTAACCTTTACATTCAGTATTCAATCATTCTGCTCTTGTCTATTCCTGTTGTTATTATTATTTTTGCAGGACTTTGAGGTTTGCTTTGCTGGAGCCTAACAATAAGCCAGTGTTTGATCGATACCAGATCGTCTCCAGTCTCACAGAAGACATGCTTAAAGACTTTGTAAACAAATACAAACAAAGTATTTTCATTGAAGGATTCGTGATTGGAAACTTCTCTCCAGATGTTAGCAATTACAAATATTATGTTAATGTTGTTAAATTATTGTATTTATCATTGCAAGGCTCAAGTCTGTTAACAGATAATAACTCATGTCAGGAGAGATTGTTTTTCAACCACAAAATGTGGATTATTTTAAAGAACATTTTAAATAGTCTTGTTTACAGATTATGCTGGTTGGCTTGTTAAACCAGACTAACTCATATTTTTTTTTAAATAATTAATTTGTGTTTTGATCATTTTAAATTCATAATTACTGGTAAGTAATAAATAAATGGCTTACTTTTTTTTAACTAATTTGACATCAGTTTGAATTTTTATTTATTTTTTAAAATATTTTTTACTTTAATAATACTCATTATTTATTATATTATTTGAAGAAAGTAACCGAAATGGGAAACTACATTATGTCCAAACTGCCCAGTAATGTGACCAGTGATCAAATGCCAAAGGTAACTATGATAAGTGTTTTGTTACGTGTAATAAATAAATCCACAATGTTTTAAATTTTTTGTATTATTATTTTTTAATATGTTTTTATTGTGTTAACTGACAATAGTAATAAGCAGTAATATAAAACAAACTTTTAACTTTTTCTGTGATTTAAAAGATATTAGTAGTAACTTCAGGTAAGTTGTTACTGATTCTCAAAATATATATATATATATATATATATATATATATCCTGTTTTTTTGTTGTGTTACTACAGAAATTTCTGCTGGCTGTTCCACCAGGCAAAATGTGTTGTCGAGTTCTGGGACTGAATGAAACTGACAACAACTGTTGTGTTACCAACTACTACCAATCAGTACCTGGCACACTGCGGGACTGTTGTCTCAATGAATTGCTTGTAGTAAGATCACAAAATTGTTTCAGTGTTCATAAATGTCTTGTGTCTAAATAAATAACATCAGCAATACTTTTTGACAGTATATTTTTAAAAATTTGATGTTCCTATTTGTTTTTGAACTTCGTTTTTCTATTTTTTTTTTTTTAAATGTTATTTTCGTATAGATAATTTCTCAGTGTTGCTGCTTTAACAGTGGTAAGAATCCTTTTCTGAATTTACAGTCTGGTATTTCAGGTAGAACAGAACTTAAAGATACACATTTCAATTTAATCTTTGTCTTCTTTTTAAACTGGGAAATTATAGGGAATAAAAAAGAAATATAACCTTTTACTGAAATTTAAGAAAAAAAGAAAAGAAAATGAATTTAATAAATAAATAAATGCATCAATAAAAATAACTTTCTCAAATTATTGTATCAAATTATTTTCACTGCAGACGAGGATGCAGGAACCTTGTTTCGATAAGCTGAGAACGAAGTATCAGTTGGGATACAGTGTCTTCTGTCGATCATCAATCACAAATGGAATCTTAGGTTTACAGGTCACTGTTCAAAGCCAGAGCAGTAAATTCAGGTACAATATATAGATGTTTACTGTAAGAAAGATCACTTATAACTGTTGTTTGAGTTTTTAAAAATTAGTTGTTTTTTTTTCACATATTTTCAGAAAGAAAAAAATTAAACCCAGATTGTCTGTAGTAAATTTTGTGTATTTACCTTTTTCTCAGAAATTATTTGTTCATATGTTAAAGATTTTTTTTAAAATTATTTAATGTATTTTTCAGTCTGAAACATGTCGACGGTAAAATGTCAGAGTTTTTAAGAGACTTCAAGATACTTCTTGCAAACATGAAAGAAAGTGAATTCAACACTCTAGTAAGAATTAATTTATTTCCTAAATTATTTTTGCTCATTTTTTACAGCACTTCAAAGACTGAACTAATGTTATAACAGCCTTTTGCTTTTGTCTGTGAACATTCATTAACTATTATATTCTTGATTTATCTCCTTATGTCCCTGTTATGCTATTTGTTCAGTGATTAAAATGTATGATTAAGACATTTATTCAAATCTTAAACATTTTCAGGTGAAATCGCTGATAAATGAGAAACAGGAAGAAGATACACAAATGGGAGAAGAAGCTGACAGATGCTGGAATCAGATTCAAGATCATTTCTATGTGTTTGACGTTCTTCAGAAGGAGGCATGTTACTACTTAGTTTTCATTGTGGTTTTGATCATGGGGAAGATTTCACTTGTATTATTTGATTTTAAATGCTGGGATTTTTAATGCAAAAAATATATATATATATATATATATATATATACAAAGAATGTAAAATGGAAAAGAAACAGGCATTTTTTTAATGAAAAGCTATTGAATTAAATGTTCTTTTTTGTTTTTCTTTTGGGTTTTTTGACTTAGACACATTAAACATTTTAACTCATTGTCATATCTTCTGCATTTAGGTTGCAATTCTTAAAACCTTAACTTTAAATGACCTGAGAAAATGGTATGATCAGTTTGTTGGTAACAGAGAGAAGAAACTAAGTTTGCAGGTAATCTCAGAAACAGTAATATTGTAAATTTAAAATGTATCAGTATGTACATATATATATATATATATATATAGATATAGATTTTATACATACATTATATTTATAGTTATAGTTATTGTACCTTTCACAATTAATCAGATTTGCTGAAATATAACAAACTGTTCTCCTGAATGAGTGTTATAAATGAGAATGTCTACTATGCTTTGGTTGGTGGAAACATCTGAATGATTTGTTTTTACTAAATTCATCTTGAAACTAAAATTGAGTTAATTAAACTAAACTTTTAACTGGTTTGTTATAATGCTATTAGTGAAAAGCCTTAACTGTACTTTTAAAATTGAGTATATGTGCGAAATTGATTTTTTATTATTATTATAATTACAGGTTCAAGGAGCATCTGGTGATGCAAAAAGCGAATCCACAAAAACTGATAACAGTCACACAGTTCTAACTTTTCTGACCGACAATGATCAAAATACACAGTTTGTCACAAACATTGAAGATGTGAAAAAGGATCTGAAATTGTTACCATACACATTAATTACTTCTTGATAACTGTTAGAGTATTTCATGCATTATACCTCCAAGGGTGTATTATAAAATAATACAAAAATGATGATAAAGAGGGCATTATATTTTCATCTTAATCTTTATCAATAAAACTGTTATATTTTTATTTTGTTTTTTATTTCTCTTATTTCTTTTCTTTTTATATATAAACACATATTTCTTTCAATTATAAGTTATATAACACTGTAACAAATGAAAAGCTGTAGAATAAAACCAGATACTTACTTTAAAGTCTTAGAACAATAATAAAAAATTTAAAAACAAAACCAAATTAATTTAATTATGGACTTGAAGGTTAAACATGAGAAAAAAATATTTTCTGTAGTATTGCAGTTAAAACAATTTTCCACATTTGGATAATAAAAAGTGACATGATAACCATAAAGATTGTGGACATGGAAATAACAAGAAGAAAATGTGAAGGTTACAATATAGGTTTACTGACATTAGCATATCCCACACCAATACATGTTAAAATGAGTTTTTCTCCTCCAAGTTTTAGTTCATGTTCTTCTTCTTCATCTGTTTTTTGTTGAACATCAACTTTGAACACAATCTGGAAGAAGTCTTTCAGATGTCTCAGAAACTGGATTCTGAAATTCAAGTTTTTATATTTATCCTGATTGATGAGTAAATAATTTTAAAATGTTATTTAAGAAAAGGAAAGAAACATTTATTTTTCTTCCATTTTAGTTTTGCTCTTTTTTCTCTCAATTAAAAAAAGTGAATGAGAAATATTTATAGTCTAATATTTCATAATAACTGATAGTTTAAAAAGCTGTAGTTTGCTTTTCTATCAGCATTATTCTACTTTGCAATTGTAAAAGGAATATATATCTTACGTGTAAGGTGTCAGAGGTCCTGTTAATATTTTTGATACATCCTGTTGACCAAGTACCATAAAGAGAGCTGCTATACTTTGATTGGTTGAATCCACACAACCACCCTGAATGAAGAAAAGTTAATTACTCTAATTTTTAAACAGTTTGGATTTACATAAATGTAGTTATTGTTCAAACAAAGCATCTGTTCCAGAACAAAAGATAAGCTTCAGAATTCTCCTGATACATTTTTGAAAATACTTTTATTATTTTCTTGCCATGCTCGGCTTAAAAAAATAAAAAAAATATATTAAGAATATAATAAATACTTCTGTTTTAATTAACATAATTAATCCCAAAAATATTCTATACCCAATCAAAATAATTATTACCCTGTATATTTCCTCTAAAAGCAGTTTTGCTGCAGTTGCCCCTAAATCTTCTGGAACTGAGGGACCTTTTTCTGAGCCTCTTGGATTGGACACAGATTCTGCACATAAGAATGTTCCATTGGTTGTTTCTGCAACAAGTGTTAGTCCAAATCCTGGAGATCTGAAAAACAAAATTGAGGGAACAAAACTCAAAACACTTACTTAGAAAACACCAAACAAATTAATATTTAACAAGACTCAAGGGGTAAATAATAGTAGTGAGATAAATAGTTTTGCAGGAACAATTATTGTCTCCTGTGCTCTGGTTCTCAGTTCAACATTTTGTTGAAATATGCAGGTGATATAAACGGCATTCTAACAGTGGTTCTCATGTAAATAATTTCACAGAAAGAATCATTATTTCCAGTGGTCTTCTTCCCATATCAACCTTTTACAGGAAGATAACTACGTTCTAATAATTAATACAAACCTGAAAATGTTTGAAAATGTAGATACATACTTGCCAGACTGTGAACCTTTGCAGTGATCTGTGTAAATGTAGATGTCTGGTAAAAACTTGTTGAGGACACTGCGAGTTGAATCAACAATTCTGTTTACTGTCGCTGGTGACACTCGGACTGCCCAGCTTGTTATAGTCAAGGTGGCAATTTAGATTTTTTTTTTTAAATAAATAGTAAAAACATGTTGTATTTTAAATTTGAAAAAAAAATATAATTACATGTAAATGTATTGATTAGAAATAAAATGTTGTGCAGATGAAGAATCTGTTTTATTATTTGACTGAAATATTTTCATGTTACTGTTCATTACAGGATCATTTCTTATTTTTGAAGTCATAAAGGTGTATATGAATTTTAAATAATAGTACTGACGAAAATACAATACTGGTTTTTGTGTTTATTTTGTTCTGTTATGTGAAATTATAGACCATCATCAACATTTAAACTCAATCAGTCATGCTTACAGAAAAACACTGAACACACTTTAGTACCTGGACACAAAAATTAATACACTGGTTGTTATCCAGTTCTTTTATCACATAGTTGAAAGATTTACAGAGCAAAGAAAAGACTGATATACTGTTCAACAATATTATTATTAATAATCAGTTTTGAAATTAATGTTTTAACAAATATTATCATGATGATCATTAAAGAACTTTTTTTTTTTTTAAATGCAATCTAAAAAATATTGTTTCCAAGGATACGCCACACCTCTGATTCGTTTAACTTTGCCTGGATCAAGGTACTGAATAGGTCGAAGTTTCTGTCTGCACGGACAAGAGAAAATAATCTCACCACCACCTTCAGGTGCAGCTCCTCGTTTGTTTATCTGATTTTTGAAAAAAGAATTACATTTTTTTTATATAGTTACAGTAAATATTAATATTTACAAAAATAACTTTAGTCTCGTGTAACTTTTTAATTATTTACCATATAACTTTCATAAATTCTGTATTTAAATATTTAAATTTTCTGATTGTAGAATTGCAACAGACGACTTCAAAAATGTATACTTACAATAAATGAAATTATATTCCATATACTCGATACATATTGCTGGACTAAGAGCAAACAAATTAAAATTAAATAAAAAGAAACAAAATATATATAATCACAGAAATTTAAACTGTTTCATACCTTCATTTCTAAACCTTCATCAGTTCCTAGAAATCTTTTAAGAACAGGAAATGTGGACAACTTTATGAGATCAACCTGTTACGAAATAACAATTTAAAAAGATAATTAAGTCAAAGACAATAATTGAAACTGTTAATTTGTTGACTTTATTCCTTTTACTAAAGATTCAGAATTAAATAAAAATAATTTGTAAGAAAGTAATTACAATGCTAGTTTTATTTTTAAATGTTTACTTATTGTTGAAAAAGTGTCTATTCTGCTGTAACACATACTGGTATATATCATTATGTATATATGTATATGTATATGTCCTCTATAAGAGGAATAGAGAAATAATACATATCTTGAACTGAATAAGTCTGTTCATTTCAAATAATATAATACAGATATATAAAAAGAATTCAGAAAAGATAAAGCAAAAAAAAAAAAAAAAAAAAAAAACCATTGCACAGTACTCTGATACAATCATTAAGTGATTGTGAAATCAGATTTTTAAACATTTATAAATTTATATATGTTAATATAAAACTTGTAAGGCATTTTCCACCATTTTGATGGTCATTCATATATACAAAACACTTACAGAAGGATCTGTCTGGTCACTGGTCACTCCACGAAGGACAGCTCTCACTGGCTTCTTTGTAAATGGAGCCAGGCAGACAAGAGCCTCAAGATAGTAGCCAATAGATCTTTGTGGGTTACAGTCATGTTCCACCTGACCTCCTATCAGCAAACCAGGCTGATAGAACAAACTTGTTCCTGAAAATAAAATAAAAAAGATTTAACCTTCTACAGACTTTATGTCCATGTTAACACAAAAAATGAATAAAAAAATAATATAATAATAAAAAAATAAAATTTTAAAAAGTGCAAATAACAATATCAGAGTGATACAACAGAAAATAATATTGAATACTTTTGGAAACAGAGCTGCCAAAATAAAGGTCAACATGTCGTCAGGCTTTCTGATACAAAAATTATATCCAGAAATTTGTACACAAAATGATTTAACTGTTGGGGTGGAGTGTTTATAAAAAAGAAGACAATAAACAAAATATCATTAAAATGAAAAAAAATCTCAACAACATTATTTTCATCAGATCATAAAATAAAAGTGACAAACATATAACAGTTGTTTCTTCTTTTTTTTTCACTTACCTGTTTCATTAACAATTATCTTAGATCCATTAGTCAGTTTGTCAAGAAATCTTATAAAACTAGCTTCAAAATCTGAAAGTAAATGCAGACATTGTTGAAAAAAGGAAAAACAACAACAATAATAATAACAAAAATAAAATTAATAATCTAACATTCATAATTCATATAGTTTGGATTTGTTGAAGATTGCTCTACTGTACAGACTGAGACAGACTCCAATAATTATTATGATGAATTTCTGAACAGGATCTTAGTTTATTTTATGTTGCGCATTGCTTTACCTGTTACAGTTAAATCTAGAGTTACATACAGAAGGCGACTGACTTTATTATCTATATTGTCATCCTCTACAGAGCAAAGTGAAAATTTGCAAAAGTAACTGACCAAGAAGAACCATGTTGTTATCACACTATTTATGGCGTCAGCTTGTGTACATTTTAACACTGGATGATAGGAACAATATCTTCTGTATCATCTATAGGCATAGGGATATATATATCGTTTTGAAAATTTAGAAGAGTAAAGTATGACTCGAAAGTTTGAGATATCACAAAGTGACAAACCTTTAATTCCAGGATCGTCCTCTTTAGAACGGATTCTCTTTATTTTCACACTTTTCCCACTGAGTGTTGCTAAAACTAATCTTTGTCGAAAATAATTACATCCTTCGTATGTAATACAATTTAAAGAATTCGCACTCATTTTATACAACTTTCGTTTTACTTCTTGCACGTGTTTACAACAACAACTTTGGTCACACCAAAATGTACGTATTCTAACATATATTATGATAAAAATAAATTATTATGATATCAGATATGAAGAAAATTACACTCAAAACATTTTGTCATTACAATCAAATAAAACACAATACATGCTTTAGAAACAAACTATTTTTAAAGTGTATTGCGAAACTGAATATGTTGAGTCTGAATAGCTTTACAAACACTAAATTAATCTTCGTTAAAAGAGTTCCTGGACGGAAGTGACTACAGAAGTAAATAATCACAATGATAAGGCTAGAGGGTTTACAGTGAACGTAAAGTTATTTAAATGTTGAGACTGTTAGCATTAAGAGCAATCGGCGATGATAGTCCGCTAGTTCTATATCGTGCAGAAACTACTCGAAGGGTTTACGGACTAGAACTCAGTAAATATACTGATTTTCAGAGAGTCCACAAAGGACCAGTTGGAACATTAGATATCGACTTGGTCGAAGGAAGATAGTATGTGATTATGTCAGTTTAATCATTCGTAATTTTGAAGTATTATCTGGATTGATATTATACTAGTATAGATTACTATAGGTTAAAACCATAAATATGATCCTGAGTATGAAAATTCTCACAACACACTTTAATTTAATAAATATTTGATAATAAAATTATTCATTTATTGAGTTAGTGAATTACTATACTATACTATAATACTGAATACATTGTCACATGATTGTGCAATGATACATGTTTATAACTTTTATTATATGTAAATACTCTTAAAATAGTAACAATCTTACAAAGATACATTTAGTGATTTATTTTAAATATATACATTTTTTATGATAGGCTGACTTGCTACTAAAATTAACATACTTGATTTTTTTATATATATGTATTATTTTATTACTTTTACACAGGACTTTAATTATATTTCTTTCAGTCTTCTTTCTGGAGCAGCTAATGGCAATGTGGCCATACATGATCTGGAGGATTTCTCTGGAGACTTCAAGTATACCTACAAACATGTTTGTGGAATCAATCAAGATAACAGACATGCACATAAATATAGTGTCTCAACAGTTCAGTGGTATCCAATGGACTCAGGACTTTTTACAACCAGTGGATCCGACAAAGTATTAAAAATATGGGACACAAATAGATTAATTGTAAGTGAAAAAAAAAGTGGACAAAAATAATAGATAAATAGTAATATTAACAAAGAACATGGTGTTTTTTGTTTTGTTTTTAATATTTGGCTTATTATTCATTTATAGTTGCAGACTGTTTCTTCAAGTAGTATATTTAGCACTAGATTATCAGTAATTTTTTTCAAAAGGAGTAATGATAAACATCTTGTTCATTTTAAAAGTAATACATATCTGTTGACATTCCAGAATATCTTTTAAATTATTATTTACATTCATTATAGTGGTTTTTCTTATATACATTATAATTTAATGAAATGTGGGTTGAATAATGTAGTTGTAACATAAAATCTAGAAATTTAGATGCCTGCATTCTGGTTTGTAGTGCATTCATACTCTAATGATTTATTTTTTCATTTTGCAGCCAGCAGATGAATATCAGTTTACTAGTATTATTTATTCTCACAACATGTCGCCAGTAGCAACAAATCATTCACTTCTGGCTGTTGGAGGTGCTCGCTCCACTCTCAAGCTTGTTGATTTACGAGCAGGTGCAGCTTCTCACATGTTGAAAGGACACAAATCTTCAGTCTTATGTGTCAAATGGTCAACAAAGGATGAATTCATTCTGGCTTCTGGCAGGTAAAAACTGTTTCAAGATCAAATCTATCCAAAGTTGAAGAGAAGAATGTGTCTCAGAGACAGACAATTTCCCAGACAGTCACAGGTTCCTTCTCATCAATAATAAGAAATTCTTGTTTCAGTTTTTGTCTTATAGATTTATAATTATATTGAGACAGCTCATGCATTTGTGTCATAATTAATTTATGAAGCAATGAAGATACTTTATTTCTTTCTTTATTTCACCACACAGAATAATTTTTATTAGTGCTAATTGTATGACACCAAGTTTGCCATTAATTAAATGAGAATGATGACATTTTCAGTGCTGATAATCGCGTTTTGATGTGGGATATTCGAAAAGCAAAAGGAAGCTTGATGTCTCTTGACCAGTATAGCAGAGAATCAACCACAGGCAAAACTGAAGGTAAATAAAAAATTCCAAAAACATTTTAACGCTCCTTTTTTTTTTAACAAACTGAATGCAGGTCTGTATTTAAAGGATTACTGTTACTAATTTGTAATTATATGACCTGAAAGGATAGGTAACTTGTTATCCATTCTTAATGTCACTTCCGTTTAAAAAAATTTAACAGTTACAATGAATTTTTAATCTTGCATTATATTTTTGAAACTGATAATTACATTTTTAGTTTATATTTTATATGTATAGAAAAATAAATGAATTTATTTACTAATTCTCTTTCAGCAACCACAGCACACAATGGTCATGTGAATGGAATGTGTTTTACTGCAGACGGTTTGTTTTTACTTACATTTGGAACAGACGACACACTTCGGTTGTGGAACACATCCACTGGTAAAAACACCATGGTCAATTATGGGTCAATTACTAATGACAGCAGAAAAACTATTCAGATAGCAGTTTCGCAGGACGGGTGTCCTGATGTTGTGATTGTACCAAATCAGAGTAACATAGAGATTTTAGATCTTCATTCGGGAATGCATATAAACACATTGAGAGGCCATTATAGTCAAGTTAATTGTTGTGTTTTTCACCGTGACAAGCATGAAGTTTACAGTGGTGGCAATGATAGAAATATTCTTATTTGGTTGCCAGAGACAGCTACAGATTATGACGAGTATTTGAAAGCAGAACGCCAGTGTAAAAACAGAACTAAGTTTGTCAGCAGAATTGCAGCCACAGCTGATTCATGGAGCAGTGATGAAGATTAATATTTAAAAAAAAAAAAAGATTAAATTATTTGTTTTTAAAATAAAATGTGTTTGTTGTCCATTTCAATACTGCAGGTTTAGTAACAATGTGAAGTATTATAAGTAATAATATATATATATATATATATATATATATTTTTTTTTTTTCTAATAATATTTGTTTTGTTTCTAAACTGTTACACTAATCATTTATACTAATGATTTTAGCAAAACACTGCTGAATCAACATTAAAATAAAAATAATAAATAATAATAAAAAAAATATATTAGCCACGTATCTATAAAACAAATTCACTTTGAAAAAAACAAAAACAACATACAATTGTAATTATTTTACATTTATTTCACAATTATAAAGAAATGACAATGGGGGAAAAGATGACATAAAATGAAGTATTGTAACAGATAATGAGAGATGAGTAACAAGACTATCACTTTTTAAGGTGATGCTCTATAACAAATATGAAAAGGTGATGCTATTAAACATCTCTCTCCTCTAAGTACACTAACTGTATGTAAGACATTATCTGTGTAAATCTGTTCATTAAAATGAACTATTAAAATAATGCAGATGTAAAACTTTCTTCAACACCATCACTGGGAAGTATATGCAGACTCTGAAGACTTGTGTTTTCAAATATCAGCAATACCAGAACAGGCTACCTAGGAAAAGTCACTGTAGAACATTAACCAGAAGACATTCACTTTTTATTTAACTGAATACCCAAAACTGAAGAAAATAACTAACACAGGTGAAAGTACCTTTCAGCAAAGGTTATTTTAATTATTCAGAAAAATATTTATTCCACCATTCCTCCTATTTACTAACAACAAAATATGAAATATGAACCTAAGCACTTTTAATATTGTAAGAATCAGACTGAGGTAGGGATGGCCTTGGTTTGTTTATACCTAACTTTTGAGGAGAAACGAAATTTATATCTGCTTATTCATTTGTAATTATAATTATGATAAAAGAAAAATAATCTGCTGTTTACTTGAGTTTTAAACTAGGTTACTTTCACAGGGTGTTAGCATCCTTTATAAAACTAATATGACGACAACATAAACAATCTTTATTATAGCTCAGAACTGTCTGTACGTAAGCTATAGCATAACAAACAGAATAAAACATGAACACAAATCACTTAAGCGTTTTACTCAGCTGACAACTGAAGTTGAAATAATACACACATTCTGACATTATTTACAGTCATATTAAAGCTCACTTTACATTATGTCAGAGGGAAAACAAGAATGTCCTTTTCTATTTTAACTGCTGTGTAATATGTTTAGTTTTGTTTTGTTATTGTATTGATATAAAAGGAATCTAATATTTTGGTCACTTTCTAGTCAGTGAACTCTTGTATTCTGATACTTGTAGAATATTGTTTTTATGCCTAATGTGTTCTATAAGATTTTGTTTATATTACCAAGTTGGTTACAGCCAAGAATTAAGTATTTAGACACCTACGTGTATTGTCTGTTTTGTTTAAATGCCATGTAAATATATAAATGCAGCCTGCTGCTATTTTTGTTTTCAAAGTTACAAAATGTTTCATTTTTGTCTGTATAAGTAACAGTATAAAAAATGACAGTAATATCCATAATTAAATGCAGCCTGCTGCCTTTGTTCTCTGAACAATAATCAATCACAATATGTAGTTTGTGTTTTCACTCCAAACTAATGTACACTTTGTTTTTGTGTGTAACTTATGTTTATGTTTGTATGTTAAGTGTTCTTTATCTACAAACAACTCTACTGAGCACTGATATTCTTGGACTCGTTTTTGTCTCTTAAGAAACATCCAGGAATCCATCACCATTTTCTTTATCATTATCTTTGTCACCGTCATAGAATTCATTGTCAGGCTCGATTCTGTTGATGAAAAGAGAAGAAAAATGTTTAATTATATACTTAACATTATAACTTACTCTAAAAGTATCTCTAAATTTTACACATTCTTATTAAAATAAATTAATATTAATTTGCTTTCTATGAAGAGTATGAATGAAGATTCATTTTTCAATGTCTGTAAATTAAAAATAAAATAACTAAAACATACTATCAGAATTTCCATATAATCATATTTCAAAAGCCTGACAGTTTATACTTTTTATATTAATTAATTGTTTATTAAAAGGTCATCATAGATATTTCTGGTGTGAAAGAATATAAATTAATTAAAAAATTTCTACCTTTTGTCAAGATCGTCCTGATGATTACGTAGATCTGGATCAAGGTCTTCATCATTTTCCAAATTCAGTAGATCAGACGGGATATCCTGCATCTGAACACTGGGAGAATGAATCAGACATTTCAAATTCTCATTTATTGTCTGTCGAATCTGATCCAGGTACTAGATGAAAATAAACAGAATAATAATCCATTATTACCGCAGAAATAAAATTAAAAATACACTTTATTATACACATAGATTTGTGAACAAAACACACAGTGTTAATCTTAAACATGCTGACAGCATCACAAATGCTGTTAAATCATAATATATTATCAGTTTAACACACACAATACCTATACAGGAGTACATAAATTCTGATTATATACATTACTAATATGTTTGAGAGTGCATACATGTTATACTTGAACTACTGACATTTATAAATTTCTATATGAGAAAAACAATTATGAAATTAACAACTGGCAGTAAGTAACAGTTATATCATTTTTTTCAAACTATTACAAATAAATACATTAATTAAAAAGTAGAAAATACCTGTTTTGTATTGAGATTTTCATGTTTTGTTGAGATGTCAGGGTGTAATGAAAAATCTGGGGCAAAATATTCCAAGTATTCTGAAAGAAACAAGATACAGCTATTTGTGCATACCAGTTTAACAAAATAACAAACACACTACTGAAAGGATAAAGTAAGAAATAATTAATTAACTTTTTTTCATAAACGGAAATGACAACATCTCGTCTTTTAAGACAATTAGTGATCAAGAACATTTAACAATAAATAAATGTAAAATTTTGTTAACTTTCCATCATTCACAGTTATTTTTCCTTTAACCCTATCTAAAAAACAACAACAAGCAAACAGACACACTGAGATGAAAGACAGTGATAATTTATAACTGAAAATCACCATTGTATGGCAGTTCATTGCTCAGCTCATCATCAAGTAAAACTGATGTCTCGTATGTCCAGCACCGGGCAACATTTCTCTTTGTGTATCCTCCACCACCTAGAACCAGCATCGGTATATTGTACTTCTTTACCTCCTTCACACAGTCCCTGAAGATGTTAATAAAACATCAGAAAATATCAGTTAAAAGAAATACCACCTTGGTTTTTTAGGTGATGTGATTTTTTCTTCTATTCTTAATATTTTGGGGATTAAACAAATATAACAAAAAAATATATAATAATAATAATAATAATAATAATAATAATAAACATCAATAAATAATAATTTGATGTATTTATAAAGTTTTTATCGAATGTACAGATTTTTTATTTAACTTACCCATGACCTTTGATGCTGAGATTGAAACATCCTAGTCTGTCACTTCCCAGAGAATCAGCTCCACACTATTTTATAAAAAAAATAAAACAAAAAATAAATCAGTAATACATATCAAACATTTTGATTAACACTATTAACATGTTAAAGTTTTTCTGTTGATATGTTCTGTTAACCACAGCTGTTTCAAATATTTAGAATAACAAGTAAAAGTCACAAACAATGTATCAGCTTATTTTATTTTAAAATAAAACGTAACAGTATATATTGACACTGCATAGCAATTTCAAAAAGTAACAAGACTATTTCACTCAGTATTAATAATTTTAATGTAATAAGTAATATTTATCCATTATTCAACACTGAGGTGTACACATACCTGCAGCACTACACAAGTTGGCTGGTAAAACTCCATCACTGACTGAACAATCGGCTTGAACACTTGCATGTAAGCTAAAATAAAGAGTAACAGTAACAAATGTTATTTTATTATTATTATTATTATTATTATTATTATATTTTTAAAAGTTAGATATATGCTGAAAACATAATTAAGAATTATTTTAAACTCATCACCAAAACTCTGGATCTTTGTTTTTATTACTTTCATAAATACAGTTTAGCCAGGTTTTTCAATTCATTTAGAAGAATCTTGAAATAAACTGTGTGTTCATTAAAAATGGTTTATGTAACAGGATGAAAAAATGAACTCACTTGCGTCATCGATGCCTTCCTTCAGTGGTATATTCAAAGAGTAGTAACGTCCACTTTCTGCTCCCAACTCATACATATCACCTATCATAACATATAAATTATTAAAGTTTCACACAATGATACCATAATAAGTTTATGAGTATTTCTCAATTCAACAAACAAATCTGGTAATATTAACTATTAACAAATGCTGAAAATGTGAAGACACATTTTTGTCAATAAAAACACATTATGAGTGAAAATATTATAAGAGAAAGGATAAAATAAAAATAGAAATACAATCTAAAAATCACTGCAGTAATAAAAATATCATGAAGAAAAGAAAAGAAAAAAAAAACAGAATTGACATATTATTATTCACACATTTCCAATTCTGAATTTATAAAAAATAAGAAAGAATATAAATCAGAATTTGTTTTTGGATATTTTCCATAATGTTATCTTATATATGGGTTGGCATGACCATATCAGCTGTAATGAAGATGACTTAACTTACCTGTGCCAGGGAAAAAGAAGTTTCCATACTTATGGAAGGAACATGTCATGACTCTGTCTGTCAGGTAGAAGGCTTCCTGTACCCCGTCACCATGGTGAATATCTATGTCTAAATACAACACTCGTGCATTGTATCTATCAAAAATAGGTAAATACGAACTCCGTGTAAGTGAACTTTTCAAAGCATTTAACTGTTGTCAAATATTCAGACAACAAAAATCACTTTTTGACCAATGATGTTAAGAAGCTGTTTGCAAAAAGCATACAAACACCATCTACCATCCAGAAACATAAACATGATTAATATATACTTTACTTGCATTTTTTACGTACATAACAAATACATACATATTATGGAATTTTTCTCTCATATGCTTAATTTCTGGTTTCTCAAATTCTGTTGATTATACATGGAGGCTAAATTAAAAATGATATACATGAAACCATTTTATAAATTTTATGTGGTAATAAAAAAAATACTCTTTGGTGATTTTAAAATTAAAATTTCAACTACTTAAGATATACAAAGTTAATTTCAGGCTTACTTCAGAAGCTCCAATATAGATATCACTATATCATTTACATAGCAAAATCCAGATGCCTGAAAAAAAAAAAAAAAAACAACATCATATATAATTATATAGAAGAATGTATTAAAAGTCTGCAAAAACAGAAGCATTCAACTTTAAATATCTGTTATGTTTTTAATCACTAATTAAATTCAACTTAATACATTTATATACTACTTAAAGATACAGAAATAAAATAAAAGATAATTTATATAAGAAATGTTTTCATTTATATTATTATTATTTTTATCTTACCTCATATTTTTTAGCATGATGCAATCCTCCAGACCAGTTCACAGCAATGTCACAATGCTAAAATGAACAGCAAAAAATCTTTCAGCAACAAAATATATAACAAATTTATTCATTTATACACCAGAAGAATGAAACATTCTAAAACAGTAAAATCAACAGTTACCTCATTTCTTTATTTTTTTCTCACATAAAGATATTAATATTCATTTTTGTTTTAAAATTATCTTGTAATATGTCAGATAAGCAATTATACTTACAGCATTGTTAAGTTTGACAGCTCCCTCTAATGAAGCACCAGTGTACATAGCACAGAAATCAAACAGACCATCAAATACTGGACTGAAAATAAAATGATTAAATTAAATCTAATTAAATTAGTCTATAATAGCCTGTGATAAAAAAAAAAAACATAGTACTTAAGAAAAAAATTAAAATTAAAATAAAGCATATGAAGAAAGAAATTATATTTGTGTCTGACAATTAGAAATGATTTGACTATCAAATTACAAAATATCTTTGTTTCATAAAATAATCTTAGAGTCCAGATATTCTGTTTTTTGTTGGTTTTTTTCTCACATTCATACTTACCAGTCTTCTCCTACATTAAAGAGGCTAAGTGACTTGGTGAATCCCTGTTGATTCTGAGGAGTGACTCTTCTCAAAAAATCAATGTACTCCTCTGAGTGGAACCTGCACATATCATGAAATGTCGCCCGATATGGTCGATACACCTGAAACACAACAAACATTTTGTTTATTTTAATAATAATATCTTTAATAGAGAAAGTTAAAAAATGAATGAGATACAAAACAAAATTTAACACAATGTCTGAAAATGTGGTTAGTAAAAGTTATCAATTTAAAGAATCAGTTATCTAAAATACTGTTATATCCAATGAAAATTTACTTTTTAAGTACTATCAGTCATAAATACACATTCCTAGAGCTTGGAATCACTGCAAGTAACACTGCTTGTTTATTCGATTAATTAAAGATAAATATTATCATCTTACAAAAATTTATTGTCAATCATTATAAGCATTTTACACCCACTTGAAGATTTAACCGATACTGATCTTGATCCTACAGATCAAGTTGTTGTTGATGCATCTGATTTAAATTAGAAACAAAATAATGTTTAGTGTTCTTGTATTTCCCCATTTAGCTCTAAGCTGAAGCCAACAACAGGATGCAGCCAGTATTTATAGATCTTAAATTTAATGATTAACCACCAAGTTTCGTTAATTAAGAAATTACAGAGAATTAATATAATTTAAAAAGTTATACTCAATTACCTTCATCTTCTTATATAAGCCATAATTAAGCACCAGTGCATGAGTAAGAGCAATTCTGTATGGTTTCATAGGATGTCCAGGTCCTGCAATATTAACACAAACACTTATGCTTATAGTTATAGCACAATTTATTAACTGTTCATTCAGGGATTACATTATATTCTATGATTTTATATTAACAGCAAACCTTCTTGAAATTTATATTTACATACTGAAAAATTAAAAAAAATAATAATAATACAAATTACCTTATCATAGTAATTACTACAAAAAGCCTACAGTTATTATTATTATTATTATTATTATTATTATTATTTTAAATTTAATGGCTAATAAAAAGACTAATAAAAGAGTATAAATATAAAGTACCATCAAAGTTATAACTTTTGTCTTTATTGTGATATTATTTTCTATACATGAAAATGTGAGAAAATGAACAAAACAAATAATAAACAACAATAATTTATTGATTAAATCACTGTAGTTGATTTATTTCTTAATTTATCACGTGTGCGTGCATGTTTGTGTGCGTGTGTGTGTAAGTGTATGCATGTGAGTGTGTTTGTGTATTTTTCAGTCAGTATGTGTTTATGCAGACATAGGAGTGTTTGGAATGCACTGTGGGTGTGATGATATGAAAACAGATGAGTATGAGTGCATGGCTGTGCATATTTGCACTGAATTGTTCTAGAATCAAGTCAGAATCACACTGGCACATATTCAAAACAAGGTGATGTGTACGTAAACATAAATTGGGTCAGTAACACTCAACAGCTTATGTGAACTCTGTTTGACACCAAAATCTATAAATACACTGACCTAAATAACTGTATTGTATGCTACTGTTATAAATTTATATGATACGCAGTTTTACAACCTGATCAGAGTAATACAAAAAAAAAATGTGTTAGTATCAAAATCAACTTGAAACTTTTATTTATTATTGTTATTATTTTTTTTTTTTAGAATCTTACATCCATTTCCAGATTTGTAGATATGTATTTTCATCAGAAAACTATGCTGACCTTTTCATGTTTGGCAAATTAATATGTCCGTCCTTTGTTAATGATGTAATGTGTTGCAGAAATAATGCTTCTGAATGAGAACATGGGATTTAAATAATAATATTAATAATGATAATAATGTAAATTGTTATCTTTCATAGTCTTCGTTATTATTATTATTATTATTATTATTATTATTATTATTATTATTATTATTATTATTCATTTACCAGTCTTGTTATGATGTAATTTTAGTACAAGGTCACTTTACTGGGGTTTTTTAATAATATATTATGGAATATACGTCTAGAAATATAAGAAAATTTCTACAATTTTATGTTTTATAATAACTGTTATTAATGTTGTTGTTATTAGTGTGTAATAAATTGTATGTGTTTGTGTATTTCATTACTTATACAGTCCAAAATAGTAATTTTAACAGAAATCATCTAAATACATGCTTGGGGACTTTAACATATTCAATTCTTTTACATCAGAAATACCCCCTTCCCATCGCATCCCCCCAAGGAATAAAACTAAAATATTATTTTGCGCAATAAAACACTATAAATCTTCGTTTTACAATTAATTTGTTATTATTATTATTTTTTCAAAGATGACAGAATAAATTTTAAACCTCATACAATAACAGAAATAAAGATGAAAATGTTTTTATAGTTAGTTCTAATTACTTTCACGTTCATTGTTTTGGTAGTCACGTTCACAAATGCAGTATTATAGTATACAGGTATAGCACGGAAACAGAATGTTCAGACACACTGTTATTAGTAAAAAGTAAATATAAAAAATAAATAATTACCATAATGAAAATTTCCGACATCCTGATCGTAAAAGTAAGCTACAGTTGGTCCAGGCATGGTTGAATTTTAAGATAAATATGTAAATATAATGATTTTGATGAATGTGATAAACACCGAATTAGCGAGTATATTCGATTAACTTCGGTCTCTTCCGTCTAAAGTCGGAAACTGTTGAATATTCATAAATATGCGGAAACGTTTTCCATCATGACAACATAAACACAATGTTACACATCTACCTGTTTGACGTGGCCAACTTTCTATAGAAATCCACGTGGAGTTATATACTTTTTAATACTAGCTAATTGACGTCATCAGAATTAAGAAATAAAAGGCAGCTATGGAATTATTAAATATTAGTTCGTTCAGAAACGTGGAAGTCGTGCAGTTGCAGGAAGAATTTTGCCTTGACGTTGAACTTGAAGTGTCGAAGAAACAAGATGTTAGACTTTAGGAATCCAATATCGTCGAAAATTTTAAGTCAGAATAACATTTCTCTGGATCATTCAAATTGTAGCAATGAAAATATTCTTGACGATGAAATGGTGAATATCTTAAACTCGGTGACAGAGTTGATGAAAAAATACAGAATGTACAGCAAGGCATCTGAATCAAAAGTCTGCTCAGGAGGGCTTCAGCAGTATTTAACAAGAAAGCTGAAACAAAGACATAATGAACTAGACAAAAGCAAACTTCAAGCTCTATATGTTAAAGACTCATCTACAGTAAGGATTAATGTATCTCAAACATTTGAAACAGAGACCTCTGAACACAAAATGCATTTTTCCAACCTGCCAGTAAGTAATCATAATTTTAAATTATTTAGTCTTTAATACCAAAATTATGATATTATGTTGCTTTTATATTTACGGAAAATCAAGGTTTTATTTTTTACTTTTCTTTTTTCCTCCCCCCCATCGGACGTAGTGAATATTTATTTATTTATTTATTTATTTATTTATTTATTTATTTATTTATTTTAGTGTAAATGTATTTGTTCAGGTACAGGTGTTAGTAATGATGGGCAAAAATAGTTACATTTTAAATGTTGCCTGTAATTATGCATTATGATGATTTATTAATATGTATGTCAAAATATTTTATTTTAATTCATTATAATATTAATTTTTTTCGTAACTGTAAATAAATAAATTAATAAATTAATTAAGAAAGATTAAGATATATGAAAGTATTATTTCAGATTGATGTCAGATTGTATATATTCTCGTACCTGACAGCTAAAGATTTGTGCAGAGTAAGCAGTGTGAGTAAAGAGTGGAATGAGTTATCAGTGGATGAACTACTGTGGCAGGAACGACTACAGTGTGACATCAGAAAGTGGCACTGCATTTCACACACAGGAAACCCCAAACTGTACAGAGAGGTTCAGTCAGAATGGTCTTCAAAAGACATGTATGTTTAAATATCTGTCAACATTATTGTTTTAAATTAGCATATAACATTTATAAACATTAAATTGTACTAAACAAAATTGCATACGATTTACTTATTTTTAATGATTGTTTTTAAATTAACTGTTGTCTAAAATATAACTTATCTGTAGCCTTAAACTGTTATTAATGGCAGCACCTTTGTTGGAAGAGTGAAAGGTGGGTAATATAATCAGTCCTTTTTAGAGCAACTATTCAGGCTATTTCATTCTAGCCAGTCAACTATGGGATGTAACTGTGCTTTGCTAATTACAAATTTTTATTATTGCTAATATTGTTGTTGTTACTGTTGTTTATTATTCCTATTATTGTTGCTGTCTGTATTCTTTACTTTTATTATTATTATTATTTCAGATACCTAAGATGTTCTCCTGAAGTTCATCAGTCACACAAGGAAGAAAATACTACATTCCATCAGGTCTCTCAAGTACTGAGATACCTCATGCCAAAAAAAGTTCCAAAGGTTGCCATGTTTGGTCCAGGCTTGGAATCATCAACTAGTGCAATTATCCAGAAAATGTTGTACGAAGAAAATGTGGATTTCGTAAAACTTGCTATGTTTCCAGGACAATTTAATGGTAATTATGTTTATACTTGCAGATTAATATCCATTAAAAAAAAAGAGCTAATAATAATAATAATAATAATAATAAATTGAGGTTTGGTATGCAGATATTAAGCTTATTTCCTTTAAATTACACATGAAAAATATTTGATTTGAAGAATTGTTGAATAAATATTACATAACCATATCACATACGTCAAAATTTCACAATTGTCAGATAAATTAATTATAGTACAGGTTAAGGACCTCTTATCTGAAATCTGAAATACTTATGGTCCCTAGCATTTCAGATAGAGGATTCTTAACCTATATAGTATTATTTCAATATCTGAACTCAGCTTAATTCTCAGTCTTTTTTTTATTCTTTTGGTGTGTGTGTGTGTTTTCTTCATGCAACCATATTATTTTTTACAATGTTTTATTACTTTCTAAATTCATTCCGTGAACAGTAGTGGCTATTTATTACAATTATTTTTCTTAATTTATAAGAGTCAGAAATTATTTCCATTTCTTCTTATTGTAGTAAATAATAATAAATGATTTCTGTTGCAGGTGTTGGTTCAGGTATGACACTAAAGCTTTCTTCAGGACTAACATTTCACCTGTCTGTTTTGTACACGGCAAGCAAGGGAGAGAGGAAAATTGAACACAGAAACAGACTGGCCACAAATCGAATGTTAAACAAACAGAAGAATGCAGACACAGACACAGAATCCTACGTATTACATAGCTCCATCAAACACCTTTGTCATTCATTAGATGGTTTTATCTTTGTCACTGATGCTTCGCAATCAAAAGAGGAAGGTAGGAAAGAAATTGTGTTAAATTGTAGTAATTAATGTGAAGTATTAGCTTTAAATAATGTTCAAAATGGTTTTAGATTACAAATATAAATTCTGGAAATTCTATTCTGTGCATATTTTTTTCCAGTAAATGATATGAAGATAATAAATTCATCAGTAAGACTATCCATGGGCACGCAAAAAACCTAAAATGAACTTGCACAACAAAACCATACAATACAGTTACTGTTTGCTTTAAAATAATCATGTTTAAATCCCAAAATTAATATATTATTATTTTTTTTTATGTTATTGTTTTATTATTTATATTTTATCATTGTACTGAAGTTTTCAGTTATTATATTTCAGTGGAAAAAACCCATGCTGAACTGTTTGCCATGGTTAGTGAAAGGTGGTCATCTCCTCAAGTTCCACTGTTAGTTTTATCCTGTATAAAAACTTCTGATGTTCCAAGAACACCTGCAGCAGATATTGTAGAATCTCTTCAACTGTCATCCTTCAACAGACCATGGCTGGTATTTATCACTGGTTTTGAAAGATCTGTTATTATTTTTATTTAGTTTTATTCATTTACATATTTTTTATAGAGACCAATAGTTTTAAAAACAAATTCTGACATTAACCAATATATTTATTTACAAGGTTAAATTTAAAATGATCATCATTTACAAAGCTACATTTTTTGGTCAACTTACAATATTACATAGAATAACATTATATTTTGTATTGATATTCACAAATGAATAATTAAATATATTTTATATTTTCTTACTGATTTACGTATTCATTATTTTTAGGTCCATGATGTAATTGTAGAGACTCTTGAAGGCACTGTTGATGGAATTCAGTGGCTTGTAGAGCAATCACAACACAGATGATAATTAATAAATTTACAATTATATTTGAATTCACCATCAATAACAGTCTGAAATCTCAACACAAATGAGACATCAGTCTGAATTTGATGACAGTCAACTTTCAGTGTGAGTGACATAATCTTACAACATGGGTATATTATGAAATGAGTTCTAGATGTTGGCTATGATGTGAATTCATCATTACTGATAGTCTAAGCTCTGTGCTGGGAATAATATGAATGAAATTAAGTTTCAAGTTTCAGCACTGAAGATTAGTTTAAATTCAACATCTTGTGTGTCTCATCACATTGAAATATTAAAAATTTGTGAACAAAGAGATACAACATCATTTGCAATATGAACTTATTATTCAAAATATAAAATATTTTTCTATAAATTTAGTCATTTTTATGTGTGTATATGGCTGGATTTTATTGTTATATGCTTGTCTGAGATGTGATATATACTAAAGCATATCAAGAACTGATTTTATTAGAATTAATTTGTTAATATTTTATATATATATATATATTTGATGGTTACTGGTTTTTCATTATTTGAGGTATCTTTGCATCTGAGATTTAATCAAAACATTCCTTTCATTTCATTAATCAAAAATTATACAAAATTAAATGAAAATTATTTCGAGCTGTGATAAAATTAAATAAGAAATCAAAACACCTAGAAAACACATACAATTTCATGATTAATAATAATAAAAACATCCCAAAATACTTCCCCAACAACAACCCTCTCCACACAAATAAACCAACCACATAAGTTATTTAATGCTCATGTTTTAAAATATTCCTAGATTTTTAATTTTGTTACATGTTGATTTATTTGTTAACAATAAATTGTTTAAAAAAAAACACTGGACTCTTGTTAATGGTATAAAAAATTTAAACCAGACTGTAACAATATTTTGCTTATTTATTTAATTCACATTATAAGACTGCCTGCAGTACAATGTCATGTAATGCCCTAACCAGTGGGTTCACTGGGTTATTGCACTCTCAAATGAGCAAAGGCAGATAATGTATACAATATAAACCTTCCTAACATACTTTGAGATATATGGATTTGTGTTACATGCTTCTACTGCCTTTATTTAGAATAATAGGAAATTTAATCATTTCAATATTTGATGTCTTGCTCTGAAATGAACGTTTAAAAAAAAAAAAAAAAAAAAAAATCTGTTATTTCAATCTTTGATATATTTAAGCTGCAAGGACATTCTGATCTGTAACATTACACTTAACAGAGAAACAAAATGAAGAAAAAAAATGTTCAATAAATGTTATTACGTCACTGCTTTCTTAGAGTTAAACACTTTGATGCCTTTTTGTGAAGAGGCTCTGGCATATTTCATCAGCAAAGCTCCAACATCTGTCTTTTCTGTTGCCACATCCCTGATACATTCATTAAAAAGAAATAATAAACATATTTAAAAAAAACAAAAAAAAACAAATTTCCCTCAAAAAAAAAAAATCCTTAACTAAAATTTTAAAAAAAAAAAAAAACAAAATAAAACAAACAATAATGTAGTCAATTACAAAAGTTAAAAGCTTCTTTGGATTTAAAAAAAATTAGTTTGCACTTAACAGATGAAAATGCAATCAGTGGTTATTATAAACATGAAAGTAATATGTTAACAACAAAATATAAATACATTAAGTAAAATGAATAGCTTTTTAATAATATTAACATGATTATTTTCATGAATTTAAATTTTTTTTTTTAAATGGTATGACCAAATGTAATTACATAGTAATATTTCAGAAAAAGAGTTCTGCCAAGGTGTGTTGTGGCCTTAAAATACAACAAAATAAACTTACTTTATATATGGTGTTATTTCTGACAAGGTCCATTTTTCTCTGGTTTTGAACAACATATTAAACCTGCGAAATGTTTTTTTTAAAAATAAAGAAATTATTTTAGATCAATGTTACAAAAACAAACATCAAAAAAAAAAAATGTAAATCTGTTTTCTCTGCAATTGTTTGTCAACACTATAAAGGTTATATATGAAATCCCAAATTTTATAATTCATACAAACCATTTTATTAGAGAAAATTATCCAGAGAAGTGATTAAAACAGAAAACAACAATGTCCAAACTCATTAAAGCAAAATTATAACCAAATTAAATCACCTTTCTGGAATGTCTTCTGGAAGGTTTTCAACTGGAAAATGCCAAATTACTTGTGGTGTAGAATCCTGATTTATTAAAGCCATACCCTGAAAGAAAAAATTAAATCACAACAATATGCTTAACAGTAGTGTCATGTTACAAAGAACCGTAGTACATAAAATTATGTATTCTTGTGACTGTTTTTTTTTTTTTTCATGGTGGCAGAGTGACAATCATAAAACAGTAAAGGGTAGCATTTTCCTTTTCTTTAGTGTTATAATATTTCTTGCATGGACATGTAAAATATACTTGACAGATTAACCTGATTTATCC
This sequence comes from Chrysomallon squamiferum, assembly GCA_012295275.1. Classification (NCBI taxonomy): domain Eukaryota; kingdom Metazoa; phylum Mollusca; class Gastropoda; order Neomphalida; family Peltospiridae; genus Chrysomallon; species Chrysomallon squamiferum. The sequence continues at coordinate 9,494,393 of CM022670.1, forward strand.
TGTATATGAAAAATAAAATTGTAAGTAACATACTAGCAATGTTACAAGATAAGAAGCAGTTTATTGTTTGATAACAAGAATAATAATAAAACAGAAAATTATTTTCTAACTTTAATTATTTACAGTAGTTTATTCTGCAGACAAATGTCACAGAAATTTAAATTTTTTTTTTTTAAATATTTCTATATACCTCAACTTGGTGCAGACTTGTTTTCATATATTCAGGAACACACTGCTGCCAAACCTTCAAGAATTCTTCAAGATTAAACTACAATACAATTCTAAATATGTCAGTAAAAATAGCTTTATTAGAACATTGTTTAATACACTTAATATTGGTTTGGAATAGGTGGCATTCAAGAACAAATTTGTATCTGAAATATGTGACATATATATATATTCTGAAAGGTGAACAAAATGACATACATGTGGTTGAATCATTTTATGTATAAATATCTAAATTTCACTCAAAAACCCTGTGAATGTTTGTTCCAATCCATCTCCACACATTTACAAACTCTATATTTTCTTTAAAAAATAAAACTTGAAAAAAAAACACCATCAATCCTTCCCAAACCACCATTACCATACACAAATATTAATCTTTCACATACCATGCCACTCTGTCTTAAAATTATTTCTGCAAAGAAACGACAGACACGATCTTCATTCAGAAAATAACGAGAATCTAAAATAAACAATAAAATTACTTTTTAAATTTATAATTCTCTGCAAAGCACAGTTTCAAGCACTTAACATTTACCGCTCACCATTTTTTTTCCGTGTTTATTATTATTATTTAACCATAAAATTTAGTTATTATAATTAAATCCACAATAATTTTTGACCATTTTCTGAAGTCATTTATATAAGCTGCATAACTGGCTTTGTAATGTTATTTTTAGGGTCAGAGAGATGAACCCAACAGGCAATATATTTTTTTGCTGGGGTGTCATTAAACATTCATTTAAAGAGATGAATAAAGGATTTGGGAAGTATTAAATTTACGTAAATGTATAATAAAAGTTTAATTCAAACTAATACGTAATAATCATTTTTATTTATATTGCGTTTTCTCTAAGATTCTTGTAACAAAAGCTTATGTTAAAAACAGTAAAAAATATTTACTTATTTTCTGCTCAGGATTATCATCCAGTGATTCAACAGGTCGTATATCTGCAAACCAGTTCAGAATATGATGTATCACAGATCTGAAAACATGATAATAAGTTTTCACTATAGTACATTTCACTTTGTATTCTAATGCAATCAAATACCTCTCAAATTTTTTATTCTTTTTTATTTCTCTCACAAACATTTTAATGCAATAGTTTGTAAAATATATTTTAGAATAGACGAGACAGATTATTTTCTTCTGATCCAAAACATAAAAATTTAGCAGAGTTTACCACAACATCAATGGTTTACATGTAAAATTATAAACGTGTACAAAAGTTCACCTCGGATAGATTTCTTCCAGTGTTTGACAGCATTCATCCAGAGGAATACCTGACTCAAACCAGTCATTTTCCTCAGACAGACCAATGGTATGATTCAACACTTGAGACACAAAATCAAAGTTCAACACACGCCAGTAACCTGTTGATATTAATTAAACATTGTCAAGATGCTTATGATAATATATCTAATTAGAAATTTAAGACATTCAGAAACATTTAAATTTAACTGATAGGTTAATTTTCCCTGGAAGAAATGGTCACATAATTAGAATAAAATTTATGTTCTGTTAAAATTCTGAATTGTATATTTTTTAAATAGATAACAATTTGATTTTTAAATTAGTTTGTAATTTGAAAGATGACAATAATATATAGCAGGAAAAATAATGAATAATGTTTACAACATCCCTCTCCCAGGAAAGTCATCTGTTAAAAATCATAATATTAAGAAAATTAGGTTTGGATTATGTGATTACATGACAACCCTTTATTCTGTTCAAAAGGACTGATTTTGGAAACATAAGTACCTTCAATCAAACATGCATTTATCTTCTTCAGGGCATCTTTCAATTCTGTTTCACTGGCCTGAACCAAATCTAGCAAATCAGCATATGTATACTGCAACAGAATACCTGACATTTAGATATTTGTTAAAGTGATAACAAAGTAGAATTAAACAAATAGAAAAATCTTTCATTATACAGAAATGTTTAAAAAACAACAACAACAACATATCTCTCTAAAGAGAGTTGATCCTGTGGCCAATCAGGCCAGAATAAACCACACCCATTTAAGCTTTCTAAGATTCTAATGCTGCTGACCAGTCCAAAAACAGCTTTTTTTATTAAGTCAGTGTTGGTCTTATTCAACTTTTAGATGTGAATTAATTATCTGATAAAGAAGAGGAAATTAACCTTTAAGCCTTGATGTTCTTCATCATCTTCACATTCTTTTCCACTGAATTCATTCTGTTCCAGCAAATCTTTTAGTTTCCTGACCCTTGGTTTACAAGGTCTCAGCTCATAGTACTTGTACAAAACTGAACAGACCTAAAATTAAATTCATCTTAATTATATAACCTCTTTAATATTATTAATTAAAAAATACAAATTGATCTAGTATGTCATGAATTTACGATAAGCAAAAGAAAAAAGAAAAAGTGTTATATTTATAAAGTACTGTTTCAGAGAAAATTTCAAACATGCAACTATAATTCAAAATATCTTTCAGAAATACTGAGTTTTTCTCCATGTAACTATATTAACAATTTTGAGTTTAATTTTTACAACTAAAATAAAATTTTTAAAAAATGTAATCTTTGTGATACCTCTCTTTTTTGTATTTCAACTGGTTCACCTTGTTTGAGTTCATCACCAAACTGCAGCTGTGTCATTATCAACATTGAGTTTGATGTTTCTGCTTCTTTTATTTCAAATGTCTTGTCTTGTGTACATAAAACAGCATTTTCCTCCTTATCTCCTCGAATCACGATACTAAAAATACCATGTACAGACATCTTTAATTAAATATCTTAAGAAACTTAAGAAACTATTTTACGTGCAAAACAACAACACCACCAACAAAAATAAAACAATAAATAAATAAAATAAAATAAATACAAAACGGAGATTGAAAAAACGAAAAACAAAGAAGAAAAGATAAACATACTGCTGTTGTTCTTCTAAACAACTAACAATCGCTGGGTCCATTTCAAGTAGTTTGATGTGTTCATTATCAAGGTGCTCAGAAAAATATATACACTGAGCTCGAGTCCGTAAATCCTCTTTCTTAAGTTTAGCAAACTCCAAAATGGCATTAACATCATCCAGTGTTCTAAAAAGAAAAGAAAGAAAGAAAGAAAGGAAAAAAAATAATCTTCAGTGATTGTATATAATTATCAACAAAAACAACTGCAATAAAAAGTTTCTAACTTTATTTAGTTAGGCCCTGTCATACTTCAAGACAGTAATTTGAGTAAATCATTTTAAAATTAGATTATTTAACTGCGAGTGGGAACACTGCGAACAGGTGCTACTCACTGAGTAACTCAACCTACTCTATTTTATTTTTCAGCCAATTTTCTTAAACTTTAAGTTTAACACATCCTTTTTTTTTTTAAATCTTCATTTATCTCGACAGCCTTTCTTAAAACTGAAATACCTTTCTTCAGAAACTGGTACATTTTCATTTGCTTCCATCAATGCCATGGCTACAAATTTCCCGCAATTATTTTTATGTTCACTTTCTGGTTTGAATGGTATTAGTTCGTTTATGGTTATTTTTCCGGATACAGTCGATTAAGGACAAATGGAAGACAGCCAATCAGGACGGACAAAATAATAGTTTTAGTTGAAACATTTTTATTACTAACATTATTAGGGTCACGTTCTTCTATAAATCATATATGAGGGAAAATTAATAATCTCATCGTTTCCCTTTACCTTTACTGTTACTACTACTGCTACTATTATTATTAACATAATTATTATTCACATTGATACATCGTGTTTACTTTAATATTATAATCTGAACAGCCTTTTGACCAAATCCAAATAGCACGTGTATATTTTTAATCGAGTCTTTATATAAAATGATATTTGAAGTTGTTCTTTTTTCTTTCTTTCTTGTTTTTTTTTTTTTTTGTTTTGTTTTTTATTATTCAGTAAATTTTGAGGTTAGGAATTCACCATTCCAAAAAAAAAAAAAAAAAAAAAATATATATATATATATTTGTTTTCAAGATGTTCAAAATTCAATTTTGGAGACCATAAAATGAATTTATACCACTTCTGAAAGTAAAATTAACAATTACCTGAATAACTGGATCATTATTTCCATTTAATTAAATGCACAGAAATAATCATAGATAAACCTTTTTTTCAATGCTGATCCATGAATTTTATAAATAAAATATAAATAAAAAAAATAAAAAACAAAACAGATACCAGAAATAATATCCAAAATTTTATTGTTGAGCAACATTTAAAAATAATATGAAACTAGAAAAATGAAACAAATTAATGTTAAAATAGTCTCAATGTGTTTCACCATTGACGTATCTATCCATCACTCATCATTCGGGTAAATTTAATCCCAGATAACTTCCATACATTAACATCTATGTCTGGAAACCATTTTATGTTGCTGTTATCTTGGTGGAGAAATTGACAGATGCATTTTTACAAAGATGCAACACTTATTACAACATTAGCAGTAAAACCTTTAATTAATTAATTTTTCATTGGTAAGTACACAGAAACTATTGATATGTCATAGATGTAACATTTCTGAGAACAGTTTTTAAAATGCATGATATACATTACACTATTTATGTGCACTTTTTAAATGCCTATAACAGTGTTTCTTTCTCCAGTTCTTTGTCAAGAAATCCTTAATTCATTCTATCACAAGTATTCCATTTCTCTTAGGAAATAGTCTCTGTTTCTGTTATTGCATATGAAAGACCATTATCTTTTTTTATCCAGTGGATAGATCAACAAACAGAATAAGTTTAAAAAGTCCTAATGCAACATTCTGCACTGCAGTAATTGTACTGGATCTGCAAGATAGATAAATATTGACAACGTCCTTATCTAGCCATCATATATATTGCTTCTAATAGATTCCTACAAAGAAATATATGATACCCTTACACCCGTGTTGTATTACAAAAATAATTGACAGTGGAGCTACTATTAAATGATAAAATTATCACTTTTACATGATAATGAACATATGATTTTAAAAGCTGACAGTATTCTGCCAGTCTCTTGTTCTTCTAACACATTCTGTTCATGAAGTGACAGCTTCACCAACTCAGTTTAAAATGAGTATCAATCATGGAAACCAGTTGTTTCATGGTTCTAATTTTGTTGGATCCACTTCTATTAGAGAAAAATCTATAACGATCTGTTTTTTCTCAGGTTTATGTTGTCTGAAAAAAATAAAAATTAAAAAAATTAAATGTAAAATTTTACTTATAATTATATACAGATATATATATTTTAATATAATAAATTAATTCAAAAACATCTCTAAATGAGATAATTCTGTACTTTGATCACCCATGGAGAAAGGTTGATAAATCTTAATATATTTTTTTTTCTTTCAAATTTCTTTATAATTTTACTAATTTTAAACACATACAAAATTATTTTCATAGATAAAAAGCATGGATTTAGTTTTAACTTATTTACAATTTTAACAAAAAAAAACTTTCTCAGAAATATAATTTTAATTTACTAGTTACATAAAATGCTTATTTAATTCACATTCCCTACATATTAAGTCAAAAAAAGAAGAAGAAAAAAACACTTTGTAAAGAACACATTTTTTGGTTCAAAAACTGATTGTGGAGCCACAAATTAGTGGAGTTAACTGAACTGAAACTTTTAATCACCTGCATGTAATGCCAGCCATTTGAAGCAGTTTTCTGGAGGCAATGAACTCGGGTTTCATGTGGTATTTGTCACAGTAATATACAACTTCTTTAATGCCAGACTGTATGATTACCTTGGCACATTCATTGCATGGAAACAAGGCAACGTAAATTGTACAGTTCTTCACATCTGCAGAATTCTTATTAAGCACAGCATTCAGCTCAGCATGGCAAACTGAAAACAAGCAAAACATAATATCTGTCAAGAACTGAAGATTAATAATATGTACAAACAATATTTAAAACAGGCCAGGTTTATAAAATTCTATGTTTTTAGCAGTTATTTTCTGAAGTGGCTGGTATATCAATGGTTGTATAATTAGATAACAATTGTTAAAAATAAAAAAGTTATTTTAAAATGAAAAGGTATTTAAATTTAATCTTGTTTCTAAATGAAAACTGAAGAAAAGATATATGGAAACAAACTGAAAAAAAAAAAAAAATAGAATGCTAAATAAGGGGAAAAAAATTAGTGATCTAAAAATATGGTTCAAATAACATGAGTTGAAATTCCATCAAATCACTTAAAACTGATGTCGATGAGATTTTATTTTTGAATATTTAACTAACTTGAATATTTACCATATAAATGTTTTCTGTTTAGTATGTCATCTGATGACTTGCCCCATGGCATTTTATCATCATCGCAACCATTGGGCATTCCATTGTATCCAATACCTACAATCTTGTTCTCGCTGTTTACAATACAAGCACCTACCTGAGAATATATAATCAAGAAATCAAGATTTTTCAAAAAAAAAGCTCATTTCATTATATGACTTATCCATGGTTATTTGAAACAGATTAGTCTCTAAATAAAATAAGTAAAATAAATATATAATTAATGGCTAGCAATCAAAACAAATATTTTCTCAATTTTAATTTTTGCAAATCCAAATGTTAAATAATATTTATGGCTTTTAATACAGCCATGTTATTGTTATTATTATTATTAAATAAATAAATAAAACTACAATGAACCCCAGATCTTAAATTTAATTTCAATGGATATTAATTTGAAATTATACATAAACTAACATATTTAAAATAAGTAAAGCACTGATATTTATTATTCCCAGAGGACAACTAATGTCTAGTTATATTATTTAAATACTATGCCAAATTACTACAAAAATGTACCTGAGTTCTAGGATCCTTACTTCTCTGTGCAGACAAAAACGCGACTGCCATGAAATAATCTGGCCACTGTAAATAATCTTCTCTTTTCTTATTCATTCTGTAAATTATTAGTGTAAAATATTGTGTATGTAAAGAAACAATGCTAAAACAGACTGAAATAACATCTTGTCCAACAAGTTAAGATTTGTGGCCGATAACTAATGTCAAGTTAGCCCAGAAGTTTGATGAATCATGAACTATTTAACGTAAACTTTCGTTCATTATATCAGTTTACATATATAATTTTTAATTAGTCACCGGAATTTTATTTATTTATTTATTTTTAAATGTAAATTAGATAAAATGAAAGGAATAAAATCGTGAAAAAATGCAATATGAATGTAAATCAAAATAGCAAATTGTGAAATACATTTTTCAGTATTTTCTATTTCCGGTTTCCTCCCACCCCTCTCCGAATGTTTTAAGTTCTAAACCAATTTACTGTTGAATTCAATTATACTTTCGTATAAAATGTTCGGATATAAAGTAATTTACTGACAAACCTGTCTACATCTGTCCTGTTTGTTATGAAATCTGACATTTTTTTTCAATTATTCGCTCGCCCTCCTTGAACTTTTTCTCATGGCGGGAAATTAAATCACGTGATGGTCATGTGATTAAACTTTTTTGTACACAGAAACGTGGTCAGGTTGCAACAACGTACTGAAGACAAAATGTTAACAGTCGTATCTTTTGTACGAATAAAATATTTATTTATTTATTTATTTATTCGTTCATTTTTGTTTTCTCCTCAGCTTCAAAAAATTATGGGTGTACTCAATAGGCGGCTATAATTCTTTTGCCTCTCAAACTGAACCTTCAAGTTGTTCAACAGCAGTGGAGACGCTAACAATTACGAACTATTTTAAGACAAGATCACTTTTTCTTTTTCTTCATGTGTGTGTGTGTGTGTGTGTGAGAGAGAGAGAGAGAGAGAGAGAGAGAGAGAGAGAGAGAGAGAGAGAGAGAGAGAGAGAGAGACCTTCCGATCGGTTTAAATGTTTTAAATTGCTGATCGGTTGGTTTCAATTAGTGGGTTCCAAGGTACCATGTTTTCATTCCCCTTGTATAGTCACATTTAAATATATATTATATTTCATTACTTTATATAAAACTCCGTTTATAAAAATATTAACAGACAAAAAAAAAGGTGGAAAATCTTAATTTATTTATTTCATATTATTAACTGGTATCAATTTATATACTTTAATGAATTAAAAAAAAGATGAAAGAGAAAGAAAATATAGTCTTTACATTAAACATGATACTAACGTATAAAGGAATTAATCACCGAATTTATTGTAACTTTGGATGCCAAAAAAAAAAAAAAAAAAAAAAAAAAATTAAACATCAATAAATCAAAATATCAGTTATAATTACATTACACAGTATTTAAAAAATAATTTAAGCAAAAATAAACATAGAACATCAACAAAAATAAAGTGATAGTTTTAACTTATTAGTTAAAAGATATTTTTGACATGATGTTCACACTTCATTAACACTGATCACTAAGGTGTTCTGGTTTATGGGAATTGTTTACCAAAATTTGAAATATTAATATTTTTTAAATATATATATAAATATATATATATATATATATATTTAATTAAAATTCTAAAAATTGGCTTAAATCAATTTCTAAATTATAAACCATATTCCTACTCAAAAAAAAAAAAAAAAAAAAAAAAAAAAAAAAGAACAAAATAGAAGAAAAAAAAAAAAAAACCTGACAAATAAACCCTAAAAAACAAAAACAATCCTGTAGGGTATTTATTAACATGCACACACATTCACCTACCCATGGCTAAGCAGTCTGCCACCACAGATAGAGATTGATCTTTATTTTGATTATATTAAATCTGTTTTAGATCTGTTTTATATTCTTCTGTGGATGAATATCTTACACATACAAAAAATAATTCATACAATAATATGTAACACTTTACATTGTTTTGTTTTTTCAAAATACAAATAACAAAAGCTACCATACATCAAAACAGATACAACAGGCAGATATTAAAATTGGTTCAATCATAAGCATAATAACATGTACACACACAAAATAAATTTATTATAATTTAACAAAAATATTGACAAAAAAGATACACACAATATATAACAATTGAGAAAAAGAGAAAGGATGAGCACAATTTTTTTTTTCTTGTTTTTTTTAAAATATATTTTTAGGTTTCTTCACAGTCTGTTACCTAAAATAGAAATAAAAATAAATTATAATAATAATAATAATAGTAATACAATAACATAGTAAAGTAAAATAATTAAATAATTATATGCCAGTACAGATAATGCATTTTTTTTTTTATCCCATATAGAACTATTACTGTGATGTTAAAAATGATTAGTGTTTATTAAAATTGATGTACAGTACAAATCATAATCAATTTGAATTAAGATTGCAAATGAAAGTAAATTCTTTCAATTAGAATATTTCAAGAGCAGAAGAGGTCATGTTTATAATAATGTCTATATTACATTAAACTAAGAAAAAATGTAGATATAATATTAAAATCAAGACCACCTACCAGGTTTCAAAGGACTTGACTGTGCATGTTTGTAAGGACTTGATGCTTTTGAAAAACCATTTTCCTTTCCTGCAGCTGTTCCATGCATGAAGGCTTTGCTGGGATCAAAACTCTTTGTGTTTTCAAAAGCTTTTAGTTTCATTTGTAATTTGTCTATTGTTCTCTTCTGTTTAGTATTGATTTCACGAAGAGTAATAACCTCCTTTGAAAAAAAAGTATTTAAATAATAATTATAATAATAATAATAATAATAATATAACGATAATGATAATAATAATAATAATAAATTAAATAAATATTTCTAATTAACATGAAAATCAAATTAAATCTGTTTATTTAATAATTACTGAACTATGCTTGTTTATAATTCTAACAGTACACTTTCTAATAACAGTCTTTTAAAATAAAATATTTCTAACAATTACCAGAATGCATGAGAACTGATCATTTTAATTTTAATTTTAAATCTCAAAACTGAATAAACATTTCCACTAACTTTTGACAAAGCCATTTTTTCTGTTCTCATTTTCTCAATGTGTTTGATCTTCTGTTTGTGATTTTGATGACCAAGAAGTTTAGCATACTCCTGCCCTAGTTTGTCAATTTCAGCTTGAGCATTTTTACTCTCACCTAAAAATAATTTGTAAAAATCACTGAGTCACCTGTTTAAAACATGTTTCTGTTTAGTGAAGGTTTACTGTGGCTTGGACACATGATCGAGAACACATATTAATAAATGATCAAGAAACCATGATAGAAATGTTAAGAATATAATAAATTTAATTCTTTTTTTTTTTTTTTTTTTAATTTAGTGAAATATTCGTATACATTTTACAGAAAATTAAATAGATTCTCACATACCCAACAAAATTTGTCTCTCTAGTTCAAAAGCATCTATCTGTGACATAAATGGAGAAACTTTCTGGAGCAATTCTTCATACTGACTTCTCCACCTAGATTTAAATTAAAATTATGAATTAAATAATAAACATTCTTAAAAGAAAAACATCTGGTAAATGTTAAACACAAAACTAAACAACAATTACATTTAAATAATTAATATTGTGACACTCCACTAGCCATGTACTTGAAACAAGTTTATATGAACTGAATGCAACTTATTTAGACAAAATAGTTATTTCTGCCACCTTTCAAAATTATTGAGGTATTTTTCTTTATAAAGTTTATATTTTTTTTTTTTTTTTAACATTAACTGAAAAATATATTGTGAAATACTAAAAAGGTATGCTTTTTCTCTATAGTTATTAGATGCTAATGGCATGAACAAATTAATCTCACCTATCAATTTCTAATTTTGCAGCATTCATATCTTCTGAATTGATCTGACTACTACATTGCTCCAATTTGCTCTGCAGCTCTGTACACGTGTCTTCTAAATGAGTGATGACAACGTCTCGCTCTTGTATCTCTATCTCGTGAAGTGACTGCATCTCTTGCCACTTGTAGTGCTCCTTCTTGAAAAACTCCAGCCTTTGTTCCAGCTCAGCTAGCCTGTCATTATACAGTTTCTTATTTGTCATATTCTCATTCTTGAGTTCCTGGTTGATGTGCTCTAACAAAACTACATTCTCTGCTTGCTTTTTCAGATCTTCTCCTAGCCTTGCATTTTCTTCTTCTATGGTTGCTATTTGTGTCTGATGCATTTTGCTGAGAGCTTTGTGGACTTCAGTATCCTCTGACATCAGAGTGTGCACCTGATCCAATTCACTGTTCAAGTGGTGGACCTGCTCGTGTAATGTTTCAGCTTCTGCAGTCTTGGAATTCACATCATCTGTCAGAGTGCCAATGGTGCACCTGAGATCATTAACTAACTGGTTTAAATTGTTGATTTCCACATCCTCTCTTTCTGATAGAAGCTTCAGTTCCTTGTTATGAACTTTCATTCTATCCATTTCTGTGACCAGTGCATCCAAATGATCCTAGAATGTTACAAAAATTATGTCAATTTGAACAGTCACTTGACACTGCTTGTGTTTAGTATTTAATGTTTCATTTAGTTAAAACTTCAAATTATTAATACATTGAAACTCTGTTAAGAAAAAAAAAACAAAAAAATTATTAATATGTATTTTAGAGTTCATTAAGTAGGTTCTTGATAATGTTTCTAATGATAAATTTATTGAATATATAAAGACTTGATTTTTTTTCAGTTCCAGATTTTGCAAGAAATAAACAAATTAACTGCTGGTTTTGCAGTCTTCTATGTCAGTACAATAATATACAAAACTCAGTCAAAAGATAACAATCTCAATACTTACATTTTGTTCCTCTATTTTTTGTGACTTTGTTTCATTTAACTCTTCCAGAGTTTTGACATTTTCAAGCTGTGTTTTCAGGTCACCTTCGAGTTTATCCATCTCTAATTTAGTATTAACTAAAAGTAAAGTAATATAAATAATCTGTCCAGGTAACAATTTATTCTGTCACAGCTGACAACAAAAACTAACATTTCTTTTATCACATACATATTTTAACAAAATTGTTCAGAGTTGTAGTATAATAATATATTTTCTATCTTTTCTTTGAGGCATCATTAAAACTAAATACTGCATAGTATTGTAATTTACTTCCTATCTGAAAACAGATAAAACACTTTATTATTATTACAACAGCAATTCCAATATTTTCTTTTTAAAACCACCCCAACTGTGCTGTATGCTCCAAAAATGTTAAAAAAAAGAGAAAAGCAATAAACATGAAGTCCTAACATGAAATTAAATATGTAAATATTACTAAACAGACTGAGTCACTGAACAATTAAGGGCATTCTCCATTAAAATGAATTTCCTAAGTTACTGCTGTCTGTGAAAGTAAATTATTTATAAACCTACCCAGTGTCTGCTGCAACAGTGAGCACTGTTCAGTCAGACTTTTCACCTTGGCATCAAGAGCTTCATCAGATCTGAGAGAAATAAAAGAAGCAAATAACATGGAATATTGGTAAACAGTAATGTAAAAAGAAATTGCAGTAGTTTATATTTTTCACTAGAACTTAAGAAATTCTGTAAGAATTTCACAACTTAAAATTGAAATATTAGTTACAGGTTTGGTTAAGAAGAGAAATGAAGCAATAAACATATTTAATAAGTGATTTTAAAAAGTTATTTTCATTTCTTGTAAGATGTATTAAGAATAAATTAGATCAGGAATTTGTATAGATTTAAAAAAACTAAGAAAAAGTATCAATTAAGTGCTCTGAATTCTATTTCCAAACAATGTTAAATCAAATGATCAAATTTTTTGAATCAGATGAGAACTGTTACAGCAAAAAAAGATAAAAGATAAATGCATTTTTTTTAAAAAGTGAGTGGACACAAAATGATATGATCAGTTAACAACATACTTTTGTTTCTCTTCCTTCAACACTTCCATTTCTTTGGAAAGGACTTCATTTTTACTCAAAACTTTGGTCATTTCATTCTCAAGATGATCGTGTTGCTTCTTAATATCAGCCAACTCAGCTGTCAGTTTATCAGTTTGTTTTATCTGTTCTTCTTTGGCTGAGGCAAGATCTTCTATTACTTTCTGTTTTTCTTCCAGCTCCTGATTGTGCTGTTCGACAAGGTCACTTCTGGAATTGTCTGACTGCAGCAGCTGCTCGCACAGACTGTTCTTCAGTGAGGACATTTCCTCGACACTCTCAAACAGTTTGTTATTTTCAAAGATTAGAGCTTCATTCTCTTTGCCCAAGTCATTAATTTGTTGTGAATAAAGCTCCATAGTCATTCTGTGAGAAACTGTAATCTCTGACAGCTGAGATTTCAAAGATTTTTTCGATTCATTGAGTGATTCTAACTGAAGAGTAAGTGCCTTGTTCTGATTCTCAAAACAGGAGCATATGTCCTTCAGCAATACTAGATCATTTTGTACATTGTTCAGCTTGTTCATCGTCTCATTGTTATCTTTAGTCAGGCAGTTAACCATTTTGTTGAGATCGAAAATGGATGTCTCAGCTTTGAGCAATTTGTCTTCTAGTTTTACAACTTTAGCCTGGTAAAAGATAATAAGTCCATAATTATCTTAAATAAAACAAGTCTCTGATTTTGATTGCTTTTGATTTTGATTTTATTTTGCACAGTAAAAATCTACATTATAAAAGATTTAATTTACAAATACCAATCAGAAATATTTCTATCAAAATGTGTATTACCGCTTAAGATGCATTAATAATTTGGAAGACTTAAAATTTATGCCTTCCATGATTATCCTATTGCTCTTTTTTTCTATTTTTTTTCAATATTCCCATAGGTAAAAATCTGTCACTTCAAGACTGTAAAATTATTTTTAAAAATGCTTAAAACCAACCTTGTCTTTTAAATACTCTTCCAGAACTGATTTAAGTTTTTGTTCTCCTGCAGTAAGCTTCTCTTCCAGTTGCTCCTGTGTTATTTCATAATTTTTCCTTTCTTTGTCTTGAGATTCAGTGAGTGTAGCAAGAGATTTTTGGTAATTCTCCCTCTCTGAGTTCAGAGTTTCTATGATCTCGTCCATACATTTTGTGTTGTTCTCTTTTTCCTCAGCTGAAAAGTAAATCTAAACAGTTAAATCAGCACAACTTTCACATTTAAACAGAATACATAAGAGACAGTTTATAACATTTAAACTGTGCTAACTGTCTAAAAACTAGAAAAAAGTAAACTGTTTTTATCTTCTTTTTTTTTAAAAGTGAAGAAATAAAGGAATACAATTCTTTAAAACAAATTCTTTTAATTAGTTATCTCGATATGAATGACAACATTAAGTTCCTCCTGCATGTCTTAATATATGAATCAAATAAGCATCCTACTGTTTCAGTAATAAAAATAATACAAAATTGTACATACCTAAAGTTTCTTCTAAGCTTTGACATTTTTCTTTCATTTGCCTGAGGTTTTCATTCAGTTTTTCTTCTGACCTTAAGAAGGAGGAAATATTTTATCTAGAGATGCACTAAACATATTTTCAGTCTATGGGTGTGTAGCATCAAATATATAGTTAAAGGCCACACTGGTAAAGATGATGTATAGTTATCAACAAAAAATAAAAATAAATCACATTTGATGAGAAATGACCCATTAAGAGCACTAAACATGACAATGAAAATAAAATACAACAAACAATTAGCACTAATGTACTTGACTATTTTTGGTTCATACAGCAATAATAATTAACAGCTTACTCTTCCAGTACTTCAATCTTTTCACACAGACCAGCAATTTCTGCTTGAGCCTCAAATGTCTGCTGTTCGGTGTCTTCCTTTTCATCTCCAACAGTAAATACCTCACCTTTCAGAAATCTTACAAAAACAAAACAAGTAAATAAATAAAATGTAGTAAATAAATAAATAAATAAAAAATTCCTTTTAACTGAAGTTTCAAGAGCTACAGAAGCAATTGTCATCTTTAATTGGATTTATCTAGTAAAAAAAATAATTGAATACTTAACAGATCCAGAATACTGAGTCAGAAAAATCACTGCCACTTAATTATTAGTTATCTCTTTTCAATTTTTTATGATAATTCTGGATTCTGGGATTGATTTGTTTGTTTAACAAAAAGGAAAATTACTAATAAACTTAGGCTAATACTCTGCAATAAAATTAAATATTTAGGATATACTTTTCTAGACTAAAAATATTAATTTTTCAAAAGCTAAATATTTTATACATTAAATGCATATTAGGTCTGCTGAGTTTATTACTTTTAACGGTAATACATTTTTTTCTGTTGCAACATTACTGACCCTTTTATTTCAATTTAGATAATTTATTAAAATTAGATCAGCATTCACTAACACAGATTTCAAAATAAAAAGCAAGGTGCAAATCATGCTTTGTCAAAACTACCTAATTTGATCTTCATAATCCCAGTTCTTCAGCTTTAAGGTTGATGATGATTTTATTGTTCTTTTGAATTTACACAATAAAATTTGCCTGGAGAATAGAAAGCAAACATATTTAAATAAATAACAAAAATGAGACATGCCAAAAATATTTAAAATGTTAAGACACCTTATGAAAATCTAGACTTTGTTTTATTTATTAATAATACAAAGAGCCAAGCCATTCTTATAATAATTATTATCCTATATAGAATCCTTTTATTTTTAAATTGATTTTTAGGCAAATCTATAACATGCAATTTCAAATAAACTCAGCCATTAATACATGTCTTGCAATCTAGACAGAACTTTGTGAACAGAAAAATACCCAATAATATGAATGTAAAGAAAAAAAAAAAAAAAAAAAAAAAAAAAAAATAGAGGAGATATATTGTCTTGAAAAGATCTCAATGAAAATAACTGAAAAGTTAACTTTATTTAGAGACACATATTATATTTCTTTGAATCAACAGAAGAAAAGGATAATCAAAGATTAACATAATGAATATTTATATTTATATTAATGTTTAACTGTTTTGGGTTTTTTTTTTTTTATTAAGATGAAATCTGCCATGATAATAAATTGGCCAACATAACTGTTATTAAATATCAAGAAGAGACTGTTTAATACACATCCTCCCATTGAAGATAAGGAACTGTGAATAATCATAAATATAATATATATTTATATATAAACCCACACACAAGATTTAACATGACAAATTGTTTAATATCACTGGAATATTGAACAGAATTCATGACATACTTATCATGTTCAAGTTTAAGCTTTTCCTGTTGGTCTTTTGTCTCCATTTTAGCAATCTCTGCTTTCAGAGATGTAATTTCTTTTTCAAGGTCTTCAGTTTTCAGTTTTTCTTTCAATTTCCAGCACTAGTTCGTTAAAGATAGATCATATTAAACCAAAGCTAACAAAAATATTTTGGTAATAATGTTTTAAATGTCTAAACCCAAACTGGTTATTTCCAAAAAACCTAAACAAAATAAAATAAAAAGATACAATAAATCAAACTAAAATGCAGATTTCACTGCAGAAATTACAATATATTTTTACTATACAAAATACATGTACAGAGCATTTGTTCTAGAAATATTTACTTCATCATCCTACAGATGTAATGTCCTTACATTACCCTGAAAAGCATATTTAACTGTTTTGTTTCCAGCACTAAGGAAGCTTTCAAACATCCTTACCTCTAATCCTTTTTGAGCTTTTTCAATTTTCTCAGCTAAACTCTTTGAAACTGACTTATATTCAGATGCTGATTCCTGTCCAGATGATTCAACCTGAGGATTTTCAGATTCCAAAAAATCTTGAAGTAACGCTGAAATATCTTTATCAATTGTTACTCTAATTACTGACAAATCTTTTTCTTTTGCTTTTAGATGCTCTTTCAAATCTGCAATGTCTGCCTGAAGTTGATCTTCTTTCTTTTTTGAAATATTCTCAAATGAAGAAATCTAGAAAAATTTAAATATAACCATATATACACAGGTATGTATATTTATTGCAACTGTTCCTTAATTTATAACGTACCGTTTCTTCAGGGGATGTTAATATTCCAATAATGCTAAGTTAAAAGTCTTTTTTTTTTTTATTTTTTTTTACAGTATATGTGTATTTTAAAAACTGAATATAGCAATTTATAACTTAATTTAATATCTATTCTGTAATATTGAATAGCAATATGACAGGATTTAGTTTACAAATTCAAATGCCATAAAAACTAATTTGACAGAAATTTAGAATCATCCATTTTGTTACATTTTGAAGATGGTGGATAAAAACAAAAAAAGCATGAAATGCTTTACCTTATTTTTAAGAACATCATTGCTTTTGGTCAAATCTTTGACATCTTTTTCAAGTGATGCTATTTTTGCAATCTGAGATGTACGCTCAGTCATGGCGTTGTGCAGTCGACCTTCCAGTTTTTTAATATCATCATCTCTTTGTGTCAAGAGTCGTGCCTTTTCAACACTGTCACGAAGTAGTTGTTTGATCTAAAATGTCCAATAGTTTTATGCCTTTTTCACAACAGTAATATTACAGTTAAGAAATTAAGTATAGCTAGCCTTATAATCAATACGGATGTGAAAACTAAATATGCATCATTTGTACACAGCACAAATTGTTTCATGCAAAATATTTTGAATATTACAGTGAACAAAATATAAAAATAAGAACAAGATATTTTTTTATGTAAACTTGCATACATGAGTGCAGAATTTTACTAGTTTTTCATAGCAGTTTCCCTTATAACAGTACCTCTCTTTCCAGTTCTTTCACTTCATTAGTACTATGTGTCTGGGCTTTTCCTGGTTTCTCTTTGTGTTTCTGTAACAGTAATTAAAATACAAGAAAAATAAAATACTCATCTTCCAACATTAAGTCAAATGATAGAAAGGTATATTTATTTTGAAGACAATAAATTAATCTAAGGAATATTAAGTGAAGATTAGACACAGAAAAACGCTTTAGAAAGTTCAAATGGTTTGTAATGCCAGGGTGTTTAGGGTTACATGCAGGGTATCTAATAATTAGATTTATTAGTATATGTCATGTTAACATCATGTTTTTATAAAAATATTTTTCTCAAAAACTCTAATCTAATATTGATTTTTCTGTTCGGTCTGATTAGTGTATATACTGAAAAATTATCTATAAAAGATCAGTACATTAATGATTTCTAGCCAATAAAAAAACTGTAATTTATCATGATTATTTTTTAATATTTTGTTAAGTTAAGACATTTAGTACATTCAAAAATGATAACAGATAATTAATAGTTTCAGGTGGGGATCCTATTACACAGAATACTGATAGCAACATCCTTGCCTCTTCTCCAGGTACACAAAATGAGCTGAAACTGCGTTTGACTGGAGTGCTGCTAGACATGATGCTCGCATTGCCAAATGCACTGTAACTACTGATGTTGAATTCTCCCGGTCCTGGGTGATCATCTGATATGGATAAAAAAAAATTAACACATCTAAAATGGTTCTTTGACCTTTTATCTTAAACATCATATTCGGAATAAGAATTGCAATTAATTCCCACATGATAACATCTTATAGGCACAGGCACTCATAAGTTTAAAATAAGCAAAATAATAAAAATTGTTTAAACTATTTTATACTTGTGCTTTTGAATTTAATATATTCTTACATAACAAAATTAATAAAGATACAAAACAATTTGTGCAAAACTGAGCTTATATTACTTATAGCCAATAAAAAAAAAATGAAATGGGTAACTCAATACCTTTATTATTACGGAAACGATCACTTTTATCAAAGATCAAAGCACCTTCTTTCTTTACATCCTTTGGGTCATATGCACCTACAGGAGGACCTTGCTCTGCAAAACAAAATCAAACAAAATTATTAATCTGATTAAATTTAAACAGAGGCAGATTATACTTTAGGTAAGGTTGGATGGTATTCTGAAACATTATGTGAATGTTTATAATCTGAAATTATAAATTTTATTGTGTTTGTATATTCACAGATCATGGGATTGCTATCTTTTCACCAATGCTTGCCACCTAATCATCTGCATCAGCAAACTAAACTGTGAAGCTGGTATCCAGTTCAGCTTGAACATCATTCTTAAATGAGGGGGTACACATGCAGACATCTATTTCATTTTTTTAATTTTTTAGCCAGGGAGGGTTGCTGTGCAATTGTAAAATCCCCTCCTTAATAAAACCCCTGTTGCAGAAGTCTTTTGTCCAGTTTCTGAACTTATCAAATATATTATTGACTACACAACCACGTCAGGTTGGAATATTTTCAGTATTTATCAATGAATAATAAACATAATGTGGGCACTTTCAAATTTGTTCCAATAATACATTTTAATTTTTACAAATGATTAAGAAGAATGTGTTAATAACTGTTACAAAACTACAACTGTTATATTTTATAATCAAGGATCTGTTATTATTTCAAGTATCTAAAATTTTACTTAGCTTAAATGATTTATAACTGTCTTATGAGTTCCAAATAAACCTTCTTGTCAAAAATCTGAAATACCTACTGTTCCCTTCTATTGTCTGTTACTATTATTTTTAGAATTATTTTAAGTTTTCAGTGAACATCAAAGAAATAAAGATGGGTATGCTGAGATTTTTCAAAGTAATTAACTAATTGGGATACTTTTATTATTGTATTTATAATATCTATACTGTATAGTTATAATTTAATGAATGTCAACTTCGATTTTGTACATATTATGGTTTTTTTACATATTTTATTCTTTATTCTTACTGACGCGAACGGCGAATTTGAAAATTGTTTGTACAACTGTTACTGCGCAGATTTATTAATAAATATTATTATAATAGCTAGATTAATAATAAAACTACGATTCACTGAATCGAATGATTATAATATTCATCATATTAATAAAAACCTAAAACTTAGTAAAACAAAAAGAAAAAGTGAAATTGTTCCCAGGCCCAGGTGCTTTTTATTACAATTAAATTGAATTATTACCCGAATAAATTTAAAAGCAAAAATTAAGTTAATTATGAAACTAGATTCTGTTTCAAACCTTTGATATCATTAAATCGTTTAAGTGTCGCTTTTGAGAACGACATTGCTGCGACTGCATTCAAAACTACCGCTTGATTTCCGCTAAGCAAATGTTCTCCAATCACTTGTTTTCAAAATAATTCAACATGTACAAGTACGCATGCGTAGAATGATATCTACCTGCGGCTCTTTGATGCATCACCCAGAAACGCAGACGTATCTAAAACAATTGTAATTCATGATGGTTTAAACAACAACAACAATAGTTTATTCATTTTCTCACTTTTTTAACTTTTAAAATATATTAATAAAAGCTCTTTTATTTATGTATTTAAGTATTTATTATTATTATTATTATTATTATTATTATTATTTTAAATCTGTAAAAAAATCAGATGAAACAGTATGATTTAAAACTTGATTTTAATTTTAGTCAGAATCCTGTCTCGGCTTAAATTATTGAATATTGGCCCTTTTACGTAATAATCGTCTTGTTTGCAGAAATGAATAAATTATTATTATTATTATTATTATTATTATTATTATTATTATTATTATTCCTAGATGAAATGTGGACACGTTTTAATTTTTTTTTTTTTTTTTTTTTTTTTTCCAGTATAAAATATACCACTCGACTTCTAGGACCAACATCTAATGAATAAATATTACACTGTTTTAATCTGGATAGGCATGTACAAACAGCTGATACATAAACCTATACGTTAATCTGTACAGATAACTTCTGGTATTCCTGACAAAACGATGAATGCAAAATAAGTTCATCACTATGTCAAATAAAGTATTGTCAATTATAATAATTTTAGAATATTGTGTTTAAGAATATTAAAAGGGTCAATGTGAAAGCTATTTCACAACAATTTGCATTTCAGCCACAAACATGTAGGTTGGAATGAATTATCCTGGAATCATCTTAACCGTTCACGTTTGTGAGTTTTTGTGTAAGGATAAACTAACTTATATTACGCAACGTGTTTAAAACATTAAGGCTACTTGACATTCAATCAGATTTTTAAAAATTATGAGAAAACTTCCCACTGACACTAATCATTGAGATTTGATCAAACCGAGAAATGGCATTAACGGAATCTCTAACATAATATAAAATTACGTTCCATAATAATAAAAACCTCTATATATGCCTGATAATTGTTAACAAAATAAACGTGTTATTCATCCATTTAACAATCCTACACTTTACTTGATAATTAAGTAAAATATTTCTTTCTGGCTTTTTTTAATTTGCATAAAGCACCACTAAATTCGTTTAAAGCGACCTAATCATTTTCAAAAAGGTAATGTCGAAAAAAAAAAAAAAACAGAGATACCAGCACGTAGTCTAATATGTGTGTCTATGTTTATGTGTAATTTATTTATTTATTTTTTGTTATTTATTTTTTTATTAAGACTAATTATAGCATGAGACCTTTCTGTGAAAAGTAAATCAAGAAACTATTATCTAAATCACACATAACATTTTATGAATAAACATAAAATCTGTTTTATTTTGATATTAAAATATTTCTAAATATATTTAAAAAAAAAACGAACAGAAAATGCGATATTATTCAAAAATATCTGAAACAAATATTCCGACCATAGAACAAGAATAAAAAAATACATTTATAATGATTGTCGTTCGAAGATCAGTATTAATGAAACCGGAAGTTGTCAAAATACGTTTTGATGTTAGTGTAGTTTGTTTTGATGACCTGAAACAGACATGCCTGAAAGTAAGTTTTGTTTGTTGATTTAATGATTTTATAAGTCATGCTTGGAAATGATGAAGATATATAAATTTCATTATCTGATTAGTATAGATGTTAAAAAGTAATAATTTAAGAGAGTATTAATTATCAGTTATTTATTTTATCATCACATCATTCATGATTTTTCATCACTGACAATGAGACATCAGTTATTTGTAATTACTACTTAAATTAGTACCACTAGGCACTACCACTACCAGTATCGTGAATAGGTATCGAGCCATACGATTATGACTATCCTCCATTTAAATTTTTCGTTAAAGCATACAATTTATACATATTAAGTTAACTGAACACTATCAAAACGGGGGAAAAAAGGAAAAGCTCCTTACTCACTTGCTGAGTTACTCACTGTATTAATTAAAATGTATACTTAACATTTAATTTCCTGCAGAGGGAGAACCAGAGGTATTTTCTAACCCTCTTCCACCAAGTGATCATTTCAGGAAACCAGACGATGAAGACGATGAAAGGTATAATTACTTTTTTTATATATTATTAATTATATATGTAAACTATGTATCTCAAAAAGATGAGTCCTAAACTATTTAGTTATGTCAGGTGGCCAAAAAGTTTTCAAAATGTTCTTGTTTGGTTACTGTTTATCCCTATGTGTGGCAACAGTTCATAAATATAGTCAGCAAGACAGAAATTCTTTAGATTATTTGCCATCAGACTATGATCAGATTCAGGTTTTTGCAGTAGCAAATGGCGAAATCAAGATGACCAAGCATCCCATCAAATTGTACAAGTGCACAGAACTGCTCGTGTCAGATCTTCAAAACTATTTCTCATCAAAATATGTATCTTGCAGGAAAACATTTTCAGAAATAAAAGGAATTTTTTTTTTACTAATTTTTGTGCACCCAAAAAAAAAAGATTTTTATATCTGATATATATGTATATGAAAAATTATGCAGAATCTCTTCTAAATTTAGAAATTCTGAATCTGCTGTTCAATTCTTTGCTTTTCTATACAAGAAACATTTATAATTTTATTTTTTTAATAATCTATGTGTTTGTGAAATAATGAGAGAGAAAGAGCATTTTGACATACATATTCAATTAATTTGTTTGGTTTAATGTTTAATAACTTTTTGTTTTTAGCCATCCTCTTACCAATGAAGATTTTCGTCGGATGTTAATGACGCCAAAGGCATCATCAGCAGGAGGATATCAATCTACAATTCATGCAGCACTGTAATTTATTTTGATTTTTTTTTTTATATTTTTCAATTTAAAAATAACTTCTGCAGAAATACTTAACTTAAATGAGATTTTAGAAAAATATTAAATTAATATACTCTTGTCTTGGTTTATTTTTTCAAATACTTATATATAACTATTTTATGGTGATGTAATGCTAAATTGTCTTTTACTTTAATGTGTAATGTTGACATTTATTTAATCAGATATTAATAGCATTAAAAAACAAAACAGAAAACTTGATTGGTATATGTTATTCTCCGACACATAAGAGAATATAGTGACAGAGCGTTGAAAGCATAAACAACATGTTTGTGAATATGCTTGTGTGTGAGAAGTTATAAATAGTTTGTTGAAGAATTTTCTTTGTTTTAATATTTAGAAATGATCATTCCAAGGCAGATGAAGAGGATGATGATCCAGCAACAAGACGACAGAAAAGAAAAGGTATTTCTACACAATCGCAGACAAATTGCATTTAATAGTAATCAAATATATTGCTCCTGTTTTCACATTAAATAGAGCTGTCATATGTATGTTCGTTTTTTATAAGAATAAGCATATACAAATCCTTTGCAGTTATTAGTATTGAAGGAAACATTTTCTTAACCCTGTATCTCTGATGTATTAAATGTTTGATATCCTGATAGCAGAGACAGAATGTTGGTGTGCTCTACTGTTGTGGGTAGTGAAAAAAAATGAATCTATTTTGAAGTAAGAGAAAGGAAAAATTTTAATAAGAGATTTTGTTAATTGGCATTATTTTGGAAAAGTAGAAATAATGAAAATAGTTTTCATGTTATATTTTCATAATGTTAAATATCTGATATTTAGATAAATTGTATTTTTATATCTGTAGAAAATAAATGAAATGTTTTTTTCTTTCTTATTATAAAATGTTTTGGTGGGTTAACAACAGTGTTTCCATGGAATATTTACTACTTTTTTTTTTTTTTTTCACAGTTACTATGCTAAACTTAAGAGAATTGAAGAAGAGAGACAGAAAGAACTGCGAGACAAATACAGAGACAGAGTAAGTTAAGACAGCTTTGTAGCTGTCAACACACTGGATTTACTGTTAACATCTTGTAGTAGTCAATTTTTAATACTTTTTTACATATATTGTAATTACATTTCATTAGATGAAATTTTAATATTTTTATGCATCATAATGGATTTTAATATGTTTAAAATTATTTCTTGATATTGTAAAGGTTATTTAATTGTT
This sequence comes from Chrysomallon squamiferum, assembly GCA_012295275.1. NCBI lineage: Eukaryota > Metazoa > Mollusca > Gastropoda > Neomphalida > Peltospiridae > Chrysomallon > Chrysomallon squamiferum. Next base: position 9,518,671 of record CM022670.1, read on the forward strand.
GATTTTTAATTCTTAAAATCTTTTTATCTGTTCATGTTTAATGTTTTTGACAAATGTTGGTGTAAATCTTTGTTTTGACCTCATGTTGTTGTTGACTGCAGGCACAGGAGAGAAGAGAAGGTCACAACAAAGATTACGAGGAGACTGAAATTATTAGCACAACTGCAGATTACCGTGCAGTGGCTCCAGATGCAAAGGCGTAAGCAGCCACTTTATAAATATTATTTATAAATAGTAATCCTGTTCATTATTGTTCTTTTTATTATTATTATTATTATTATTATTATTATTATTATTATTTATATTTTTTTACTTTATTTTTATATTTTGTATTAATTATTTTCTTGTAATATAAATATTTATGTAGGTATAAAATTTACAAGATATTCTTCTTTTAAGATAGTTTATTTCCTGGAATTACCTTTATTGGTATAGGGGTAACTTGAGGGTATTCGTTTTATGATACAGTTTCTATCCTAATTAGTCTTTCAAACTTTTTATTTATACAGTAATTTTTATTTCTTTTGATGAACTAAAAATGTATAGAATAGTGTGTTAGCATTTGATGTGTCGTTATAGGATGAAACAGAGAATATAAACATCTCATTGGTAAAGCAGTGGGTTTTATAAACCATTTATTTTTTTATTATTTTGCTTTACCTTTTAATATACTTGGGTAGATTTTTATATATCTGTAAAATGACTTTTAAAAGTAAAGATTTGTTCTTGTTTATTGAACAAAAGTATTTCATTTGTTGATGTTGATGTTGTTGAATTTTTATATTTCAGGGGAGAGAACTATGCCGAACGTCGAAAACAAGTCATTCAAGAATCCAAATATCTTGGAGGTGATATGGAACATACTCATTTGGTGAAAGGTCTTGACTATGCCCTACTTGAAAAGGTATTTGTTATTATAGCTAAAAAATTATTCTAAACATTTTTCTTATGCTTTATTTAACTGTTCTGTTCAAGAAGATCAATAATTGTTCTAATGAAAATGGCAGTGAAATATTACTAAGTGTCACAGTGCCAATGCTTAAAGTGTGATATGGGGTTTAGGGGTTTAGAACACAAAGACTAGTACATTTTTAATTGAGATAATAAAATATATGTATTCACTAGATAAATAACATCAAAAGGAGAGCAGTTTCAGTTATTTATTTACATACAGAGCATATTTTGTTGTAATATAAAATTAAAAATAAATTCACCTAATAGTTGGACGGTTTGGTGGAAATGTGAGTTAAAATAATTAAAGATGGAACTGATCATTGAAGAATCAAATTATTATGTTCATATATATATATATATATATATATATTTAAACAATAATGACACTGTTTAATGACGGTATCAAAACAACAACAAGGGAGAAGCATTTCTTAACACATTCCATTGCCAGATGGTTGTCAACTGCAGAATCAAAGAGAAAAGTGTAGCCATTTGGGTGTATACATTTCAAAGCTGTGTTAGTTTGTCACACTAAACTCACCATATCTTGACTGTAACTTTATAATTTAGAAACTGCCTTTAAAAGTGAAAGTTTGACATTGTGTATTTTCCTGTAAAAGGGTATTATGGATAGTCAAACAGAACTTTAATTACTTGCATATATCACCAGTTGAAGGCAATTTGTTTGCTGATTATAATTATTAATACATATTTATTATATATCAACTAGATAAACTCAAGATGGCTCATATATAAAAATGGGTATGTTATTAAAATAAATTTAATTAGTATACAGTTTCGTAGATTATCAGGTTTTGCATAAACAAAGACGAGATTATCTATCTTTGTCACACTAAGGAAATTGTGTAATATTAAATTGTTTTGTAAGGAAGATATTAATATCTCTGAGAGGTATCAAAAATATCTATAGTTTTAAATGTGTTGAATAAGACCATGATCATATTGGCATAATAACCCAGAGCAGATTAAATATTATTTTTAAGATTTAACTAAAGAAGAAAGAGTGAAAATTATTAACATAAATATTTCATATCTCAAAAAAAACAAACAGCCCCCACTAATTAATAAAGTGAGTGTCTTTAAAACAAAATAATTGATACAAAAATAGTTTCCACAGCCAAAAAATTAGAAAAAGTAAATTTCCTTGGCAAATGAAATTTGTTTTAAAAAAGAAACATGCATTGAAATTTTATATTTCTTTCAAATAAAAATATATTTGTTTCAATCAATGTTAAATATTAACATTTTCTATTGTGAAAGTTATTCCTTTTAACAGGTGCGTGCAGAAATTGCTTCTAAAGAAATGGAGGATGAGGATGCTATGGAAAAAGCTGTTACTCAAAAAAAGTAAGTTTCTAATTAGTAAATGATCAGTAATAATAATTTAATTTTGAAAATCCACATTTCAGTATTCTTAAAGTAAATTTTAAATGTTGCTGACAGTAATTTCAGATGTGATTTTTAAGAAGTAACTTTAGGAATGTTATTCTTTATTTGTGTCTTAAACTTAGTGAAATATATATTGAGAATTAGATGTGTTATTAAAAAGCATTAAAAAACACTAACCTGAAATTACTAATTTATTAAAATAATTATTTATAACTACAGATTTTATATCTGTTAATTAATTTTTTTTTTCTCTCTTATTTCTTTCATTTTCATTTTTTTTTATTAGTATTATTATTATTTTTATTATTATATATATTTTTAATTTGAGGTAAATTACCTGAAACTTGCTTTACTTACATATTGTTAAAATTTAATTACTTTGAGAATAATTGTGTCTTTGAGTTTTCAAAATTTATGAAATTGTGTAATTATTTATTAATGGGATGTTTTACTTTTAGGGAAGAAGAAGAAAATCCAGAAGACAAAATACAGTTCAAGACAAAAATGGGTATGTTATACTTTGTTTCTTTTAATATTTAATATTAAAAGAAATCAGTACGAAATCATTTGTTTTCAGTGATAAGCAAATGCATAACATTTTTTTTTTTTTTATCTCAAAGTGCATAATAAAAATATAAAAAAAAATGTCTGTACAATGTTTTATATTATTATAAACTGATAATTCCAGGTGGAGTAGATTTCATTTACCAGGTAAATGAATTGTTACTAAGTCTCATACTGTCCTTGTTTTGTTTTTTTCATGGTATTGCTTAATTTAATAAAAAAAATAATAATATAGATATATAGAAATACTAAATAAATGTAAATGTTTATTGAAATAAAGAAAACTTGTATAAAAATTCCACTATTAAAATTCAACCAAAAAGGAAAGAAATGTACAAAAGAGCAATATAACTGTCATAGAAAATTTATAGTGAGCATTGCCTTTTATTTTGTTTCAGCTAAAAACATCTACCGGACTTTGTTCAAAGTGAAGCCTCTGGAGAGGAATGAACTCTTCCTGCCTAAAAGAATGGCCTATGTTGTTGACCTGGAAGACGACTTTGTTGAGTCAGATGTTCCCACTACTCTTATCAGAAGTAAAGCAGACTGTCCAAGTTTAGAGGTACTCACACATCATTTATTTTATTATTATTATTTTTTTTAAAAGTTATGAAAACTAGAAAAAGAAAATAATGAGAGAAAAAAAACAAGAGAGTAATAGCAGGATACTGAAAATTATTCAGTTAAATCATTCTTTGACAGCTATAGAAATATATGTATTGTTTTTAAAAAAGTTAGTTTGTTATATTTTAGTATATATGTCTGATTAGATGTTTCCTTTGTTTTGATTTCTAATTTTGCATATTTCTTACATTAAAATAAATTAAAATAAAATTAAAAAAGTAATTACATATCTCTGTGAAAGTGCATATATAAAAAGTCACTGTGGTGGCTACACATTTCTCATTCAGAATGTATTTAGGTAACTGTTAATACTGACCTTTAATAAAACATGTCAGAATTAGAAAATGGGATGTTAAAACATTCATTTGATTGGTTTCAGGCTACGACAACACTGACAACTAATGACATTGTCATTAACAAACTGACGCAGATTCTGTCATACCTGCGTCAAGGGAAAAGAGAAATCAAGAAAATGAAGAAAAAAGACAAAGGTTATAGAAATCTGTTTTCATTTCTGTTATTTTAAAACTTTAATTTTCTTGACAGTGTTGCTACTAGATTTTAAATAAAGTTTATTTAAATGTAGCTTTGATCTGTTATTGTTATTAGATTGAATTGTTTTTTTGGAAAGTTGTTTTCAAGTTACAGTTAATTGATCAGAAGCAACAACACAAATGTTGAAGTAAATGCAATATGACTTGAATTGTTGTTTTCTATATTTGCTTCAAAGAATGGAATGCTATTTTACTTTTTTAAATAGATATAATTTATTTTAACAGTAAAGATCAAGGATGATGACAAAATGAAAGAAAAACTAGCTGGAGCTGATGATAAGTACGAACTATAGTTTTTATTTAAATTTTTTTTTTTTCTTAGTTTTCTAAATAATTATATTCTCATGTCTGATATTATGGAATATATGGTTTATGTTTTCAGAAGTACCCTTAGTTACCAATAATACAGTCTTTTGTAAAATCTGTTTATTTCATAGTAATTTGATTTTGTTTTCTTCCCATTATTTAACCATTTCTCAAGTGTGGATGTTAAAAACAATTTGCTGATTATATAAGATATTTATTTATTTATTTTAATTTTTATTTATTATTATGGGTTTTTTTTAATTTAATTTTTAATTATTGTGGGGGGGTTTTGTATTCAAAGATATGTTACATATAACTTTTTATAAGCATCTTAAATTTAAAAAATAAAAATTCATATTAAAATTACTTTCAGTGACAGATAACATGGTTAATTTAGAAAAATTTGATGAAAATGCATAAACTTAATTGAATACAAAAGCATTACTTCAAGAAAAGAGTGCAAATGATGATATTTATTTTTTATTTAATCTTAATGTAGCATTTATGGAGGCATTGGAGAGTACATTCCCTCTTTCTCAAAGCAGAAAGAAAAAAAGGAAAAGAAAGACAGAGATAAGGAACGAGATGGTTATCGAGATACACACAGAGATCGTGACAGGGAAAGGTCTGCATATTTTTGTCATTCCTTGTTTTTTAATAATGTAGATTTTAAATTTTTTCAAAGATACATTCAGTAAGATGATAATATGAACTAATATTTTACAGGCTAAAAACAAAAACAGTCTAACTCAAAAGGAATCTCCCAAATAATATGTTTCTTAAAATGACAAAAAACAGTCATTCGTCTTTCTATAAATCATTTTATTCATCTTTCTGTAAATTATTTAAAATGTATTTACATTTATCTTTCTATAAATCATTTAAAGTGTATAGTCATTCATCTTTCTGTAAATCATTTAAAATCTATTGTCAATCCATCCCTCTGTAAATCATTTAGAATGCATTGGCACTCATCTTTCTGTAAATTATTTAAAGTGTATAGTTATTCATCTTTCTGTAAATCATTTAAAGTGTATTGTGTTTGTCACAGAGATCGTGATTACCGAGATCGACACGACAGACATCGTGATGACCGTGACAAAGAGAGACAGAGGGACAGAGATCGTGGCAGATCTGACAGGGATAGAGAGAAGAGAAAATCCTACTTTGAAAAACCAGTGGAAGAGGTAAAATCATGATCGGTTTTTAACAAAATATTGTTCATATTGTGGGTTTCACATTCATCACGTTATATGTTTGGGTTTTGTTTTGCTTGTTTTTAATTAAAATATATATTTTTTTACTATATTTATTATAGAAAATTAGAATGTGAGTGTTCTTAATAATAATAAATGAATTTCAAATTTTAAAACAGACACTGGAGAATAAGATAGTTATTCATATCTCTGTTTTTGACTTCAAAGGTACTTTTTCTCAGATAAAAATATATTTAATAAATATTTTCATTAATAAAGATTATTTCAGGAAAATGTATTATTAGCATACATTTGAAATCAACAGATTTTATAATGGGTTTAAAAGAAGTAGTTTTTTTATTTGATTCATTTATAAAACTTAATTTGTATTTCAGGATGAGATTTCAAAGCCTGCAAACTCTGCTAAAGATATTGTTAAGAACATCAATGACAGATTCAAAGTAAGTTAAAGATTTTTTTCCAGTTGTAAAAATAAATTTTCATTATGAAATGTTACATCTACAATAAAAAGGTTTTTGTTTTTTTGTGTTTGTTTTCTTACAGTACAAGCATTAATTTTAAATTAAAATTGTTCATACAATAGAACACAGATATATGAGGTCCACTGTAGAGGAGTAATTAAAGAAATAATGAAATACACATTGTTGTGGGGTATGTTGAGGGGTATATTTAATAAAAAATAATAATTTTTCCAAGATTCTTCCTTAAAGACACAACTAACTGGCAAGTCATTGAAAATGAAAAGCATGGTATTTTATAATATTAACACTTCTGTGACACATTTGATTTTATTACAGGACTTTGCAGAATTGGAAGAAGAAAAATTAAAGTAAGTTATATTGGGAGTTATCACATTATGAATATTTTCAAACCATATTTTTTCAGGACGTTTTAAACATTTATATATATTTTTCAGGACAGGTTTTGTATACTTTACAGTTTAACATTAATACTTGAATGTTTAAATAATAATAACATTTCCATTATTACCAGATTTGAAGATAAATGCAATAAGGGTTTATTATTATTGCTGTTTTAAAATGGGATTTTTGCATGTTCAGTGTATTATATCCTTAACATAGGAAATTTCATATCACATAAGCATTTTTCAGAAAAAATAAGAAATGGCATTCCTGTAAAATAATTTTTAGAAATAATACATAACTGCTTCCCTGACTTAGCCTAACTAACCTGACAGTGATAAATGATTCATCTGTTGATACAAAAATCATTTCATGTTGATAGAAAAGCAGCAAAGATGGAAGAAGACAGGATGAAGAAACTGAAGGCTAAGAGTGAGATAGACAGTTATGCTGAATGTTACCCCGGGTAAATATGAAATAACATTTTTGATGCTGTATAATAAAGACAATCAAACCACGTGCAAAGTTTTTACATTTATTACATTAATATATAAAACAAATAATTTATCTTATATGGGTCAACAGAATTATTGTTTTGTTTTTGTTAATTTCAGGTTTTAATGTGCTGCTTGTAGAGAATGTATATTTTTATGATCTCAGTCTTTGAGCAAATATTTTTGTGACCAAACAACATAACAGTATAATAGATTTTATCATATTAAAAAATAAAATGAGCTAATATATTTTTATGATTACAGTAAAAATCTCTTGCCTTTGTTTCTATCTGTCCAGTGTGTTGAAAATAACATTCTCCAAGTTATTTATTGATTTTGGCAGAGATTTTGGTAGAACAATCAGAATATGAGTGGTAAAATGTTTGAAACTGTTGTGTATTTTGATTCCAGGATGATGGAATCCTTTGATGCATTTGGTGATTCTGATGATGAAGTTGATTACACAAAGATGGACCAGGGAAATAAAAAAGGACCCATTGGACGTTGGGATTTTGATACACAGGAAGAATACAGTGATTACATGTCTAATAAAGAAGCACTGCCGAAGTATGTTCAAAATCACTTTTTACTTGTAATTCCTATATTATGGAGTTTATAAGTAGTTTTTATTTTAATCTTTAGAGTTAATTAAAAAAAATAGAAGTCTTTGTGAAACTTTTATCTTGCTTGTGCAAATATCAGAAATGTGGACATATTCTGTTCATTATAATAATTAATATAAACCTATTGATAAACTAAAATTGTTTCACAGTTTTATGACATTGTTAGGAATTTTTGCTTGTAGTAATGTATTAAAGTGAATTCAGTGGTGAACATAAATGTTAAAATAATTTTTTACATTAAATTTTTTTCAGGGCTGCTTTCCAGTATGGTGTTAAAATGTCTGATGGCCGAAGAACCAGGCGTACTGGACCTAAAGATGAAAAGTCTAAACTAGATCGAGAATTGCAGCAGATAAACAACATTATTAAAAAGAGAAAAATCACAGGTTTTGAACATGGTGGAAAACAGCCTCGATACTAAAAATGGAACTATTTTAACACAAAAAATATGGCAAGAAAAGATTGTTAAATTCAAAATAAAATTTTCCTGAACAATTAATTTTCAGCAAGTTTATTATCTAAAATGCCAAAGCAAGATTTTATTTAGTAAAATTTTAAAAAAAAAAAGAAAGAAATGAAATATTACTTTTTGTCCAGTTGCTCAATATAAAATATAAAATTGTGAAAAAAAGGAACTTGTATAACAATTTCAAATAATTCACCTCCCAGAGACTGTTTTATAAGACTTTTTCTCCTACCAGTGAGAAGTGAAACTGAAACTGACACCAGTACCAGTTTATTTCATTTTTAAAGTGGTCATCACATTGTTTTAATATTAAGAATACATTAATTATCTTTTAGCATTAATTGTAATGATAGCATTTTCAGTTCCTTTATTAAATGGACTATTATCTAAAATTACAGCATCATCATTAGCATTATTTATACAGCAGTTCATGTTAAATTTAAAAAAAAAATTTCATTTGGCTGCAGAATAGTAAAAATGTCTAAGTTATTAATTGTATGTTTAAATATTCCATAGAAATACAGTTATAACATTTTACAACATCCTTTGTATAGTTGCATTTGTATATGAAATAAAATGTTTGATGATAAAACAAAATGTTTAAAGTTGTCTAATTTGTTATCAGGTGGTATCTATAGTACTAAAAAAACACCTGATTTAAATAATTTGTTTAGCCACAACTGGGAAATACTGCATTCAGTTTCAACTGCAGTTCAGTTTTATTTAACAGTATCTTCTGAAATGCATAGACAACAAAAGAATATTTATAAAGACATTAAGATTCTTTATTTACAATAGAATATGTACATGACTACAATGTGATAAAAATTTCATTAGAAATAAAAAATATTAATCAGATGATAAAAATTTAAAAGAAACAATGACCATTCTTAACCAGAATATTTGTTACTAAAGATGCTGCTGCTGCCTAAAGCAAACACCAATTCATTGGTAGAAGCTGATGCCACATACCCTTGCTGAACAGTAGAAACTAAAAAATTCTGCAAATAAGCTGGAACTAATTAACAATGACTGGATTAATTTATTTTTGGACTTAAATATTTTTTTTGTTTAACAAGCACCTTTTTACAAAATATTTGGGGAGCACATTTGGCTAATAAATTATCTTTTAATGGATAAAAATATTGGTATGCACAATATCAGTTTTAATAATGCTGAGAATTTGGAGACAGTATAAAAGAATATTCCCAAACAGAAAAGAAAAATGACAAGATGGCAGATTTAAAAAAGAAAAATAAAGAACACTCAAAAAACTGCCATTTAAAACATTTTTCAGTGTTTCTGGATGAAAAATAAAAAAAAAGAGTAAAGAACAGAGAAACAATGCAATCATAAAACAGTCTTCAATGAAAATGTCTCTAATTCCTATAAAACACTTTAACATTGCTCATTTGAAAGTTAATCCTATATTAATGAATGCATCTGTTTATGTTTGTCTGTGTACACATGTCTAATTGATAAATTATATACAGCCAACAAGCAAAGAATTAAAAATGGGGAAAAAAAGAAATTATCAGATACTAGGGTCATCTGTCTAACACTTGTGGTTGTCTGTCCAAAATAGTCTGACTACTTTGACATGGAAATTAAACTGTCTTTCAAAAGTGAATATAATCCATAGGAATCACTAGCAGTTGTGTACACGCTAAAAATCTTTGAATGAGATGTTTGATGATAAAACATTATGTCTATGACAACGGAGTGAACAGACTTGATCGGTCCTTGTTGAGCAGTCTTCGTTTTTTAACTCCACCTTTCAACGCTGGCAGTTTGTCGCTGTTTTCATCCTGCTCTTCCTGGCTGCTTGTTTTCTCAGATTCTTGGCTTGCTGTGTCTCCTGTTTTCTGTTTTCCTTTGCTGTTTCGTTTCCTCAAGTGCTTTACTGGTGATTTCTGAAATTCTTCTGAACTCCTGATGTTTTCATCACTGTCGAGCAGAACAACTTTTGTTCTTCTTCGATGTTTTTTAGAGCCGAATGAATTCGACTGGTCAACATCAACAGAAAATGTACTGTTCATGCTGCTGCTTTCACTGCTGAGAATTGAAGAACTCTGCTTTAAAAAAAAAAAAAAAAAAAAAATTTCAAAATGAAACCAAACAAAAAAAATTAAATTAAATATAGTTGAAAATCTTGATATCTCTTGAAATGATTAATATATTATTTGCAATGCAAACATTTATTTACCCTGTACAAAATATCCAAACATAAATGAGTTTTAATTACTTCTTTTCCAATTATCAGTCAAATTAAAACTTATAAACACCAAACAGTTAAGCATATCATATGAATGTTCTAACTCACATAAAAAAAATTGTTTTATATAAAAGTATTATAAAAATTAACAACTCTTGGTTATGGTTTCTTCATCTTTGTTATAAACATACCTTTTTCTTAGTTATTCTTGGCTTTTTTCTTTTATACAGTGGAGTGGGCTGCCAGTCAGAATCACTCTCTTTGTCACTAGGAATATCATCCCAGTCATCAAAAAGCTCCTCTAATGTTAAAACTTCTTCTTCCTTTTGCTTTTTCTTTGGTTTTCTAGTTGGCTAAAATATCAAAGGATATCATTTTAACAAAGGAAGAAAAATAATACTGATAGTGTCATTTTTAAATAAAAAACCATGGGGAAAAAACCCCCATCAAAAACAAAAAGAAACAAAAAACACACTCACACATATAGACATTTGGCTTTTCATCAGTTTTTCTACTCAGTCTTTCTACTCAGTCAGCTTTTTAATATTTGATTTAGTATTACAATACAAGAATTCTTTATATTTATCACCCCAAATCTGCATCCTCAAAAGAGAATACCACATGTTAACTATCAAAGTTGATCTTTAATATTAATAATAAAAATATTAATAACATAATAATAAAATAATAATAATAATAATAATAATATCAAAAACAATAATAATGTAAGATAGAGGTCAATGAAAAAATATATCAAAATATCAAAATATCGATCCTATGATTCATTTTACTATTTGTAACTAAATGTATAAATTTATCACCAACCTTAGGGACTGGAGTGAGGAATGGTGAAGTACCAGGTTCTGATAAACTTGGCATTAAAGCCATTTTCTTTCCTTGATACATGGCTCTGGTTAATTGCTTTAAAAGTAAATAAATAAATAAATAAATAAATAAATAAAATACCCAAAATTCAAATTACAGTTTCCAATACAATGGGAAGACATTTTTGCTTTAATCAAACAAATTAAAATAAACAGTATCTTACTTTTGAAGCTTTTTAATTATATGGTTTATCTACAACTAAATAATGTAATATGATTAAATAACAAATTTAGTTTTGATGACTTGTAAAATCAACTCTGGAAAAAGCTGTGAATTTCTGACCTTTTTGAGAATCTCATTTTCTTCAGTTTTTTGTTGAAGTTGCTCATGCAGATTTTTGAATTTTTCTATCTCTGTCTCCTGTAAAATTGCAGAAAGAATAAAATAATTAAAAAAAAAAAAAAAAAAAATATTATCTGTTGTAGTTACCTGTTTTGTGTTTGTTGTTAAACTGCGTGAAAAACAGAACATTTTATTCCATCCTAAACAATGAACAATGTTAAATCGTATCACATCTTTTGTTAATACAAACTGCTGTAACATATTTACTGGTGTGTTTGTTCTTTTTCACCTCTCTGATAATAATAAAATAATAATTATCTACATAATAAGAATAGAGTTTTGCTTTTACTTCTTTTTTTGGATTATTTATTTTAAGAAACATTTCTCTAAGTACAATATAATGTCACCTGAAAATGAAATATGGCAAATGCACATTTCCTAAATGTATTTATTTCTATCACCACTGGTACAATTTAAGCTTAAAATAATAATAATAACAGTAGTAGTAGTTGTAGTAGTAGTAGTAGTAGTAGCAGCAGCAATAGTAATATTTTTAGATTTACCTGGAATTTTAGTTTCTTTTTGATTTCATCATCAAGTGATGTGTTGATTTTCTCACTGTCAGCATTCAACTGACACAACAGATACAGAATCTAAACAAACATAATCAGTTATATAATTATAATGTTACTGCACATAATTAATCATAAAATACCTCTATGAAAAGTATATATATATATATATTTTAAATATGAATATTCCCAAGTAAAAGTCCCTTCTAATAAAATATTAAATATTCCATTGTTTTTTCCTGATTTGCATAATATTCCATAAACCTAGCCAAACATGATATTCCATTATATCTTATCTTGTCAAAATTCTCCATAATATGTTTTAGATGCACTTTCAAAGTCAGCAAAGCACCAGAAACAGACACACAGTGGACAATCGATGCATAACCTATCAAATCTCAGCATTGTGCTCTGCCAAAGTTCACCATATACAAGAAAGAAATGACAGAAACTAGCCAGAAACATGCAGTGACAAAAAAAAAAAAAAATAAAAATAAATAAATAAATAAAAATAAAAATAAATAAATAAATAAATAATAAAAAATAAATTTAACAAAACAAATAAATTAAAAATAAAAATAAAAAATCTATTCACCTTTTCCTCGTGTTCTCTCTGCACGGCTGTAATCTGCTGTTCATGCTGCTGTTTCAGATTTTTTATTTCTGACTCAAGTTTCTCAGCAGAATGACTCACATCCATGTTTACCTCTTGTACATCTTTCAGTTCAGACCGAGTTACTGAAACATCAGCTTTAGCAGCAACAGCCTGCAGAAATCAAAGTTATTTATTTCCAGGAATTACCAAAAACATTTAACTGGCAAACTTAATATACACAAAAATCATAATGAATTATTATCTAAGTCTTCAGTAAAAATATGTCATTAAAACTGTACCTGAATATGAAGAATTAAAAAATAAATAAATAAATAAATAAATAAAAATAAAAATATAAATAATAAATAATAAATAATAAATAATAAATAATAAATAATAAATAATAAAATATAAATAAATAATATTCAGTACTAATCTCTACTTTGTTGTGTTTATGTACTCAACACAATGCTGCCTAAAATATCACATGAAACATTTTATCTCATCTTTGTTAGACACATCATGATCGATTACAGCAGAATTGTAAGTGAAAACACCAATAGTCTGATTCAAACACCTCATATAAATAATAAGGGAGTTAAATATAAAACAAAAAAGGAAAAGAATTTAATAAATACCTGATCCAGCAACCACTTGAGTGCTATCTTTGCCTCTGTCATTGTATGTAAATTCTCCCATGTTGATTTTCCTTTACTGTCTGCAAGAAGCACACAAAAAGTTTATTTTAAAATAAAACAGTTAACAATTTTCAAACACTGATGAGTGGTGGTTCACAAAAGTTTAATTTTTTTTTTAAAAATCAAGATAAGCTCAAATGTAAGGAGTGACAGTACATCTAATTTTTGTTTTTGTCTTGTTTAAGGCAGGAAACTACCATCTACATTCAAATGAAAAAATCATCCATCTCTCCTCCAAGTTCTTTAAGATACAAAGAGAGAGAAAAAGATGATTTTTATTTTACTGTTATCAATATTTACTCTTTCAATATACATATATATTTGAAAGGGTGAATAATGATAATTGTGTAATGTATATAAATAAGCAAACACTTCAAAAATAAAACAGAAAAATGAAAACAAGAACAAATAAAAAAGAAGATACCTTGATCAGCATCAACAATTTTTTGTTGAAGATCAGCAATTTGAACATTTCTGAAAAACACAAAGCAATTTATATACAAAAAGTATTCTTATTGCAGTTGTCTAACACTTCATATAACTTAGATAAAAACAGACTATCAGCAAATTATATTCTATAAGTTAAATAGTAGTCTGTATCATTTGGAAAAAAATACAGAGAAAGAATTCCATAGATCTATATTCCATTTAAAAAGAATTTGAAAGAATTAGATAAAAAATCCAAATAAAACAACTAATCAATCATGGTTAATATTTCTGCACAGGATTCACATCTGACCTCAGTTCAATTTCAGTTTCCAGCAATTTAATTTCTTTCTGATGTGCTTCTTCATCAAATGATTTGTCTGCCATTATATCCTGAAACACAATAAAACAGTCATTTTCATAAATTGATATCCTGTGAGGAAAACACCAAATAATTTTTTTTGTTTTTATAAATAAACAAACAAACAAATAAATAAATAAATAAATAAATAAATAAATAAATAAATAACAATAACAATATATCAAATTGTAGTAACTTAACCATTTATTTTCACCCCAAGTTATTTTCCCTTGAACATTTTGAATGTGTTTCAAACACTTTCTAAATATAAATTTTTGGTGTTTGTTTAATTATTTATTCAACAAATGTTTCATTCAAAAGAAAATATAGAAAAAATAAAAATAATAATATTTTTTTTTTAAAAATGTATAAAAATTAAATTTATTTTCTTTGCTAACTTCACTATAATGATTTGTCAATATTCATAATTTATGTTTTACTCTTTATTTTTTATTCAGAAAAAAATATTAAATTAAAAAAAATAAAAAAATATATATAAATATATATATTTTTAAAATGTATAAAAATTAAATCAGACATACATTTTAATTTCTGAAATTCAATAAAATGATTTGATATATTCATAAAAATTAAATGTTATTACCTTTTCTGTATTTTTCAGTTCTGTCAACTGGCTGGTGAGAAGTTTTCTGTCATTCAGTAAACTGCTCAGGTGGTACTTGGCTTCATTAATACCAACACGTACATCCAGTTCATGACTTAACCATGACTGCAAAACAAATTAAATAGTAATATAAATGTTCAGTGAAATCTTATATCTTCAAATATTTGCCAAATAATGAAAAGTAGAAAGAAAAATCATGTAATAATTGCACGCAAATGAATCATCTAAGATTGTTTGTTTTTAACTGATTAAACAAAAGAAAGAAATTGTTTTTAAATTATTCTGCTGAAAATTTGAATATCCTGCAAAGAATGAAGTAGGAGAATAATAATAATAATAATAATAATAATAATAATAATAATGAATAAATTAAAACAGAGTATCAAATAATAAATACAAAACTTTAAAATAAGCAAAGAATTCTTTTATCATTTTTATTGCAAAATTTCTGGGCTAGTATGGGGAATATTTCATCTGTAATAATTTCATGATTTATTTCTTAAACACTGTATAATGACAACTATTTACCCGAACTCTCTTCCCAATAGATGTGCTGTCATATTTGTCAAGTTTCTGACTTCGTTCCTCCATAACAGCTTTTTGTCTTGCGAGTGCATCCTTCAATCTCTTGTTGGCTGCAGCAGCCTAGAGAAAAATAAATTTAAAACCTAATGAAACATTTTAAATTATTAAATAATATTAATAAACCTTTACTATTTTTTTTTTAAAATTAAAATAAGCAAGTATCTAATATACCTGTTTTTAGAACAGAAATGGACAAAAACAGATTTTTTTTTCGTTGTGGACTTTTAGGAAATTAAAACAAAGAAGGGGTGTTTGTGATGCTTTTTAAAAAGAAAATCAAGGATTAATAAAGACTGAAAATGAAATTAGAGAATTTGATGATTTATTCAAATGAAACTGTCAGTTTAGGCTGTGTTAAATATGAAAGACCTTGACAACATTATTAACATTGTATTAACAAACATAAAAGATTTAATGAAAATATTTGATGCACATATTTTTTTTCTGTTACCTGAACAGCATCATCAACAACAACCACAAAAAAGAGCAAAAAAATTTTCAGTTTTAGGAAAGATTTCTGAAATAAAGAAGAAAAAATACCTCTTCAGCTTTCCTTCTGAGTACATTTTGTTGCTTTTCATGATTTTTCTGCATCTTTGCCATTTCAAACTGCTGTTTCCTGCCCTGAAAGCAATATACAAGTTATATGTTATTTTCTCCTATTATACAGTGTGAAAAACAAGTAATCATTACCCCAAAATATCAAGCTAATACCAATATTCACTAAAAAAAAACTGGAATGGGAAAAAAACCTCCACCCAAAAAAGCTCCCAATTTGTTAGGTAAGCATTTCATAAATGATTATCACTAATCCTTCCTGCTTGATTTTGTGCACCTCAAATTCATTCATAGATGACTCTCACGGATATTACAGCTGATATATTTAAAATTTGTTACCCTTGAGAAAAAAAAAAAAAAACTTACTTTCTGTTGTAGCTGTAAAACTTCTTTGTCTTTCTGCTGTTTCCATTTGCGGAACTGTTCAGCATCTTCTTTCATCTGTTTCATTAATTTAACTCGTTGCTGTTTCATTGCCTGTGTAGATAAGAATGAAAGAAAATAATAAAAAAATAATAATAAAAGAGCAAAAGTATTATTAATTCTAAATTGCAATCTGGGTTTTCATACATTTTGAAAACATTTATTATTGTTCTGCAAGTATATTCATTTATATCTTAGTTTGTCCCCAATGAGCATATTCATATATATCATTGTAGTTAAGTAGTTTGATGCCCATCTTGATAAAAATAAATAAATAAAAGAACAATAAAACATTAAGTGTCTTTATGGTTAACTAAAAAGAAAAACAATCAAATAGAGAGGACATAGTTGTATATTTTTATGTCACAGTATTTCAAATTCAAAAATAAAAATGTGCACAGGAGATGCTAATATAAAACTGACAAAACAACAACATATCTATATTATAATAATTAAAAAAACAAAGAAAAACATGTTAAAAGATAATTTTTGTTTTGTAATTTATACCTGAATATCTGAATTGAGTTTATAGACTTGTTTTTCAGACTGATCCTTCATCTTCAGCATTTTGTTTTGTTCATTTATTTTTCTCTTGAAGTTTGATATTTGACTTTCAAGTTCCTGAAGTCTTCTGCGACGTTGTTCACTAACCCTGGATAATACAATCATAATCAGAGAATTAGCAAATGGGAAGAAAATTTATGTAAATTATTATTGATTCATGACTCCCAAATATTTGATCATGTGATGTTTGTATCTTTAAATTAGAAAATTTAAAATGTTTAAAAAATGAAAAGCATTTCCTTTATCCCACCTTCTGAAAGAACTACAGAAATGTTTCCATGACGACTTACTTAGAAGCTGCTGTATTTGTTCTGGCATCCATTAGTGCTTGAGACATTTGTTCCTTCTCCCTTTGTAGCTCAGCCACTTTGCTTTCCATTTCTTTAACTGTTTGCTGGAAATCAGAGTACATTTATGCTCATTAAATCCGTGTGTCAAAATTGAAAAACAGAATTTTTAAATCCTTCAAAAAGTGTTAAAATGAATAATAATAACAAAAATTAAAATAAAAAAAATAATAATAATAATTAAAAAGAACTAAAAAAATTTAAAATTAATTTCTAACTATGTAACACAATAAAACAATATTTAAAAAAAATCTTAATTCATTGATTTTTTTTTTTTTTTAATTACCACTGATAACACATCAACTTATTAAAAACACTACATAATTCATAAAACCTTGCTGGGACTTTGATAAAAATTTTGGTGACACATACTTCATAGTGCTCTCTGACGGTATCCATCTTGCTGTCGTTGTGAGACATCTGATTGGCCAGTTCTTCTTTCCGTGCTAGCAGTTTGTTTAGCTCTTCTAACTCCCTCCCCATCTGAGCCTGACGGAGAGCGTACTGGTTTGAAATTGCACGTGTGTCTGGAGTGCATGGGAGGTTTTCCACGTCATCCTACAAGTCAAAGAAAAACAGTTTCAGCAAACTACAAATCTACAATATGATGACTATTGACTGTAAAAATGTTTAAGGTACTGAAATTTAATTTACACTTTGATTTTTGCAAATGTTTACTACTATCCTGTTTCCACTGTAAATCATAAAATATAATTATGATTAATTACAAAATGCTGACTAATATGTATAAATTAATAAACCATGACCAGTTATAAATAATTTAATTTCTAATAAGAATATTTCTAGCTGTGTTAGTTTTGTAACTCAACCACTGTAAGATTACTGTGATCAGATTATTTCACATTACCTCTTCAGATTCTTCACCCTCAGTGGAAAACAGATTATCTTCCTTTTCACTATCAGACTGAAATATACAAATTACAGTTTATCAAATACCAAACTGAAATTTATTTCTATAACACTAATCCAGCAGTGTATAATTAAAACAATAACTGAACATTTAAAAAAATTAAATTATTGTAAAAAAAAAAAAAAAAAAAATCCAAATAAAATAAGAGTAACAGAAAATAATTTACAATCATTCATTTTAGAAAATTGTTACTTAAAAGCCTGAATATCCCAAGAGAAGATAATTTATAATTAAGCAAACCCACTACTTTTAGCCTTGATTACATCAGAAATGAAAAATTGTCTTGCATATATAGAATTTCTGGTCTATTACTTTAGATTTTTTTTCAAAAAAAAATAAAGAAGCTGTTTTCCCTGATTTTCATATTTCATACAGTTGTATTATTTTTTTGTTTTAATTATTATTATTTTTGTTTTCTTTGTTGTTTCTTTAAAAAAAAAGAAGATTTGTTTTGTGTTTTTTTGTCTATTCTAATCATTCTTACCTGAGATTTCAATGTCTCTGCCAGTCTTTTTAGTTTCTCTAACTCTTCTTTCACATTTGGGTTCGCCTCTACATCTATACTTGTACTCAGAAGCTCAAAGTCAACACTGTGAAAAAAATATTAAATATTAATAAACAGAAAATAGAAAGTTTATTATTAAAAGGACCAATAATGATGATAATACTTGTGAGGTTAAACAGATGGATTTCATAAAGAGAAATGTGCAAACCTCTGAGGACAAAGTATGGTTGATTATTAAAAACCAAAATATCTGTTTCAGCTGTTTATGTATTTATTTAACATTACCCTGTTTGCAATTTGAATTCTCTGAGTTTTCCTTTCAGCTTGTCACGAACCATCTCAAGATGGATTGCTCTTTCTAGGGTTTTAGTATTTTGGTCCACCAGTTTCTGTAGTTCTTGTGAAAGTTCATTGTTTTCCTCCTTAAGTATTAATAAACAATACAATAATAAATATCAGCGATAATAATTGGAAGATAATAATTGGGCAATAAAAGTTGTAATTTATTACATTATTCCTTAGAAGTTAGAGGGGCCAAAAAAAACCCAAAATAATAAAATTATTTTGTTTTCCTTTTAAATTTAAAAAAATAATAAAATAAAATAAAATATTATTATACTGGTTTCTGAAATTCAAAGTCAAATGAGGGGAAAACAAAATAAATAAATAAATATTTTTCTTAAATTTTACTGAAATGACAGAAAGAGTAACATATATATACCTCCAAAGCTTTCAACTTGTCCATTAAGTTCTTATCATTTGCAGAGTTGTTATTGCTGAAAGCACAGAGAAACATTAATGTAGAAACAAAGTTTTATATGCATGTGCACTGATATTTATTATCTTTCAATACCTAAAATGAGAATTATATTTTAAAAATGATAAATGTTTTTAATCTGTAAATCTTCAAATGACACTTTCATATTGTCTATTTTTTAGAAACTGACCTGAAATCAGTTATAGAAGTCAAAAGAAAAATTCAACAAAATTTAAGGTACAGGTTGAAGATCCCTTATCCAAATTTTTTTCTGAACAGTAGAAATAATAACGTTTTACAGTTTATTGGACTTTTTTGCATATACAGGCCATATTTTATGCACAAATTTATTAAAATATTATCAAAAAGATCTTGCAGACTATCATGTAAATGGAATTCATATTTAGATGTAGATCTTATTTTCATGCTATCTCTTTATATTCCAAAATCCCAAACACTTCATGTCACAAACATTCCAGATAAAGGATTCTCAACCTGTATGACATAAGATATAACTGAAATTTTGTAATATTACTATAAAAATACCTGTTAATAAAATTCTGTGATAAAACATTATTTGTTGTTCCATTTGTGCCTCCTTGAAAAAGTTGAACCTGCAACTCCTGAACCTGAAGAAATAATACAAAAATTAGATTAAATTTGTTTTAAATGTTTTAAGTTTGTTTACCAACAGTAAAGCTATTTATTAGTTGAAGTATACTTATTATGACATAAGCCAAATATACTTTGAATGTTTTAATAGTTTTTAATTTGTATTTTTAACAGTTTTGTTGATTAAATAGAATGGAAAATAATTCATACCATGAAAAGCCAAAAAATAAAAAAACAAAGGAAAAACAAATCAAACAATTAAAATAATTTTTTTTTTTTTTTTAAAAACTGAGAGTAAAATTTGCAAAATGCTGCATATTCAATCTGCTGAATTTTTAATTTGTTTTAATTTTTTTTTAACATGAACGGATTAGAATGTGAGACAGAACAAAAGGAAAATGAGAAACTTTGCTTTATTTATTTCGATGATTGGTGTTCAGTAAACAATCACTCATAAGCATCCAAAATATATTTGGGCTATTTGTTCATAACTTTAAATGTGTTATTAAACTTTCAGCGTAAGAATTTTTTTTGTTTTTAAGTATATAAACTCACCAGTGATTTCAGTCTCATTATTTCAGCTGTCTGAGGGTCTCTGTTAATGACTGGTTTATTTTTTATCTTCCTTGCTCTGTCAGCATAACGTAAAGTGTTCAATGTCTCCTCTAAGTTAGAATCTGCTGGACTCACACAGGCTATCATTAGAGTGTCACTGTTACCACCAAGTGAATCTGAAATGTGTAAATGTATTTTTATGCTACAGAAAAACTTTTTTTTTTTTTTTTGCAATTATCTTAAGTGTTAACATGAAAACAAAAATAGTTTTAAAATGTCTTTTAAGAGGTAGGCTGCCTGTATTAAAATTGTAATCTATAATATTTATTATTATATTTTGTTTTATTTTAGAAAAATAATATGCTCATTTGTTTACATCCAACATAACACTGAATGATTGTCGAAGTATTTTAAATCTGCATAACAGTAATAATAATTAAAAATTATTTGCATTTCCATACTTAAACTGAAAATTAAAAATAGTTTTAAAGGGCAGAACTTTGTAACAACTATCTACTATAAATAAACGTTACAGAAGTGAGCACACACCTTGTAAAAGTCTGGTCAGCTTGGAGTCTCTGTAAGGTATGTAATTACGTTTCTGTGACTCTTCACCAAGAGCACTGATCACATTGCCCAAAGCAAGCAGGCCTTTATTAATGTTGATACCTTTTATAAAATCACAAAAATATTTGCAGGATTTCTTGTTAACAAAAAGAACATACATGAAATATTAATGATCTTTACATCCATCAACAAATTATTAAAGTTTTATTTGATATTTTTTAAATTCTAATAAAAGAAAACGTGATAAATCAGAACATAGTAGAAATGTATCAGACAAGAGTTGTCTCTCTTTGTTTTTGCCATTTCTAAAATTTCAAATTGGTCTAATGCCTTATTACAGGACGGGATGTATATTTAAAACAAAGTAAATATTTTTCCTACCTTCTTTGAATCTTTCACCTTCTGCCATTGTTCGCTTTGCTCGTTCAGATCCAGCAAGATCAACAAGATGGAATTTAGATCTCAGAATGTCCCTAAAAACACACACACGCACAAAAATTATTTAATTTAAGAAATCATTGATTAAATATCTGTAAAGAAAATGAATGATAAATTTAAGTCAAAATAGTCTGAGTTTAATTCAACTTGCGAGATTCTGAATCAAATGCAGTTAAACACATAAATTAAAAGATCTGAGTTACCTACTATTTAATATTTATTATTGTTAAAATCATTTTTTTAATATTTAGTATTTATTTAAAATGATTTTGATGCATGAGGAATGTATTTTGAGTAAATAATATATCCTACATAACACATGCATTTACATAATTATCCTCAAAAAAAAAACTAACCATATGAAATTCAAAAAGCATATCTTTTAACTTAGTAATATAACCTCTATACTTGGATAGTATATTTTTGGAATGCCTGTAATATAATTTTATATGTAAAATGTAAAATATGTAAAATACTAACATTCCATCTTTTTTGCTGGTTTGTTCTATGTGAATGGTGAATATAGCATGTGATCGACTAGAAGCAGTGTTCATTGCTGTGGAACCAGTTGTTCTTCCAAGTGATCCTTGAGCAAAACATCGAAGTGTCTCTTCATAACTTGTAACCAGAACCTCTCTAAGACCCTGAATCTTAGAAGAGAAAAAACAACCCACGAACATAAATATATAAATAAATAATAAAATTAAAGCAAATTAATAAATAAAAATAAAAAGATAGTAACAGTTTGTTTTCTTTCAATATCATACAGATATTTATCAAAAGTTAATTAAGGCTGAATACACTGAGATGAAATTTTGTAGTTAGTGATTTAATCTATTAATGACCAGAATAGGAACATGGTTTTGTTGGATTATGTTTTTTGTTTCTCAAAATGTCTTTTTCATTCCTACATTTTATCTTTCTTAGCTTTATTATGTTCATAAACATGTCATGGAATCCCTGGAAGCTTGTTAAATATTGGAGTTTACCTTGATAGCACCTTGAAGTTCTTCTCTGATTGAGAGAGATTCTCGCTTTGATGGAGGACAGAGCAAATCATTTAAGTCTTCATTGTGGATCTGTGGAATTAAAGCAGCAATATTTATATAAGAGATTAACAATCAGCAGTATTCACATAGCAGAATTAACACAGAGCAGTACCCACAGATTAATTACTTCAACAATACTAATGCAGCATAAGTTCAAACTGTTTTAATATTTATTAATAACACTTCTTAGTCTTCACAATATATTTCTCGTTTAAAAACAGTGGAAGAAGAAATTTATTTTTACTGTAAATTGGAAAATGATTGAAATCAACTGATAAAACTAAGAAGGACTGATACCAGCTGTACCAAACTTAAGGCTTGTGAAAAGCTTAAAAAATATAATCTGTGATGTAAGTAACACTGAAAGTATTCAGATGCATTACCATACAGAATTCTTGATATTAGTTGATACAATCTGGGTAAATAACAAATAATAATAAATTAAATTAATTAAATAAATTAAATAATAAAATCTGAACATACCTCAAGATAAGACACCTTGACCTGGAAATGTTTTTCTTCTGACAGCATATTAATTTTATTGAAAAGTTCTTGGAGGACTCTGGGGATGACACCTAGATCATTTTCATCTTCTTCTTGTGAGGAACAAGTGGCAAAGCACCCACCCATGGTGTATGTTTTACCACTTCCTGTCTGACCATAGGCCAGAACTGTCGCATTACAACCTGAAATTAAGTTAACATTTAAAGAGAAGCCTGGAACAATTTAGACAATTCTATTGAACAGAAGCATAAAATGAAGCAGCCAATAATAAAGAATAAACAATGAAAAATAAAGATGTGAAAAAATTAAATGTTATTACTATTGGTTTTACTTGTTGGTAATTTGTGACATTTTTCAACATTTCTTAGTAAATATAACCATATAGAAATGCATTCCTTGATATATCATTAGGCTATTTCTATTTTTAACCAAAATACATTTAAAAAACCCAGCAACCAAAAAATGCAGAAAAGATAAACAAACCAATATATATGTAAAATTAACAGACATGATAATAATAATAATAATAATAAACAGACAACATAACTGTGTAATAATTAACACATGCAAATAAAGCAAATGAATATATACCTTTCATTATACTTCTTATTAATGGCTTCACAGATTCATTGTAAACAACATCCTGTGCTTTCTGTGGTGAAAACACAAAGTCATAAGTGAATGCTTTGTCGACACCCATTATTATCTGAGGTTCGTTTGGTGTAAACCTCACACACAGCTGACATCCTTCTGTCAGTTCTTTTGAAATCAGCGGCCGGCAACGCACAGCTACTCGAACAGGAATAACTTTGTCCATTGGAACTGCAGAAAACAAGACTGATATATAAACTTGTTATTAAACAATAACAACTAATGAACAATAGACAGATAGACAGAAAAATAGATAATATACAGATACAGATACAAATTCACAAGCCTAGTCTTTTTCAAAACTAATGATTAAATTAATAGCTAAAAATTTGAAAGTACAAAAATCTATCTCAGTAACATAATAAACCAAAAGACTGTTTCTCTCATGTAATGAGCAGATGTGGATTTATACAAGTTACAGTTAAGTAAATCACCTTAAATATAATATCTGTCTTGCTTTGTGATAACCAAATGACTGACCAAGTAATTGTTTGACTAAAGTGATTCTATGATATTAAATGTTTTAACAATTCAGATTAAACAAATTACACAAATTATTATTAGTATTATGATTATTAAAATTATAATAACCAAATAAGTTAATTAAAATGTATACAACAGACGTGTTCCTCCTTTGTCCAGATGTCTTACTATTTTCGTAACTATCAGTATCACTAATCCAGCGTTCTTATAAATAATTAAATGAATAAGCACTGGTGAAAGAAAATGTTTACAAAACAAAGTCGAGAATCTATAACTAAGTTTCGTAACTATAAGTATAAGATACTGAAGGTTTAACATTTTAAAGTTTATGAAATTAATAATTATGTTATAGTCTTATACCATAATGATAATATGTACTATTATTTTGTGACATTCGACTATACTAGACAGATTATCGACCATCACTAGCTAATTTAATAAGTACTGTTTATCATTTTACAGTTTTCTGCCTTGATTCTTTGAACTATCAAGTAATAGTATCAATTATCTTTCTCGACTTTTATTCAATCATTTATCGTCGAAACTTGGACACAATCGCGTAGATCGTCCTTTATTAACTATTACTGGCAGTGGATGGATGACAAATCTGACATACCTTTAATCTTTGGATAACAAAATCAGAAGATCTCCTCAGTTGTGAATTAAATCAAAATTATATCATTGCAATCTAGTATTTACGAAAATAAGTTGATTTTTTTTGGTAATCATTAAAAAGCCAACATGTTTTGAACTCGCCGCACTGTTACAGCCAATGGACGATTGAGTTTGGTGTGCGGACACCTGATTGGAACATTTCATTTTTTTAAATGCACCACCTATAGGACGCAATAGGAACGATAACTCCAGAAAAATAATTTTCAGTGGCGAATAGAAATCATTATAATGTGAATAATAAATAAAATAATAATAATAATAATAATAATTAATTTATTATTATTATTATTATATCAGTAGTAGTAGTTGTAATAATAGTATATTGCATTTAAAATGATATTAAATCATAATGAAGAAGCATATTTAAAATTCGTCATATAAACATGTAAAATCTTCTCTTCAGCATATTTTATCTCCTGAGAAACAACAAGTATAATAAGGCAAAATATAATTTAAGTTATTTGAAAGACATGAAAAATAATATTCCGCCTTTAAACAGAAAATAATAAAATACTGAGATAGTTTTAGTCGATACCTTTTCACCGCATATGCCATATAAAAATGTTGTCATTAGTTAATATTTATTAAAACGTTTTTCTGGTAATATGAAGAATAACAATAACAATAACAAAAAATAGCTGTAGTAATAAATAATTAAATGACATCGCTATTAGTTTTAACTGAAACTGAAACTGAACTATCTTTGGTTATGTATATTTCAAAGTGTCGAAATTGTATTCTGCATTTTTTAAAAAAAAAAAAAAAAAAAAAAAAAAAAGGAATAAGTTCCTTACTTTGAAAAGAAAAAACGAGAAAGAAAATTAGAAAAAATATTTGTTAGAATATATTTATTAAACAATGAGGTTCTGAAGCTTCCACTTAACATGGTGAAGATATCTGGATGCTGCTTTGACTTGACGGGTTATAACAGTCTGCTGGAATAAAAATAACCAGACGAATAGTGACCTCTAGCTCTCCCAGTCTAGGAATATGGCAAAAGGCTGATAACCCTTCGTTGTAAAAAGAAACTACAAACATTGCAGAAACATGAGATGTGAAAAATCATAAGTCAACATGGGGGTGATTGTAAGTTCAAAAAAACAAACAACAGTTCATGAAAGCCAGCCATATAACATAGTGAGATTATCTTAGCAGAAACCCGAACGTTAATTAGACACTTTTAAAACAAAAGACCTTGTTATTTCTGAAATACTGGCTTATTTTGAAATTCATGGTGATGGGAAAGCCAAAACTTGCTCGTTCTGTGAAAGAATCGCACGTCAGAGTACTGACACAGAAGTAATTTGACGATCGAGTGAACCAGCACATTTGAAAACAGCAGTTCATGGCATCAGGAATAATTGAGATATACGAAAATGCTTGTTAAACTGGAGAATGGTTCACCCAAGGGTAACTGGAATTATTTTGGGATGAATCAAACTTGAGGAAAAAAAAAAAAAACAAAAATTGCCAAAAACATAAGGAAATTAAGTAGCCGGTAAATGAAATTTTGTTACAAAAATTCGAAGGTCAATGTCTGTGTACTAGTTTAATAGGCACGCTATAAAGAGAGTACTTGTACATTAAATGGTAAATAGTTTTCTTTAAAATTATGATACTCGAAAAACCTGCACACTTACAAACGAGCGAACATAATACAGTCTAAAAGCACTGAGATTACAATCTTTGAGAGTTCACAAGTACTTTTAGTTAGTTTGTTTATTTCACATTCCGGTCCAGTGTTTTAACACCCGTGGCATCTGTTTTTATATTCTATTTGTGTGTGTGTGTGTGTGTGTGTGTGTGTGTGAGAGAGAGAGAGAGAGAGAGAGAGAGAGAGAGAGAGAGAGAGAGAAAAAAATAGACAGAGATTCAGAAATACAGAGATAGAGAAAGGCAGAGGGAGAGCGACAGAGCCAGACAAAGATAGGACAATTTTATTTCATTAATAACACATCTTTTATGTACGGTTACACTGTGCTCACATAGGTATGTACTTCAGAGATAATAACAGTAGAAGTCAGATGCCGCCTAAGTGTACAGTCTTTTTCGGCAAGCAGCAATGGCGTTTTATTATCACCTTCACAGACAGGCAAAGCATATACCATATATACAGACAAAACAGCTGTAAGAAATGTAGCTTAAAAAAAACACACCGAATAAATAAATAAATAAATAAATAAATGAATGACAGTGAAGTAATAAGATCCAAAAATATTATGATTTCAAAAAATGAAAGAAAGGAAGAAAATCCCATTCAAATTCACTTTGAATGAATCATTTTTATTTAGCCCTAGGACATCATCTTGATGAATACATTGGCTTTTGTTTTTGTTTTATTATTCGTTCATGATTAATTGCGCTCTGTTTATTTAACCGACTTGCAGTTAAAACATTAAAAAAATAAATAAATAAATAAAATTAAAAATGTTGGGCGATTGCATTTGTCTATAAATCATTTCCATTATAGAATGTTTTTCTAAATATATATATATATATTTTTTTTTTTTTTTTAGTGATGTTAATAAGGAAAGATTATTAAAACTAATAACAAACTGTTGCCTGGAGATCCAATATTATTATGTTTTGCTGTGTTCAATAACAAAGATTTGCGACACATCGACAACTGCCACACACGACCCGGGACAACCTCAAGAATTCTAAACGTATTGATCGCTATTTAATCTAATTTATCACGTCTCTTTGTGCCTTACACTGGGAATTGTTTCAGATATTAATAGTACTTACATCAATAAAAAAAAACAAAAAAAAAAAAAACAATTAGTAGAAAGTCTACTGATTTTTGTACAATTGTATATAATTATAATCAAACGAAAGCTGTTGGTGACAGTTTCGAAATGACTAATCTCCATGTTTCACAGAAACACAGGTTATGACATGTAATAAACGTCTGCAAAATACTTTGGAGGCTTCGTTACGGTAAAAACCCTGCAATGACATCCCAAGAGAGAATTCCTTTTTATTAGTAATTCATGGCAGAGTTTTGAATGGGAAATATAAAACTGAAATATTTCTCGGCGTATTTATCTTGACTCGCAACATATCTGTTTGTGCATTCATGCATTTAGAACCTTACAACTGTCAGTTTATTATTAAAAATTATTATTATTATTATTATTATTATTATTATTATTATTATTTATTTATTTATTTATTTATTTATTTATTTGTTTGTTTGTTCGTTTACTTAATTATTATATTATATTTTAAGTCTATAATTATTTCTGCACTTTCAAAAATATAAATGAATGAATAAATAAATAAATAAATAAAAAAAAATAAACAAATTAATTATCTAAAGATTGTATTTATTTATTTAACTTAAAAAGTTACTGTTTATTCATAAAATTTTGGATCCAAGAAAACAAGAGTGCTATCGTTTTTCGATAAATTCAAGGTAATATTTTTAATTCATGAATATGTGTGTATGTGTGTGTGTTTTTTTTTCTATCGCCATTATTAAAATGCACACCTGTGCTTTTTCTATTAGAAGCATCTATCCATTTCACATCTGCGAAAGTCTCCGTTTTGATTGATTAGAAAACCAAGAGAAGCCGCACTGTTGCCATTGCCACACAGTATAAAAATACAGTAGTGTTTAATTAGGATATTATTGACTGAAAAGAAACTGGTCAGCGAACCGCCCGGTGCTGTTCAACAATGAGGCGAGGTCGTAAGATGATAATGACAGACAAACACAAGCGAGTTGTTCGTCAGAACCTTAGTTGAACGAACATTTGGCGGTGCACTAAAAACCTTTTCTTTCTCACAGAAGACGACAGCAAAAACGTTCGCTGAACTGGAATGCTAACAAAATGCACATTTAGTAGCTGGCTTGCGATATAAATATCCTACAGTAACAGTGTTTGCTGTATGCTGCTAGTACAATGCATCAGTCGGAGTTTAGGATACGAAAACTGTAGTTCTCTTTCAGAAGCAGCGCCACGTGGCGGTAGAATCAGCAGAAGCAGCAGCAGACGACATTTCCACTCCCGGGAATATTACACTGTAGATATGTTCTGCCTCAAGTTTGGGTGAATTTCATTAACGTGGTGTTTGTGTTTGTGTTCGATCTGGAGAATTTTCTGGAATCATACAAATGAAATGAAGTGATCACTGAAAAAACCAACAAAAAAAAAAAAAAAAAAAAAAAAAAAAAAAACAACTAAGAAATACAGCCGGTGAGTATTCATTAGCTACTGAAATATTTATAAGTTAATAGAGTTACATATTTTGAATATGTATTTGTTCTATAAATATAAGAATTGTCAGAAAATCTATATTAAAACAATTTATTAATACGAAATAATTAAGTAAATAAATAAATGTCAGTTTTTAGGAAATATTTTAGTACCTTTTTACGGTTGAAAAAAAAAAATTCAACACCCAATGAACACTAAGAACAAAAAAGAAAAGAAAAGAAAAAAAAAAAGAAAGAAAGAAAAAAAAAAAAGAGAATAAGTAAAGAAAAAAGAAAAATACGTGAAAGAAATCCAGCCACAAAATACATACACAAACCAAATACTCATCATCGTGGAGAAAAATATTAATGTTTTTAATTATTGAATAATGTATTTTTTTTTTTTTAAATAATAAATAAATAAATAACCACAACAACAACAACAAAAAGCAATCACGTTTCACTATCACTGAATGAGATTTATTTTTTCTGGCCGCTGACATTTTACAAAAATCATGGCCTGCAGTAATATATTGGAATACGTCTTTGGCTACGGTCATTAATTTAATAAGAAATAAAATAACTTAAAAAAAAAAAAAATAAATAAACAGCGAAGTGTAAAACAAAAACGTCTGAAGTGAAAGCAGTTTAGGATAAACAAATCTATAGATTTAAGAAATTAAATATTCTTCTGTATATATTAAACATGAAATGAATTAAAAACTGTAGAAAGAAAAAACCTGTTAACAGTGTATGTCATATGGAAATAATGCGCTTTGATTTTTACACACATTTCAAAAGGATATTGAGTTGTAAAGCATAAATTGCCAATTACAAATTGCATACGTATAAATCTCATATATACAATATCTACAATATATATATATATATATATACTTTGTACAATGAGTGTTTAATACGATGTTAAGAGGGATGGCATGTTAATATAACTAGCTGAAAATGACGCATTATTGCAGAGGAATGTTTTAACACATGTATTTGACGTTGTATTTTAAGTTTTACGGTTTTATTGCCTTTCAAATAAATTAGTAGAAGTTAGCTGGAAAGAAGTAATAAGCGCATAGCCAGTATTCAGTATAATGTGAGCAGATTGTCACACATCAGCTATTTGTAATGCTCTTACTGAGTGATAAAAATGTTGCTCTGTATATGAATTACGTAAAATATTTGCTTTATTTTACATATGTGTTTTTAATTTTTATTGTCTCTGTCTTATCCTACATAAACTGTTTGTGTGTTTGTTTGTCAGTCTCTTAGGACACACACACACACACACACACACACACACACACACACACACACACACACACACACATATCATTATTTCTAATCCAAATATTTATTTGTATACAGAATCATTGTCGCCACAAATATCATAATCATCATTACCATCATCATCTTACTTTTTGTGCCTGTTTTTGTACAACGTAATTATCTCAATCTCTCTCTCTTTCTCTCTGTCTAGTATTTCAGTCGCATTCTATTATCAATATCATTATCTTCAGTTCTCTCTCAGCACATTGTCCTTTGTCTTTCTACATCTGTTTTCACCCTCACTGCACTTTGTCTCAATCTCTCTCTCTCTCGACCACATTGTCATATGCCTATATAAATCTGTTTTGTCGTCAAATCATCGTCATCTTTTGCTCTTCAAGGTGTTCAAAATCCACTTTTCAAATAAACAAAGTTTTTACTTAATCCTTTCTCAGTATTTTGTTTTTGCATTGTTCGTCAAAATTCTTCACGATACATTTCTATTTCTGTCATTCTTTATTATTGTATTTTTTCCCCTTGTTGTTTCTTTTATTTTTTCGTTCATTTCATTTTTCCTTGACATTAGAAATGGGAAATGAAATAATAAATACATTTATTTATTTTTGAGAATTTGAACGTCAATGCTGAAATTTCTTTTATCATTAAAAGAATTCTATATTTTTAATAAAGCTTGCATTGTAAAATACATCAGCAAAGAAGAATACATGAAACACATTTTGAAATAAACTTAAATATGTTTCTTTATGTAACCATAAGGGAAAGGAAATTATATTTTAATCTACTTAACGTATTTTGATGGAATCATGCATTGTAAAGGAAGAAATAAAATAGGAAATAAAAGAAAAAGAATCAGTACAGGATATGGAACTGTGTAATTATTATTGATTTTAATGAACAAAGCTGAGGATATATTTTTTTTTTTTTTCATTTTCAGAACGTAATTTCTATTTTAGGCATATTTACAATAGGATGTATCATTTAAGAAATGATTATTAGTAGCATTAATACTTTTTTTTGAACGTTTGTGCATTGTTTATATAATTTTCCTTGAACATTCTGTTTCATCTTCCACCCAGAATTAAAGAAGTAAAACAGCAGAAGGAAAAATATTGTCATTTTGATTTTAGAAGAAGAACTATGGCAAGATTTAACCGAGATGTAACTTGTCGCAAGATCGATCTTTTTCAGAACGCCTTTACAATTATTGCTCATTCCAGACTAGTTTATCAAAGTCCTTGGTATTTCCTGTCCTTGGCAGCTATGAATTTTCTCTTTCCTTGTCTCCATTATCCCCAACCATTCCTTTAATTAAAAATGAGTTGGAACAGTTTTTAAACAAAATATTTCTTTCTTCCATTTTAAGAAGCAAATAAATTCTCTCCATCATTGTTACCATCATCACCGCTCTAACACCTTTACTTATGTCCCTAACCATGACACAAAATCAGCACAATAACTATCAGTGTTATTTCAACATAGATCTTTAAAATTACAGTCATCATTACAGCCAAAATAGCCGGTTTTGTTTTCACGAAGGTCAATGTCATCATAATCCATCACCATTACAATATAATCAATGACAACTTCACCTAGCATGTTATTTGACCAGCATGTCTAAACATATTTGAAATTTATTCATGTCGCCTGCAGTTTCTGAAACTATCATTCCTAGTGCTATGAAGAAAAATGACCTTTGAGAAGATTATAGAGGCACCTCGAGGTATTAACTATTTTAGATGTCTGCTCAATGACACTTATTAAATATTCACCAAACTCTTCTCAACAGACGACCATCAAACATTCTGGGGGTTTTCCACACTTATTGTGGTAGTCTCCAGACTAAACTCTTCAGTGTTCAGCCTCTCATAAAACTTTCCGGAAGACCTTTTCACTAAAGAAAAACAGTATGTGTAACAGAATGTCAGGAAGCAACAAGCTTTTATTTGACACGAATCAATAAACCATCGAACTGTAAGAGACATCGTGCTACCCTTTTATTTACGTCCGAGACGGCAGAATTGAGAAACGCTATTCACGAACTGAAATGCGTGTTTGACATTATGTTGTTGTTTTGTGTTGTTTTTTTATTTTTTTCGTCTGGCTTATCCCGCCATGTCGTAATCGAAGACTGAACTTCAGGAGATCTTTATGTAATACAGACCGTGTTTTTCTTCAGTGATGAACATTTTACTGACGATATGGTAAATAGGAAGTGTCTCACTTGAATTAATCCATTACCCTGAGGTATTATTTTTCTGTAATAATAACTCCTGAATATCTGAGAGAGAGAGAGAGAGAGAGAGAGAGAGAGAGAGAGAGAGAGAGAGAGAGAGAGAGAGAGAGAGAGAGAGAGAGAGAGAGAATTTGTACGTTCCAATCAGTTTATTGTAATTTCACCTGTATATGAAAGATTTATGAAAGAGAGATAGAGAGAAAGACAAAGAAATACACGAAATAAGAAAGAATGTATTTTTGTGTGTGTGTGTGTGAGAGAGAGAGAGAGAGAGAGAGAGAGAGAGAGAGAGAGAGAGAGAGAGAGAGAGACAGACAGAGAGAGACAGACAGAGAGAGAGAGAGAGTGTGTGTTTGTGTTCCATTTCATTTCATTTTAAAGGATTAAAGTACAGAACTTAAAACTTCTTTCCCGATAATTTTCAAAACATTGAATATGTTTTTATAACGATGAAACAGAATTAAATGGAACAGACGACATGTTTTCATCTTTCCTGAATCATCAATTTAAGAAAAAAGAAGAAAAAAAGCCCAACCAGTTATTCAGGCCTTTGTGTTTCTTCTTGACGTTACTATTTCTCTTCTACTAATCATTCGTTTGACCTTCCTGTTCAGCTGCAGCTTAAGAATCAATTAAGCCAAATTCAAACATTACCCCCAAAACAATCGTATGTTAATGACATTACTGCTATATAATTATTCCCGACAAAGAAAAATTGACGTATTTTTAATGACACATCGGGTTACCATCGGTTGATCGCTTTAAGATCGAGATAAGAAGCACACGAAGACAAAGCAATGTTAGTTTAATAACAGTTCTAATAAAGAAATTTTAATCAGCAGGTTTATTCAGATGTTTATGGAAATATTTATGGGTCACCAAAAATATCTGTTTATTTAGCAGCCTAATAATAATGAACGGATGAATGAAAAAGAAAATAACTGTAAAACAAGATAAAGGAATGAAAAAAACTAATCAAACATTAAAATGTTAAAGAAAAGAAGAAAAAGTTAAAAAAAAAAAAAAAAAAAAAAAAAAAAAACAAAACAAAACAAAACAAAAACAAAAAAAAAAACATCGACAAAACAAAACAATTATTTTTGAGAAATTCAGCTTTGTCAAAAGGAAGAAAGAAAGGGAAAAAAGATTTTAAAAAATGCCCCATTAATTCCTTTTCAGTACTGTAACAGTTATGATGAAATATCTGTGTAACATAACATCAACATAGCATTGCAGGTTTTAAAAAAAATGCCATTGTAAGAGGATCAGTGACGATCGCTCGTAAATCATTAATGATATCGATTCATATGTTGTAAATATTTTCTGTTTCACCTCTTGCCAACATGGCTGGTTTCAGGCCAAGCTCATTTACCACACTTGTCCGCTGATGAAAAGGTCGCCGATTGAATTTACGCTAATTCACCGAATAACAAAGATACTTCAAAATACGTTTTGTAAGAGTAATTAACCAAAGAACATGAAATACGCGTGTGGGTATGCGTCAGTTCTTGCCAGTTTTTCTACATCAACTTTTCCTTTTTATTTAATGCTATCTCGAAAAAAAAAAATCAACGTTATTTTTCTGGAAGTTTTTCTTATTTAATTGACACTACTTGTGTTTTCACTACTACTCCTACTGCTATTAGTACTACTACTACTAGCACCACCTCTATTCTTCTTCTTCTTCGTCTTATTATTATTATTATTATTATTATTATCATCATTCTTCTTCTTATTATTACTATTATTGTTATTATTAACCCTTTTTCATTTTTATTAAGCATTTGAATGGTATTTATTTAAATGGTTCCTGCCAGAGTCCGGGTGATCAAGGCTATCACTGGTGCGGTCGTGAAATAACTAAAATCTCGTTACTCCGCATGAGACAATTAGTTGGCTGTATAATGTAATGAACAGAACGAACACAAATTTAATTACAGTTGTAAAACGAGCATCCCGCCTCAAGCTTTATTATAGATAACTAAATTTGCTTTACTTTTCCCAACAAAAACAACTTTATTTCATTTTAGTCAAAAGGTTTTAGTAGTACTGCTAAATTCCTTTGTTTAATAGACATACACACTCACACACACTGTATATGCAAAACTGTATATACAAATACAAGTTACGTACGTACATACATACATACATACATACATACATACATACATACATACATACATATATAAATACACACATACATACATATTTACTTACTTATATATAATTTTTTCTTATATAGTTTAACTGTCAGTATTTGAGGTCTTATACACTAATAATGTAGAGAGTAATGTACACTTGTACTCTCAGTTAGTAAAAATTATATTTATACAAGTGAGATTGAGTTTCCTGAGATGTGGCTATATTTAGATAAAATGTATAGATTTTTCTTAGTGATGAATTCTAGATATAACAATAGCTGAAAATTATGTTTTATCCCCAAGCCAATAGTCGACACTGAAAGAGAAATAAGGTGAAATAAGTCATTTTGTCTGCGTTGAATAAGAGACATTTGCCTTTGTTTGAAGACGCTATTTTATAAATGGGAATGAGAAGTCAATTGAGACAAATATGCTGAGAGTTCAGTCACCTGTTCTGTGATAACGATTACCTGTCGAAAGTAGAAAAAACTAAATACAATATACTTGATTTAATAGAAAAGGCTATAAGGGATTCTATGTGTGCGAGCACATGTTTGTGTGTGTGAGAGAAAGAAAGAATGAGAGAAGAAGTGATAGATAAGTAGAGTGAGCTGGAGACAGAGAGAGAGAGAGAGAGAGAGAGAGAGAGAGAGAGAGAGAGAGAGAGAGAGAGAGAGAGAGAGAGAGAGAGAGAGAGAGAGAGAGAGAGAGTGTGTATTAGAAATACCAAACATATCTACACAGAAGGGACTGAGTCTTGCACATCCTTTTGGTGTGAACCTCTTCGAGTTCCCAAAGTGTCAGTACCCCAAGTAAGTTGCCATTTTGTGAAGATACTTATGTTAATGTACAGACTGAGGGTAGAATAGGTTTACATTTTGTTTCTTAGTCTCTGACCAGGGTTCTCTACTAAATTTATTTCATATAGAAACAGTTTCGATAATCAAACAACGTATTCTTCTGATCACAATGCCAATTTCTGTTGTTGTATTTTTCGTTTTTTGTCTTCCACCACTTGAAATTGTAAAATCAAAATGAAAACAATTTTTTAAAAATCAATAGATTTTGGTTATTACAAAACATAGAATACATCGTTTTGAGCGAGTCTTCATGGATGTAAAATATGCATATGTTTTAAACTACAAACTCGCCTTAATATACATCTGGACCTGAGCTTTGTCTAATATAGTTACTTCATCCATCTGTACTTTCCACAGTACACGAATAACAATTACTTTATATTCCGAAAAAGAATTGCGAAAAAATCTTTTCGATCGTTTCAGTTCCATATTCCCAGATGGTCAAATCGCATTATCGTCATTATTAATTTATTTTCCTCCGATTTCTACACCCAGATGTCTGTCAATATCGAGGATGGAACACTTCTGCCGAAAACGATTAAAAGGTTCATATTTTCTGTAGGAGAATTGCTTGAACGGCTGCATAAATTTAATTTTGTCACAAAAATAAAATAAAAAATAAGATTAACAGATACAAAGGAGAATATAAATATATCTCTATTAAGCTTAATTTACGACTTTGCATATACAGTTTTAATTTAGTTGTTGTAAAGGTTATTAAACCTGCTCTTCTTAACCTTGGCGTTCTTTTTCTTCGCTTTTTTTTTTTTTTTATCTTCCATGTTGTTGTTGGTATTTTATTAGGATGAGTCAACAAGCAAGCGGTCAGAGATGTATCAACACATTTTTTTCTGTGAACTGTTTTTAGATTTCAGACGCTGTTATTTGTATCATGATGGCATGAGAGAGAAACCCTACTACCATCATTCCGTTTAACGCATTAGTTGTAGTGTATCATTTATATACAGTAGCCATTCATTTAAAAAAAAAAAAAAAAACTTAAATAAATAAATCAAACTTTAAACGTATTGTTCAGAACGGGAAATAGGTTAATGGGAACACAACTGAGGACTGACTTTATAACTATTATGCTTCTGATCTATGTCCTAATCACTAAGCCACATTTATTCAAGTATATATTTGTGATAAACTTCTGTATTATCTAACACTTTCAGTTTTGTAAACGATTAATGATCAATAATTATCTCTCTGAAAAACAGAATGTAACCGAATTTAAAGTATCTACATATGTTTATGCATTCAACAGTAAGCTACATTTTCATCACAACATAGATGATGTTGTTGGTTTTTTCTTTTTCTTCTTTGTTTTTCTTCTTCTTATTTTTGTTTTGTTTTTGTTATTTGGTTCTTTATTTATTGTTGTTGTTGCTGTTATTATCTTTTTTCCACTGTACAGTTATTATCGCCTATAAAATAACCAGGCCTACACTTCACAAACATGTTTATTTAATTGCGTTTAAATGCCATAGAAATTATACGGTAAAAACAAAACAAAAACAACAACAATGTTTTATCTTAAAAAAAACAAAAACAAAAAAAACAACAACAACAACGAAAAAAATGGTGTCAGTTTAACAATTTCTGTTAATGCGATACCTGCTGTGTCGATAACTCTTCTTTCTGAAAGTACGAAAACTTCACAATTACGGAAATGACGATCGATCGTTGTTTGGTAACTGTAGAAGACCTGGCCCCCGCAGAGCTAAACCCGATGCACATCAGACCCGTGTTCCGTGGTAGGTTTTGTTGATCTACGTCTCATTAGTCCTCGGCACGTTTCTGCTCAGTGATAACCGGTAGCAGGATGTTCTTTTGGCATAATACCATCGTCTTATTATTGTTGTATGCGAGCTTAACATAGAAACGATTCATTATCTTTTTTTTCACTACGAAGTGTTCGGAAAAGATTTAAATATGTATATATAAAATATGAAGAAAAAAGAAACAAGAGTGTACCAAAAGTTAGTTTTGTGGGGGGAAAATAATGAGAATAGTTTTCAGGATATTTCTAATTTACGAAAGATATTTTTCAATACAAGTTGGTCATATGTTTACTAAATAATAATGACGAACATGATGATGATGATAAATTATGAATACCAACCTATTTATCTATATTTACATACGATGAGTCATTTATAAAATTGTTAGTTGTTATTGGCACATGTTGTTAAAAAAAAAAATCAGATAATTCCCATAAGGCTCTTAACGTTTTTGTTTTAATAAATAATTCTTAAATACCAGTACCTGTTCTAATCAGTAAAATACAAAACAGACACAAGGTTATTACTTGATTTTAATGAATATGTCTAAAAGATTATTATGTTGGTTTTTTTATTTTTTGCAAAAGAAGTTTTAAGATTAATTCTTGTTGACGTAGAATGCAGAATATACGTAATTAAATGGACAATAAATGTTTAACTATATCTTAATACATTTTAATGTTAACATTTATTAGTTGTTTCCATTTCTTTCTTTCTTTTTCTTCTTGGCTGTATTTATGAGAGAAGAAATCGCTGCCGCCACAACGTGCAATATTCATAACTATTAGAAGCAA
The DNA here is from genome assembly GCA_012295275.1 of Chrysomallon squamiferum. Taxonomy (NCBI): domain Eukaryota; kingdom Metazoa; phylum Mollusca; class Gastropoda; order Neomphalida; family Peltospiridae; genus Chrysomallon; species Chrysomallon squamiferum. The sequence goes on from CM022670.1 coordinate 9,556,918, forward strand.
AAAGATATGTAATATGATCCTCATGGAATGTTTTAAAAAGTCTATTTCATCTTGATAGATACAAGCACTCTTTTCCATTGCAGAAATGCTAGATCTGTCCATGCCACTTTTCCTAATTAATTTACATCGACACATTGCAATGTTTTCCTCTTAATTTACAGCAACTCATTAAATTCCTCGTCGTCCTAAACGAATGAACTTGTTTTCTGAAGGTTCATGCTTTCTCTCTGGTAAATGGAAATGAATATATGATGATCTGCAGAACCATAGTGGGTAGGTGCCACATCAAGATAACTCTATTACACTTTCTACCAACGGATTAAGAAATACAATAATTATACTGCATAGAGGTCCCACAGGACTTTAGCATCACGTCTGTGAATTTGGAGAGTGTTTGGTGAATGTTGTAGCCGTTCATTATATATCCGAGCACTCGAAATTGATTTAATAGTACATTCTACTAATTATTTTCCTGAAGGTCAGTTTACAAACAGAGATGATCTAGAAATTTTAATGTCGTTTGAGATATACATGACAAAGTTCAGATCACATGTGCATTTGCAAGAAAATTTACATCCCGTAAAAAAAAAGAGATATTTAGGAAGTATATAGTTAATGTTGCAGATTACTTCTAATGTACGTTACAAAAATAAACATCATATATTTATTATTAGAAACGTTTTTAATAGATATTCTTGATAACGAGAGTCGCTTCTGCTGTACATATTTGAGTGATGTCTTCACAGACAGGACAAATGACTTGTGAAATCAATAAAACTGAGAAAAAAATTTGTTTACTTGTCCTTAAGGTGATATTTTTTTTTTTTTTTTTTTTTTTTTTTTTTTTTTTTTTTTTTTTTTTTTAAATAACGAATCTTTCCTCTTGGAAAATCAATAAAAACAATCTTTAAAAATAATACTCAGGGCAATTTAATACAAGCCAGTATTACTTAACTAATTTCATTGTTTCTCACTAACACGTTAATAACTGGCATTAGGACATTACTGTTTTGTACGCCGAACACGTATTTAACAGATCTGACGCACAGTGTTTCTCGACTGCTCCTGCTGCCTGTGAAATGTAACATACTCTTGCCTGTTTTTTTTAGTCAGAAGAGATGCATCGAGTGAAAAGTTCTTCTATTTCCTTCCAAACGATATTTATTACTTTCTTTTTTCTTTCCTTTTGTACTAAAACCGTTTCATTGTGAAATGAATATCAATCACAGTGAAGACTCTCTCGCTTTTTATCCACACACACTGAAATAGCCTCACCTCAGTCCTGGATCAGTCCCTGACTTTATGTTCATTTTTTATTATTTATTATTATTATTATTTCATTCTTAATCATTCCGAAACAAGACAAATGCCTTTTATATGGAACTCTCTCTCTCTCTCTCTCTCTCTCTCTCTCTCTCTCTCTCTCTCTCTCTCTCTCTCTCTCTCTCTCTCTCTCTCTCTCTCTCTCTCTCTCCCTCTCTCCAATTACCAGTATCGTAAATCGAATACAAGGCAAGTGAATGAACGTGTATTTGTTTAACTGCCGTTTTGTTGTTAGCAGCTATTGGTATTCTGACGTTATTTAATTGTATAATAATGCGAGAGAGGAAACCCTCTGTGGGACACTACGGGCCACGCTTATCAATTAGTAGAAGCAAGGGATCTGTTTTATACACTTTCCTATAGGCATAAAAACTCATATCAAATGTTGATAAACCGGAGCTGAGACCTGGGGATGAAATAGGAAATATCCAAACTGGTCCTTTGAGGAGAAATAATGACGAGTCCACATGACGAAAGATAATGGAAAAATAATTACTGTTTTTATTATTATTTAAGGTGGAATATAATACACAACAAATGGGAAATAACGTTCTTCATGGCTGAACATTACAATACTGGAAATTGTAGGAAATCGTATAAATAGATGCAGAATTCTGGTCTTAAACTGTCATTGTCAGTTATTCTACTTTCACATATTTTGTTTTAACGATCAGAGTAGGGAATATATATTAATTTTAATATGATGAAATGACAATGCAAACCTTGCAGTCTCTCAGTTTTCCAAGCCAAAGGAAGTAAAAGAGAAATACAAGTGGGAATAACATCAATGAATAAAAATGAGCAGCAAATTCTAGCCCGTTTAAAAACACTGGATTGGTTCGATAATTTTATTTTTTTTGATTGGTTTACTTTCAAGAAGAATCGATTTGTATAAAACACTGTTTTGCTTTGCTTCTCTGAATAATGATATATACAACAACTTACATTATCAAACATAATCACCGAGAATGAATTCCACTGATCATATTTGTAATTACGTCAAAAGATCATTTTTAGATAGATATCTGTGAAGAATTCGTTTACTATGAAACATGTTTAAATCGCATCATCATAAACACATTTTTTTTTTTCTAAAGTAGAAAATATACAATGGATAACACCATCCAGCATATTTTCCAAGTTCAGATTCCATTTATCATGTATATGATTGTGTGGAATGGCTGTTTTATAGATGTCTTATACCGCCAAACACAATCAGGAAGAACGGAATAATCAGATTTAACTGGAAACGCGCTAGATGAAACGAGGAGACAAGATAGTATTTGTATTCGATTTGCCCGTTCTCACTTGTTTACTCAGTGCTAGCTGAGAAGAGAGCTTTAGCTTATTCGTAAAGTATTAGCCTATGGAGCACTGGCTCAGAGGATCAATCCTCCATAGTAAGTTCATTATGATACTTCTTGTTACAGCCTGTGTGACAAAAAACAACAACAACAACTTGATGTTCGCTTTGCTGCCTACGTGATATAAAAGATACCTTTCTTTTTGCTAACTGAGACTATTCGAATTTATGTTCTTCCATTTCGGTTTTGGTCATTCCTTTCACCTCCACACCCTCCCCCGTTAGATAATTCCATAAGAGAAATGAACTTGATTTAAAACGGATGACAGTTTAACATTTTTTCAGTATCATCCAGGAATGATGTTAGTAAAGATACGCGGGGGAAAAGATTTAAAAAAAAAAAAAAAACAACAACAGATAGACCCATATATACGTGATGGAACTAACCAATGACATCAGAATGGTATTTTGTGTCCCAGGAGGGTACATTATTTTCAGAGATATCGATACATATTGTGTCATATAACAGTGTTTTGCTATTTAAAATTGCCATTTCATATCGTTTCGAGACAGGTTGTCAAACGGCTCATTAAACAAAATCTTTTTATTAATCATTTTCTGTGAAATAACTTCGTTTGCTAATATAGGAATTGTGTTAAAAACTAAGAGGAAATTTACATAATATGTATTATTAGTATCGCTGTTATGAGCTGGGATGGTAGGAATGACTGTATATATGTGTGTGTATGTATGTATGTGTGTGAGTGTGTGAATATATTTATGTGTGTATGTGTCTGCGTGTGTGTATATATGTACGTATATATATGTGTATGTATATGTTTTTGCATATTTGCGTGTGTATATGCATGTACGTACGTATGTTCGTATGTATGTATGTATGTATGTATGTATATATGTATGTGCATATGTAGTATGTATGTACGTATGTGTCTGTATGTGTGTACGTGTATATGTCTTTAGGTATGTGTCTATATTCACCCGCATATTTATATATTCCAAAGAACATTAAAAGCAACTTAGCAGATTACTTTTTACTGAAAATGTTTTTAGTTTTTTTTTTTTTTTTTTTATTATTATAAATACAGTAACATTAAAGAGCTGAAAAATCTTTAATTTTTTAATTAAGTGTTAATCCGAGTTACACGATTACTTCTGCCTTGTCCCAGCAAAGATCTATATATTAATAATATTCCATTGTGAATCCGTGACAGTAATAAAGGCTTGAGATGTGTGGGACTTTATTCATCGCGTTCTTTTCCGCACTAACAGTTAAAGGAAAATAAACGTATCCCAGTGGAGATATATATATTTTTTTCAATTCCATTGATTGAACTGAACGATATTCTTGGATGCTAGAAGACGTGATGTGAAAAACATCACACAAAAACAAACCCCCCAAAAAAAAAAAAAAGCATGAATGTTAATATATCAAGATGTTGTACAAAATGATCATTTCATTAAATATGCAGGATTATCTTCAAGTTTGCAAATACCACATGGGAATTAACTTTCATGTTTCAATGAAGAACAATATTAAAATTATAATTGCCTGTTCTGGTTCAGCGCTAAGAATTATAGATAGGATAAATTGATTTTTCGAAACGCTTTTGAATCTTTTGGGAACTATTCTATCTGTTTTCAAGGTCGTTAATAAGTATTGCTAGGACTTCACCACTTTCCTAGATATTTATTTAGGTAAGGAATCTTTAGTTAAAGTCGATATCGTGTCTAGATGCGTAACCATTTAAATAAAGACGATAGAATGTTTTTATTATGAGGTAATATAACTAGGCTTACAGAATTTCACCAAATCGAATTGGCGCCAAAATTATGGTGGACATAACCTTCATTATGGTGGAAATGAATTTCACTGTATAGAAAATAAAATCAGTCAGCACACTCACACACACACAAAAAAAATAATAAAATAAAATAAAACCCCACCAAAACCGCTCCTATTTTGTCTCACAATCTCTCTAAATTTGAACGAGCAAAAAATTAATTAAATAAAAAAGAAGCTACTTATTCTCTTCTCCGCCCTTACAGACGTGCTTCTATGCATTGATTCAAATTATTTTGAAACACTATACAGTATGCATGCATGATTAATTTATTATAATTACTCAACATTCAGATTCGGTTCGGATCTGAAATGTTAAACAAATAGTGGAAACGTTCTAATTTTATCCACCAGCGAAACTGTAACGAGCGTTTAAAATCTTGACAAACAAAAAGGGATTTAAGACTGATTTCACGTGGAGAACTGTTATAAATATAGCGTTCTGGAAAATCAATTTTATCTAAATGCAGTTAATATAAGCATCATATTATAGGTGTTTATGAATTATTGATAATACATATCTAATTTCTTTTCAAGTTTTATAACACAAATGGGAATGGTATACTTTTAATGGTATGTATGTATGTATGTATGTATGTATATATATGAAAATTCTTTTATCTTATTTACGTCTGATTACACTTTGCATTGGCACAGGAGGACGAAACTCAATCACAACTTCACGAATATTAGTTATATACTTTCTTTATTTACCACAAATAAAAGTATGTATGAATATGTATGTTTGTGTGTATAATGTATGTACGTATGAGTATGTATATATATATATATATATATAGAGGTTTGGTATATATATATATATATATATATATATATATATATATATATATATATATATATATATATATATATATGCATTTATGTATATATGTATATTTAAACATCTTTTTAGGCAAATGTATGTATATATCTGTGTGTGTGTGTGTGTGTGTGTGTGTGTGTGTGTGTATTTGTGTGTGTGTGTTTAGTTAGATAGATAGATATATATGTATATGTAGGCATGTACGCAAGTATGTCTGTTTGTAATGAAACTATCCTTTTAGTCTTACGTCCAAACAGCCTACGATGTGTTATCTTGCTCAAACACCTGGCAGAAGTCATAGAGAGGACAACACGTCGATAAACGAATCATCATTCGACATCGATCTGACCGGCAGTACAGTTAACTGCTCAGGTCGGATATACGCGGGATCTGTGAGGTAATTGCGGTTTAAAACTGATTGGCAGGACTCGCACGTCGTGTCACTAATGTTACCTCTAAGTCAGAGTATTAAGGAAAACATCTGCTCTCGTCCCCGAGGTCGCAGTCTTTGACTCGGAGGTTTCACTGAGACAACAACGTTATTTTCGTTTCAAAGTCGGATCAAGACATTTGTAAGGTTCAATATGATGTAAGGTATACATATGTATATACGTATGCACATACCCATACAGGAAAACGAGTATTTACATTCATTCAAATAGTTATAAATACATTGATGTAAACATATACTAACATGAATGCATGCGCATATCTCTCTATCTCTATCTATATATCTGTCTCTACAAATCTACAATTATATCTATATGTATATATTATAAACATAGATAAAAACATAGACATATACATTTATTTATTCATTCACTGATGCAAATGTACACATATTTACGTTTATTTACCTGTATGTTAGTGCAGCGACTGAGGGGAGGCACTAGGCTCCTAGGGGTGGGATTCCGAAACTAAGGGGAGGAATGAGAACCACTGGTGTTAACAGACAGACACGCAAACAGACGGACTCGCCACGTAACAACATTCAAACACACGGACTCGCCACACACACGTAACAACATTCATACACATATTAGCGCCCATTAAAAGAAATAACAAGCCAGCAAAATTGATTACAAGAAGCGCTGAATATCACTAGTTGTTTGCATATTCCTTTTTCGAAAAATGACAAGACATCGATGAACTGTCCGAGTTTTCGTTGTGGATTTGGCCCTTGTGTATAGTTGGTTGTATCTGTTTTCACTCATTTTCACTCATGTGCTGTAAACACGCAAGAAAATGACTCAAGAACGTACCAATATAAAATATAAATACTCAACATGCCGTGAATTTATAAAACATTAATGACATTCGCTGCGAAGTTCTTGTCTTATTTTTGTCACATTCTTCAGGGACTAAGAACAGCTGAAAATACTAAGCAACTGATGAAAGTGCATATTTTGTATCATGACTTTAAATATTTAAACCTAGCCAGAAAATAATTTCTGCTGAAACAGAATCTAAGAAGTACGTAGGATTTCAATGAATAATTGAAACAGTCAAATGTTACAAAATAATAATGAATTTGTATCAACGTGTGTCTAATCAGCATGTTGCATATATCTTTTTTCATGAATGTAATTTCAGAAAAAAAGTATTTGAATTATTCATACTTTTCTTAAAATAGCGATATCCAATAAACTAGCTATATATTTTCAACAAAATACTTTTTGTGGAGTTTATTTGAATTATTCAAGTTTCACCAAAAACCCCAAACAAACCAAAAACTATTAAGTCATCATGCATTTGGAAAGAAGTCTAAAATTTTCAGGAATGTCTCTTGAAATCCAAATAGGAAAGATCTTATACTTCACTAATTAAGGCAAATTTGAATCTCATTAACAATATATTCAATTGTTTTGATAAAGTATATTACTAAGGTATAAATGCCTCTCTTTTACACTCAAAACAACAAAAAAAAAAACATTTCATCTCACAAAAACAAACAGAAAAAGATCTAACCGAAAAAAAACAAGACCCATTCCCTTAAGAGAAAGAAAAGCCAAACAAACAATATAATACCCACCACATTAGAAAACAGAATAATTGCCAATAAAAATAAACTTAGCTTCTTTTATTTAAAACTATATGAACCTGGCAAAACAAAAATAATAAAAATTTGTCAAAACAAGCATAACAAGATAGTAGTCACTCGTGGGTGAGTTATAAAGTTTATATTTGCTGTTCGAATGAATGTTGGCGATTCTAAGTAAGCAGAGAAAGCACACACGTGCACAGACCTGTGATACATGTGTTTATATGTCAGGAAGTCAGCCAACTAGTAAAGTAATACGCAGAATAAAAAACGACCTTGACAAAACCTCCACAGAGAGAACATGTTATTAACAACGATGATCATGCCAACACGAACTGTTCAACAAATAAACAGATAAATAAACAGATAGACAGATAGATAAATAAATACTTAAATAAATAAGTAAATAAATAAATAAATATTTTTTCCCTAAGGAAATTAAAATACATGTGTGTATAGCTATGCTTGAAAGTATGTATGTATATATATATGTATATATATATATATATATATATATATGTATGTTTGTAGGTAGGTAGATACGTTTGTAGGTATGTGTATATGTGTATATGTATGTATGCATGTGTGTGTATATATGTATGTGTGTATGGATGTGTGTGTGTGTGTGTGTGTGTGTGTGTGTGTGTGTGTGTTTTGTAGGCAGGTATGTATATATTTAGGTAGGTAGGTATTTGTATGTATTCATGTCAGTAAATATAAATTTTATCCGTCCATTCCCTGTGTTAACAACCCTTTACAATTATATTAGTGTTACTATTCATTATAACCGTCCTATCAGTTTTAATGTGTTTATTGTCTATTTTCAGGTGAGTACAGGAATAATGGATTTACTCTTCATTATCTTACTGGTGTTTCTTTGCTGCGGGACGGAGAATGCTCGCTTGTTCAATTCAAGGTATGAACACACACATAACACACATCGACACGTCTACATTAATAGCTTAACATTTGACAAACAGGCATGCGTAATTGCACGTGCCACTACATTGTCAAACAGCAAATGGAACAACACCAAACAAACTGCAATCGAGCATCGCTATTTCTGCTTCTGGAAATGTTTGTGTGAGAGATGGCTGTACTGCACAGTTAATATTTCAACTCAAGAAATCTCAAATGTCGTGCGAATATAATAAAAGAAATAAAGGGCCGAGAACCAGTGCTCCAGCCGCAAAGAACTAAGAAATGAGTGACACATACTGATAAGATTCATTAATTCCCAAACAATATTGCTCGGTCTGCTTCTTAAACTATTTTAGAGTCATTAACCCTCACGTCTTTATCATAAAATTTCATTCACATGCGACTAAATTTCATTATGTTTTCGGTAATTTTCGTCTCACCCCAAAATTATTTCTTTTATCTTTGAGTGAATTATTCTGGAGCTTACGAAACAAGGTTTAACTCGTATTAGTAACATTTAACTTGAACTATGATTGATTTTGTGAGTATTACCCTTTTTGTCATACTTTAATTATATCATCATCAGTTATCCCCAAAACACTGTATTTCCCTCTAATTATTTCAGAAAAAAAAAAAAATTATGAAATAAATCATGTTGATTATAAGCCCTTTAAATACGAATGGTAAAACGTGATCCCCGAGTTAAAACTAATCTCATTTTGCACAAAATTCTCAAATTCTGTATCTGTGGAAATATTTTTAATCTGTCAGTAGATCATTTGCGTGATGCCTAATTGGCATTAATGGAAATGTTATCCAAGTGTGACACTGACACTATAAACACTGTTATTTAATTAAATGAACAACAGCTTGTTGTGTTTCTTATAAAGAAATAATGTTAGTGTGTCCTCTAACACCCGCCAGTCACGCCAAACACCAATAATTGTAACCACAAACAAAGACAGACATCAGTGAACGCAAAGTTACATGTAACCACACACAGAGTGTTAGCCTCTTTACTAATCCATTATCTCATCGGCAAATAATTTGATTATATATATATATATTTAAAATCTGTCTTTGTTGGTTTTTCTGTAACAGTTATAATTACTGGCCGATAAGTTAATACTGTTTAGCTACAAACATTTGGTGCTATTATAATTATAATTATCACACTCAAAACAACCATGTTGTTATGTTCATTATTATTAACATTATTATCATTATCATCAACATCATCAGTATTTTTATTATTATTATTATTATTATTAGTAGTAGTAGTAGTAGTAGTAGTAGTGGTGGTAACTTTTTGTTTTATACCAACTCATAACTATGTCGATTTCACAGCCAATTGTATTGCCGCAGTAAAAAATTTAAAATTTTTAAAATAAAAAAATACCAAGATCAAAAACCCAAAAACCAAACCGGAAGTACGCACGAGTTACGAAATTACAGTACTAACGAGCCTTATTACTCTTTAAAAAGTAGCTTCACTTTTGATTACATTCTTGATTTCACACTTTTTCACAAGTTTTCAAAGGACACTGACTAACAGCAAAGTTCACTATGTCAGAGTGGAGGAGCACTGTTAGGTTTCATGATCGACACCCGTCAGAGCATTACATGTCTTTTTTAATCTTTTTATCCGTTCAAAGTCCGCACTGTTAGCTTCCATGTACATAGCAAGGTCCTTTGCTGTTTATAAATAAAGAGTAAACCATTAAACCGCAGAGGGTTTTGCTTCTTACATCGTATTTATAAAAACAGTTGTACTTGTTTATAAAAAGATAATATCATTAACTACGTTTTCTTACGTATGAAGGAATCAAAAATAATTTTAAATTTACATAATGAATATCGCAGTTATCTGCCAAAGCCGTTATAACCACTGGAAACCATTTCTTAAATATTATTTGACTAGATCAGAGAAAGAAACTCAGAACACCTAGAGAACGAGAAATCTGTGTCTATCTATATATCTACCTATCTACTAAGAGAAAGACAGACAGACAGACAGATAAGTCTATCTGAGTGTCTGTCCGATTTCTGATTCTCTACGGGTTCTGACTTTCTTTCTCTGATCCAGTAAGATAGATAGATAGATAAATAGATAGATAGATAGATAGATAGGTAGATAGACGGACAGACAAAAAGACAGACAGACACAAACAAACAAACACACACACACACACACACACACACACTCACACCAAGATAAAAATTTACATTTGACATTTATTAACATTCGTATTTTAGTGCAGCTGTGACTTTTATCGTTTTTTAATGTCCACTGTAATTATTGCCAGCAGTTTCAGACCTTACCAAGATATGTAAGAACATTCAAGACTCGCAATAAAAGTTGTATTTTGCTTGTCAAAGCGTTACCTAACCGTACAGATATTAACGTAAATATATAAATTTATTTTTCGATCTGTAATTAAGGATTAATAAACGAAGTTGATATTGCGTTATACGAACGCCCGAACCTAACCAAACGATAGATAGATAGATAGACAGACAGAAACACACACACACATACACTCACACAAAGATAAAATTTACATCTGACATTTATTAACATTCGTATTTTACTGCAGCTGTGACTTTTATCGTTTTTTAATGTCCACTGTAATTATTGCCAGCAGTTTCAGACGTTACCAAGATATGTAAGAACATTCAAGACTCGCAATAAAAGTTGTATTTTGCTTGTCAAAGCGTTACCTAACCGTGCAGATATTAACGTATATATTTAAATTTGTTTTTCGATCTGTAATTAAGATTTAATAAACGAAGCCAATATTGCGTTATACAGACGCCAGAATCTAACCGAACTAAAGAAGTCAAATCCAGAATGAAATGCAGGCGAGGTTAATTATTCCAGAAATATCAGCCTATTAGTTTTCATCGTCTGCTGATGGTAATTAACTTTAACGAATCCTTTCTTATATCCTTCAGATTTTATTTATCCGATGAACGACTTTGACTAACGTCCTTAAAACAAGAAAAAGCAATTACATAAATGTTACAGAATAAATTACATTTTTCACAAAAATTATTATATCACAGTGAGAAGGTAAACTTAATGAAATAACATAATATATTATAATATAATGTAATGTAATCTAATATAATATACTGTTCTATACTATACTAAACTATACTATACTATAATGTAATTTAATATAATATTACATAATACAATATAATATAATATAACATAACATAACATAACGTAATTTAATTTAATATACTGTTCTGTACTACACTGCACTACACTATACTATACTATATTAAAATATAGCATAACATAACAAAATAATATATAATGTAATATAATATAATATAACGTAATGTAATGTATTATAATGAATATATTTTAATATAATTATAAATAATAAATAAGAATAAATATTGGTGAGTAATATTAATGCTATGGAAAGACGCTAAAAAGAAAGAAAAGAAAGGGGAAAAAAAATGTTAAAATCCTAGTCTTTACACTAATCTTTAATGGCTTGATGTTTACCTGACGTGCCATTGCTATGGTGATCCACAAAGGTAAAACAAACAATGGGATGTTTTATTTTATGTTTATACAATGCTGACGTGACAGCCAAATGGCGTTTTGAATCTAGATGAATTACTGTCAAACCATTCCTGATGTTTTAGGTTATTTGTGCATGTTTTCAACGTTATCGATACCATTTAATCAGTGTTATGCATTACGCTGACTGTTTTTCTTACCAGGAGGACACACGGTGAAATAAGATTATTATCAGAATTAAGAATGCAAGACACTGGAATTCTGACAGCCATTTCATCATTCCAGATAAAGAGAGTCGTGCAAATATTTTCCTGTTAGACATTTCATCACACGAGTGAACGGATGATAAAGCAAGAGAGACATAATATGATTTTGTAAAATGTGATAGAATAATTTGCCACTGGCTAAACTGCATTATTATCAGTTTCATCAGTTATGCAAAAGTACCTGATTATATGTATCAGTGTTTCAGTTGTTTGTTAATATTACAGGATAACATTTGAGACAGTGATTAGTTAGTTATTAGAAAAAAAATGTATGAATTTATTAGTTTCGGAAAGGAAAAAAAAAATCGTTGGCAAATTTGCAGGAACCATTAGAGTAACGTTTATTAGTTGAAACATTTTTATGTAAAATTTCATAGTGAATTAAATACTGACAAAATCGCTTTATCTTTCACTCTCACTACTGATAAGAAATGCAAACACGCAAGACTAATTCTTGATTTTCAAATATTATATCTTTTAACAGAACTTAATCTTTGTACATCTAAAGAATTGTATATGATCCCCTCCCCACTTCACCTTTGTACACGTTTGCGACTGTATCAATGCCTCTTTCGACAAATGCATTTTGTTTTCAACAGATTTTTAATACTACAACAGTATCCTTTGTACTTTGTCGTTTGATTTGTCATCAGTTGCACAGATTACTCTATGTATATACGTTTGTGACATTATTTTTATGGTTTGTGTCCTTTGCTGAGAAAACTGTACATCTGTAGCTTAGGATTTGCTTTCAGAACAGCCTGAGTATCTTGGATAAATTTTTAAAATATCGGACTCTATTTTTCTTTCTTTGGCTTATCAGATTATTTGTCGAATTTTATTATTAGCAAAGAATAAATTTCTTCAGTAACAAACAAAAATATTCATTTGGAACATTAGAGAATACATTTTTCAATTACCTCTTTTTTTTTTTGTAGAAAGCTTATTAAGAAACAAAATAAATGTAAAAAAAGAGAAAAAAGAAAACTTTTTATATGAAGACAGATGAAGTAACAATATCCAGTACATTACAACATCGATTGCAGTTGTTCCTTCCATCACCAGAATTCAAAACTTAACGACATTTAGTTTCTAAGGTATTTGGTTTCCACGCAGCCATTTTTTTTGCGTCAAGCCGATAATGACTCTCCAGAAACCAGTTTCCGTACTGATTCAAGTTCGAATTTGCTAAGGTTATTGCGATTGAAAGATACACGACCGTAACTCCAAGTTCCTCGTTAACAGAGACAATGTGCATCGCATTTAATGGTGCACAAATACATTTCCGAAAGATTTTCGTGTTTTGTCGAGCAAAAACAGGAATTTTTCAACCATTATAACTCTGTGTCCAAGGTCAAAGTTATGTCAATATAATAAAGATTTTTGTTTTATTTAAATCAGTCATTCGTTATATAATACTTTGTAAAATCAACAATGATTATTTTTTTATAGTGATGTAAAAATTTCGTTGCTTTAATAACTTCGTTTATATCCATCATTCGCAAACTGATCACAAAACAACTCAGAAATTTTATATCTGTAGCAGTATTTATAGTGATAATAATAATTGAGAAACAAATTAAGAATGAATGGATATGTATCCCAGTGGTTTAGACTTTCCTGAAAAACGACGTATTTATGATACGCACATGTTTTTGATAGAGCTTGATATGTTGTTCTTGTTTAGTTGTTTTAGTGTTGTTGTTTTGGGGTTTTTTTTGTTTGTTTGTTTTAAATAAAAAACACAAAAAAAAAAAGTTAAAAGAACAATGCTTAGCGTCTGAACTTATAAATAATAACGTTGGGGTTTCTTTTTGACCAAAGTTCATTTGTTCAAAATAATTATAAGCCAAACAAACAAACACACACATGCACACACACACTCACACACGCACAAACAAACACAAACTCACACGCACGCACACACACACACTCACATATACACACACACTCACAAACACGCACAAATACTCACACACATATATGTACGCATGTATAAACGTTCTTTTATGTATCTGTATCCTCGCAAATATAAATAATTATGCACGTACGCATTTTTGATTTGGCCCTCAGCAGAATACAGAATTTAAATGAGACTGTATCCTGGATGCAGACACAAAAGTGAGAATTATCCTTATCATATATTTCCCTATAAGCTTTTTTAGAAAAAAAAAAAAAAAAAAAAAAAAAACACAACCAAAACAGTGTTGAAAAGTGCAGCTAATAAATAATGTAAGCAAGGCAGTATGTAACTCTGATGCTGTAAAAGCCGGATTTGTATCAGGAATTAAGTTCTGAAAATATAGGAAAAGTGCACTGGATTTAATGACTGTAATATATCTATGGACTCAAAGAGATTTTTTATCCCTTTAACTTTTTTTAAAATGAAAACTGCCTTAATATTTATTTTTATGAAAATAACACAAATTTTTTTTTTTTTTTTTTTTTGAGAGTCATCGGGCGAGTTTGGTTGATATTGTTTTTTGTTGTTCTTGTTGTTGTTTCATTTGTTTTTTATTTCTTATAACTATTAATATGCATTATTTTTTTTTTTTTACTTATTTTTTTTTTTTGCGTCTAGAAGGTATTGTTAAAAAAAACACGCACACATCGTAAGTATGCATTTGTCTATCTATCTATCTTTCTACACATGTATGTGTGAATATATATATATATTGTTTGTTCTTGCAGGTTAACGCTGCTGAGTTATCTTGTAAATACCACCACAACAAAGGATAAACCGGGTTATGATTCACGTGTGCCTCCAGAATATGAAAAAGGTAATTTAACGTTAAAACATTTTCTGAACACCCGACACAAATATTCCAGGACATTACTGGTTCAGTTCTTGTCAGCGGACAGCCTGTTAAAGTGTTAACTGCAAATAGCATTTTGCATGCGGAGTTCCGTAAGAGAATCGTCAGACATGGGATCTGATATGAATGGACCGACCTGCTGCACTTAGTTTCCATTCAAAACATTATTTCCAGTGTGTAGCGTCTTCGTGTCAGAAACATGACAAAGAAGATCAATACTACTCTGAGACACTTTGAACTAACGTTCATTTTAAATGTCAAAGCATTTAATACTAGAAATAAGAAAATAAAATAACTGTTTTCCATTTATTACTTTTTCTTCTTCTTCTTCTTCTTCTTTTCTTCTTTCTTCTTCTTCTTCTTCTTCTTCTTCTTCTTCTTCTTCTTCTTTTTCTTCCTCTTCTTCTTCTTCTTCTTATTATTATTGCTGCATATGTGTGTGTGTGTGTGTGTGTGTGTAAACATAAAATATTAGAATACTGAATAGATTTTGTCCTCTATTTCAGTAATTCCGCTAAATTCTGTGACCATACTTAAATTTTAACTATATATTTCATACTGAGAATGTCCCACCTTCTGAAAACCTTCACCTATGTCTGTAGTGAAATTCGCCTTCAAGATACGACTTTAGAGCGTTTAAATTACATAATTAAATTTATTCCTGCTCGTTTCACAAATGCAGTGGATGTGTCTTTGACTGTCTTTTTAACTTATCAATGTCTTTAAAAAAAAAAAAAAAAAAAAAAAAAAAAAAAAAACAGATGGAAATTAACTTATTTTTCCAAGTTCATCAACTCGGTAGTGAGTCTAAATGACATCTTAAGGGCTGTTTGGAGGACTTGGTGTCATCTCCAGATGCAGCAGACAGAATACTTAATTCGTGTTGTTCGCTAAAAGCCAAGCTCTGGGTGAAGCTGCCAAGTACTGTTATATTGGCAAATATGCTTACAGTTAATTACATGATACCACAAGTGTGGTGAGAATAGTATTCGCAGCCTTGCATCGGCGTTTCGTTTTGTAGAATGTTGACATTTTGTAACTTGGTGTGGTTTATTTAGTAGGAAAATGTGTGATTATTTTTTAACGAGTGCAGTGATATTGTTAATGAAATATTCATGCAGCCCAGTGTGGTAAAGATGGTAAAAAAAAAATAAAAATAAGTGTGGATGTTTTGTAACAAAGTGTATGTCTAATTTCAATCAATCATACATAGGAAATGCTTCTGTAATTATTGTTATATGCTAAAAGAACGTTTATAAATACAAAGTATGCGTTATTTTAGTATCAGAATTAATGTATTTATGTTGCATCATGTTATTTATTTATTTATTTATGTATTTATTGTAGAGGTTTGGAATTTAATTCAGTGGAAGTGAAAATGTTATCTGATTTAGTCCTAGTACCATATATTTTTACATCGTTGATTCAAATTTATATTTTATACTCAGTAAAAATTCTTATACATTACTATGCCTTATTGATTTTTTGTTTATTTATTTATTTTTTTTATTATTATTATTGTTGTTGTTGTTGTTGTTGTTGTTATTATTATTGTTTATTCAGAAATGAGATGATGAGAAAAAAATACAAATTTGTTTATTTTCATATTTCATAGCACTTCTGTCAACATTTATTTATGTGCAAATATACATAATTCATGTAAATCATATCATGTTATAGTGATAATCTGATATCCACGCTGTATTATTAGCTAGAGAATAATGTTCATCGCGTTATCAGGTTTCTTTTCTGAAATTACCAAACCGTCAATCTCCATATTTATTTGTGCTATGGTGATATCTGTATCGATATTGCTGACTGGTTCAGTTCTTACTGGAAATGAGCCAGTGAAATAAAACTGATGTTGCAGGGTCATATCGGCTGATTTGATTTAACACCATTGAAGTTTTTTCCTTTCACTTTGATGTGAGTAATAAGAATACAAACTGAAACATGTGGCAAATATATTGTGTATCAGAAATAACTAATGGCAGTAGAAATTCGTATCTGATCTCTCTCTCTCTCTCTCTCTCTCTCTCTCTCTCTCTCTCTCTCTCTCTCTCTCTCTCTCTCTCTCTCTCTCTCTCTCTCTCTCTCTCTCTCTCTCTCTCTCTCTCTCTCTCTCTCTCTCTCTCTCTCTCTCTCTCTCTCTCAACACACACACACACACACACACACACACACACACACATACAAGATACACATAAACTCTCTCTCTGCTTCTGTTTCTCTGTCCTTGTGCGTCTTTTTTCTCGCTCTTTCTCTCTCTCTACCGATCACTAAATCACAACATTTTAAAAATTCATGCACACATACATAAGGAACCCTACTGGAACCTGTATATACGTTCTGTGAAATAATAATAGCAACAGTAGACACGATTACAACAACAACAACAAAAAAACAACAACAATTTTTTAATGTTTTTCCCCTTTCCATTTCATGGTTCATCCAGAATATGTTACTATCTGTTGAAAATACATTTTAAAAGCTTTAACTTCTAATTGCTAATATTATATAAAGGCACAGTGTATTTCTCATTTCAGACGCTTGTAACATGCAATAACTGTTCACATGAAAATATTCTGAAAAGTCCTTAATCAAACATTCATTCATTCTCTTTCAGATGTTCCAACTAACGTCACAATAAAAATATTCTTGTTGAGTTTTGACTCGGTCAGTGAGACGACAATGGTAAGTAAATTATGCATGTATAGATTAATGCAAAGGATGGGATACATAGTAATATTATAGCTTTGAATCGAGGGACGTTTTGTCGCAGGATCAATCCTCTTATTGGACTAAACTCTTCTCCAGCCAGTGCTATTTAACTGGTTTATCAAAAATCTTGACATACCTTTTTTTTTTTAATTTTTTTTATCTTGTTCTTTGTTAATAGTGGTATGTATATGTGAAAGAAGAATGTATGTATGTAAGTTTGTATGTATGAATGTATGTATGTATGTATGTAAAGTGTTTGTGTGTTTCTGTATTAGAAATATGATGACTGTATTCTTTCTTTCATGAACAAGAAAGTATTATATAAATACTAAATATTTATGGTATCAGATTATGATGTCGTAAAAGAATTACGTCAGAAATATAGAAACATCGTATAAGGCCATTACAGTTTTATCCCCAAGTGTATTATCACGTTTGTTTCACAGCAAAAGACGTAAGCCTGATGAATAATGCTTGATCACGTTCACGAACTTAGCACAATAGACTGTATTATGTGTTACAACAAAGACAAACGCATGAAACAATGACAAGGGCTTCCCATGCAAAATAATATTGAAGCAGTTACACAACTGGTGAAAAAATGTCGTGACTTTTAACTGTATCTTTGACCTCCTCCAAGTAACCCATAGTTTTGGACCCGTTGGCAGTGAAAACAACAATTTAATGACATGTATTTGAACTAAGCTCTTCGTTAAATGCCCAATCTCGTCAGCTAGGAATTTGTCAGAAGTTGAGAGTCTCAAATCCATCATTACGTCCATATAAAAAACAAACTGGTTTTGTAATCTTGATAGAGTACTTTTTTACAACTGAAACCAACACAGCATCAACAAGATAACACAGCAACAACAACAATACAATAATAGAAGCAGTAGTAGTAGTTGTGATAGTAGTAGTAGTAGTAGTAGAAACAATAGTAGTAACAGCAGGAGCGGTATAGAGGCACTAGTAGTAGTAACAGTAGTACCACAACCATATTATTAGTAGTTAAAGTAGTTGTTGTTTTGTTGCACTAATGCTAGCAGATGTTATAATAATAATAGTAATAGCAGAAGTCGTAAAAATAGTAGCAACAGCTGTAGAGACGGAGGTGTAATGGCTAAAAGCAATTATAGCCATATAATATAGAGAAAGAAAGAAAAAACGAAAGAAACGATTCGATGGCCGGTTCAGGTTCGTTTATGGAAGCATGATGCTAACAGAAACACACTTAGATAACGGTAAATAGATTAAGAGAACTCAATAACACCTAAACATTTTAACCTTTTTTTTCCCCCAATCTTTAACTGTACACTCTGGTGTTGTATTCTGAGTGCTCAAGAATACACAAACAGAGTCAGGATTGTAAATAAAGCGAAATACGTGACACTGATTGGAATCAATAAAGACGTCGGAAATTAGTACAACACTCGGTCTTAGTTGCACAGCGATAAAACTAACAAAATTTAAAGTCGCCTGTCACCTTGATTCTGTGTTTATTCGGGAGAAACCATTACAAGCTGATGGATCACGTTCACGAACTTTGCACAATAAACTGAATTATGTGTTACAGTAATGAGACAAATACGTGAAGCATTGTCAAGAGCTTCCCAAGCAAAATTATACTGAAGGAGCTATACAATAGGCAAAACAGAAGAAAAAATAAAAGCCATTCATAAAAAGCTAAACTGCTTTAAAATTACAATACTTTCATAAAATGTTAACAAAATGGCTTAATAAAACAAAACAGAATTCGATTTACATGAAGTGTCAAGATAAAACCTTAGTTCTGTTTGAAGACGTAATTTATATTCAAGGTTAGAAATGGACTTATTGTAGTAAGTGCAGTAAAGTATCATGTTACAGAAACAAGGCGTAGAAAGGAATGGGAGAAAATGTTTACTGGACAGAAAGTTTAGAGTCATAATTTTGACAAATACAGATATCAAAAGAGGAAAAAACAGCATCGCTAAATCAATGAGTTTTTTCGATCAACAGCAAGGAATCTACTATACAGAAAAGCACACACCACGGCTTTTGACACTAGTCAGGACAAATCTACATATATAGTTAGGAGAATTGATCCCGCTGTCTTCCACTCATCATCCCTACGCTCTAAACATAGAACTACTGTAAATGAAGAGTAGAAGATAAATTTCCAAATAAACGACACAAAGAACATTAAATTATAAACATTATTAGACTTTGCAGAAATTGTTTGTTGTGCTTAATTTTTTTAATTTTATTTCAGGATTTATCATGATAAATAATTACATTTTCACGATGTGGCAGTCATGGCTGTCTTAACAGCATTATAGACCCTCGGGCAGGGCAGTGCACTGGTGCTCCTACAGATACAAGTACGAAAACCTTGTTGACATCAAACCATAACGTACATGTATTGCATGGACTCCCAGTGCAGCCTTGCTTTTAGACGGCCATGGTGACGGTGAAGTCTGTTTAACATAACTAATTGTCCAATCTGAACAACAAAAAAGCTAAAATGATTTATGAACAAGAAACGACTGCAATGAAAGCAATGTTTATAATGTATGTTCATTGCATTAAGTCATTATTATTATCACAAATATCTTCTTCTCTTTCTGTTTTCTCTAACATCTCAAAAATACGTTACTCGTTCCACTATAGATTCTACAGAATAACACACAACCATGCATTTTAAAAACAACAACATTAATTTACTCTGTGTTCAATAACTTACAATCAGGCATGATATATATAAAAAAAAGATTAATTCAAATTCGCAGCAACTTCATTAAGTATTAAATCTCCAACGAAATGTATGAATTGCGAATGCCAGTGAGAAATGAAGTATTTTTTTTTCCCTTTTATACTCAGATCAGGTAGTAAACGTTGACATTTTCAAACCACGCGCACATTTAACAGAACTGGGTTTCAAATGACAAATCTCCTGGGATGGAATTCCGCCACTGGAGCGCATATTCTGCATTTTTAAAACGAAAAAAATCTTCTATAGCATTACGTACCATCAGTGGTCCGTTAATTTTTAAAAACTAATTTATTTCTGCTCTATTTTTCTTTTACGACCGCGTAGCTCACATTTCCTAAAAACAAATATATATTTATAAATTGTCAGTACACAATAAATTCACAGCAGGTCAGTCGTGAAAAATTGGAGGAGTTAAAAGAAAAGAAAAAAAAAAAAAAAAGAAAGAAGAAAAAAGAAAGAACCAGTAAGAAAGTAAATTAAAATACCGTAGTTAACGAAGTAAAGGATTAAACCATGCAGAACTTCATGCCGTACGCATCACTTAATTTTCCAGAATAACAGTTTAAATATAGCTTTCGTCAGTGAATAGTTAGAAAAGTGATGTAATGATTGTTACCCATCAGTTAACAAATACCACTACATGCTTCAAATTTTGTATGTAAAGAATTTCAGATAAGATTTCATGGTTCATGTAAATCTATTATGTTATCGTTAAAGCGATTCCATTATTTGTGAAGACCAGCCTTTGTTAACAATAAAGTATGTCAGTTCCGACATATACATATATTTACAGAAGTTTTCTTGAAAAGGAATATTGTCTAACAATTAACTTTTTCAAAGTACGAACAATTTCAGGGTTATAATATATTTATTAAAGCACGCTGTAACTTGATTGTAAACCAGAATTATGCATCATCTACATAGAGGTGATGCATTACAGATGAGATGGTCGTGGCTTCGAATTCACAATTTGCTAACTCAGCAAGGGAGGCGGAACATGTCTGTGACTGCACTGATTAACAGTCTTAAACCTCCACGGCTTCACCAGAGCGACGGTAATGACAGTAATTATAAATTCATTTATTCTGATAGCTACAAGAACACGGACCGAATAGAAGTGCGAAGGACACGGTTTCAAAAAATTAATCAGATAAGTCAGCAGTAACATGTAAAGTCACATTCATAGCGCCAATAGCTCGTAAAGACCATACGCATGTTGCATTTCCATGTTAGTTTAATAAAATGTTCATTATATTTTTGTACATTCTAGGCAAGGTGTTAATAAAATTACGAATCCCTTAGTACGGCACGTTCATGTTGTCACGCACTGGCGTCGCTCGGTGGAGAGATGAATTTTGCATTATTAGTCGTTGAAAAGACTAATTAACATCCTCACACTGACTTCAGTAGCCTCCAAGGAGAACAGAGGAGGGACTCATTCAGTCATAATTAGAACATCGTAGTTTCTTGAACTTTCCTGAATTGAACTTTATTTAAATTCTACGGCATATGGGGATACAGTCATACAAAATTTAACATAATTATAACAACATGGTGGATTTACAGTAGTGTACGTAGTAATAAAAAATATATACACCATATCGGTATATCAGCCAGAGGATTTGAACAAATTCATGATTAAATTTCATAAAAAAAAAAAAAAAGAAGAACATTTTATAAGAACACCACTCTTTTGAGAGTTGAATGATTGATAAATATTTTCGAATATTTGGTTTAGTCTTACAAAAATTGATTCTTATGAAGAAACATAAATGTAAACATATAATGAAAATTCATTTCCGATGTCTCAGATATTACACAGTATACATATTCTATTTTCTAATGGTACATTTTCTATCTTCCCTTTTCAGTAGGAAGATTACCATTTGAATGTCTAAACCATAACAATGTGTACCGATGTTTTCTCTTTACAAGGTTGAACTGTGTCTCGAATGCAACAGTATTTTGAAATAGTTTGTAATTTGAAGCTTCTGACGAGTTACCAATGCAAGAGCACTGATCTGCAAGCCTTGTGTTAATGCAAGATTTTAACATAAAAGCACTAGTGATGCTATTACAGTGAATTAGGTCAAAGCACTATTTTGAACAAAAAACATTTCTTTTTATACACAGTTATACTGTATCTTGCCCTTGAGTGTTAATCTGATATTTTAAATTGTTTTTATATTTTTTTCATAAATATATTTATTCTCTTCCTGTTTTATCAAATCGCTATAAAAATTTAATCTTCTTGGTAAATATATTTAAAGTGTTAAGTTCTGAATTCAGAGAAATCGTAAATATACTAATTATACTTTCTGTTCAAAGAGTCTGTAAATATTTCAGTGAAAAACATTATTATTTTTTTTTTTCAGAATTTAGTGCAATAAAATGCTAGAACTGATCCATTTCAGTAATCTCATTAGGTCTTGTCCAATTATTGCTCAGTGACTTGTACATCAAAAACATTTCTTCCTGTGACATAATCAGCTCGACAAAGCAAAAACGTTTGCAGGTCGCCGTTGCTGCTGTGCTTCGATAATGAGCACAGCGGCTTTCACAACGTCTCTGTAATCAACGTGTTGCAGAACTGAATTGTTTATAAACCTACTGACTTCATTTTAAAAACTGACTGAGTTTGATCAGCACACAATGAACATAGAAATTTAAAAAAAAAAAAAAAAAAAAAAAAAATATATTTCTGATATACCGATAGACAGAGGACACCCACACTTACTTCAAGCAGCTCATCCGGGATATAGTCCAACTTTAAAAGTAAAAAATTTAGCTGAGCAAAGGGAAAGAATTTAATAACCATCATCTCGCAGTTTAATCAAAGCGTACATAATAGACAGCCTTTGGCAGATCTCACCCTCTTTCTTATTCTGTTCTGATGACATTTCTATTGGCTTGGGAAAAAAACCCCACAATTTTCAACCATTGTTATATCTAGAATTCTTCATTAAGAAAATCCATAAATTTGATCTCACAAAAACTTGATCTCCAGTATCTAAATACAGCGTTGGCAGAATGGGAGTAAAGACATACATTTCATGACCCAGAGGGTTTGTAAATCATGGACGTACATCAGTTAAAGCTGCAGAGATCACCACGGAAAGAACTTAGCCTAAGGTAAACCGATTAAACAGTAAATAAAACTCCTTTTTTCCATAAAATATGTTTCGTACAATGATATATTTAACAAGCTTTTTTTTTTTTCTATAAAGAAAAGAAAGAACTCTTAACTTAATGTTGAATCATACGTGCTTTTTTGAGGAAACAGTACCATATGCAAACTGACATCTGTTTTTGTTTTACGAAGATATAATAGATTTGTACATAAAAGTGTCTACAAGCATATATGCACTGAATAGTCTCTCTCTCTCTCTCTCTCTCTCTCTCTCTCTCTCTCTCTCTCTCTCTCTCTCTCTCTCTCTCTCTCTCTCTCTCTCTCTCTCCTTCACAAATATATTACTATGTTTTTCATATCATCTAGATCGCCATATAATTCAATTTCTGAGCTACCGTTAACCTCTGATTAACGTCATCGAGAAATATTTTATTTTTAGCTTGTCCATTTGAAATAATCGAGGTGCTAAGATTTAAAAAGCTCGCGCTATCTATACACGGGATATTGAATTACAAATCCTACTGAGAGAATGCGAGATGGATAATTAAATTTAATATTTATAAATGCACCTCAAATTGCTTTATCTATGTACGTTTGGCGCCGTGTAAGCTAAACTGAAAGTCTCCCAAGAACATAATACTATATAAATACAAACACTAAGTATCTTTGTCTGAATTAAGAGTGAATGTGTATTATTAAAAAAAGAAAAGAAAATTCATTACAGGAAGAAGAAGAATTAGCACAAGCCAGTACTGCTGCTACCTCAACTATTACTTCTACTACTACTACTACTACTACACAAACCAGTGCCACTACTACTGCTATTACTGCTGTTATTACTACTACACAGACCAGTACAATTATTGCCACTGATATTACTACTACTACTACCACTACTACACAAACTAGTGCTACGCCTACTTCAACTATTACTATTACTACTACTAGAACTATTATTACTACTGCACAGACTAGAGCTTCTGTTATCGCCATTGATATTACTATACGAAACAGTGCTACTGCTTCTATTACTGCCAATAATAATAATAATATTACTACTACTACTACTACCACTACCCTATTACCACTACCGCACTACTATTTGTGTCCTACTACAGCTATTACAACAACCACTACCACTACAACTACGTTTTATAGTCCAGTTATCCATTCTGTAATTAGATATAAGAAAAAGAGAGAAAGAAATGATGTGTGATGATGATAAAAAAAAACTCATTCATCATTATTAATATTTTGTTCTGAGTCTTGTATCACTATATCTTATACCTTAACACCTATTTGTTTTAAACAAAACTTCACCTAGGCTTTTCCAGAAAACCAGGAACATATTAAAAATCGGAGATATCTGAAGATACGGATTACGACAAAATATGACTGTATTAGTCCAATAACCCGAACTTTTTCTTCAAGTATTTAAAAATAAAAAAAATAAAAATGTATTTGTTTTAGACAAGAACTCACCTAGGCATTTCTAGAAAAACCAGGAACATATTAAAAATCGTAGATATTTGAATTAAGACCAAAAAAAATCACTGTATTAGTCCAATAATCCCACTTTTTAATTTTTTTTCAAGTATTTAAAAACAAATAAAATAATAAATTAAAAAAAAAAAAAAGAGAGCTAAAAACAGAACAAATTTTGCTATTAAACTGTCAGATAAACAATTAATTTAAGCTGCATCGATTACCACCTGACATGAATAACGTCAGTGTTATCACCAGCTGGCCGTTCTCATTGACTCCGACATGTCTCTCAATATCCTAAACAGGGGAAAAAAAAAATTAAAATTAAAAACAAATTAAAAAAATAAAAAGCAGATATCGATTCTAATGGGATCTGGAGGTTCTAACAAAACATAAACAAAATGTTGTTTTGAAAAAAAAGATTATTCCGCTGTTCATTTGGATTGTTTCTTCTCCCACGAACACAGTGTATGACAGCAAAACGTAGCTGCAATATTGTGTTAAACTTTTTTTTATCGAGTCATTCGTTTATCAGCATAACAGAAGTTAATAATGCTTTTATAAAGGGAAATATGTTTGAGTAGTCTCTTACTGATTGCAGAATCAAGTATACACTAACCAGAAATAAAGAGGTAAAAAGTGATTTTAGGAGAGGATTCATAAGTTAATATTTGCTTGGGAAGCCACACCCATCAGGCAGCCATCTATTCTTCACCAATAAATTATTTTATTTTATTTTATAAAAAAAACAAATATATGTATTTTTTTTTAGATTTGAAGTTCATTTTGAGAATTAGATGCACAACAACAATAAAAACTCATTTCTCAATTCACAGATCCGCCCAGATTTTCTGGTTTTTTTTTTTTTTTTTTTTTTTACTTCCTTTACTTCATCTTAATATTTTCCTTAAATTTTTTTCATTGATCTGTTTTGATGAATAACTATCCATTCGTGTTCAGACATTAAATACAATTAATACAATGAATTAACTGGATTGATTTTCAATAAGTCATTGTTTACTTTACTTTTAAAAATAACATAGATTTCTCTTTTGTCCTTCATCCAATACTCATTTCTGACCGGAAAAAAAAACCCCAAACAAAACCAACCTGTATATTTTTTCAAAACACTATTATTGACATTGCTAGTTGAGGCTGCACTAAATACCTGGATGACATTAGACATTTCAAGAATTACTCGATTCTGCGTTAGTGCACACTCGTCAGAACAAAAACAATGTCAGTGTTGCTGCTTGAATGTCTTTTGGTCGCAGGGAGTATCAATAAAACCAAGTATTACTGAATCCATATTTGATTTTGTTTAACGATGCGTCAGTGCATTTATAAAGTGATTATTATTATTTGCCGAACCTATTATTATTATTATTATTGTGATTATTATGATTATGATTATTATTATTATTATTATTACTAGTTCACATCCCACAAAAGGTATGAAAAGACACTAAAAATACAAATATGTTTAGTTGTGTAGAAATATACATAATTCATGTAAATCTACAAACTGTTGTTATAAACGCCTGTATGTGTCTGTGTGCAAAAACGAATTAATACTTTAACAACACCGCAGTAATATTGATCATTAAATATCAGAAACGTGTTTTTTTTTCGTTTTTGTTTTCGCCCTACAATATATTGCAAGACGACAGAACCTTTTGAAAAAAATGTTTATATTAATTCTATAGTTATCCTTCCATTTGTCACACAGCTTATAACTACACAGGTCACAGAGGACAGAATCTTTTGAAAACGATTACATTCATTCTATAATATAAACATAAACATCACCATTGTACTGAAATATAACCTTTTCCTTTAGAATTGTCTAAATAAGAAACTACAAAGTAAAGAATCTTCTCATAATTATCCCTGTTACTGAAACACAAATATTATCGTTTCATGTCAAATATTGTCTGACCAATATAACGTAGTTCATACGAAGTTCAGCACTTCGTCTAAGAAATACTTCTGCATTCAGTGCACACAATAACGTTATTTCCTCAGTGAGAGAACTGCCACTCTTCTGTATACCAACAAGCAGTCATGCATGTATTTATTTAGCATTGCTTCAGATATCAACATATACATATATATGAGTTACAGTTAATTCTTTTATGAGTAACAATAAAATTGTTGATATCCTTGCGATATGAAATGTATGCCATTACACTGATTTATCACTCATAAATTTTATGCAGAAATTATTGCATACATTCAACTGATATTCTTCACACTGGGAAGTCCCAACATATTTATAAAATAATCTGTTTCCTTAATATGATCTCAACATCACAGTAATAACTGCTGGTTCTCTTCTCTTTAAAGCTCTTACTGATTTCAATCTGCTGGCGTATTTCCGCTGAGTTTCGTATCAGTTTGATTAAATATTAAATTGTTTAATGGGAAAGAATGTGTACAGACCCGCAGTGACTGCAGGTTGGAATGGGCTGAAATGTCAGACTGTGTTTTAGCTTTGGTTGGTTAAACACAAAATCAGATAACAAATTTAATCAGTCGACAAATGTTACAAGGAACAGTATGACATCTTTTAAAGAATTTAGAATTAAAACAGAAGTTCGACTTTGGATACAGAGTTTGGTCAGCATAATTCGTTAATGAAGTGACGACAAAAATACATGCATATATCTGCTGAGAGAGAGAGAGAGAGAGAGAGAGAGAGAGAGAGAGAGAGAGAGAGAGAGAGAGAGAGAGAGAGAGAGAGAGCTATTTCACAATAAATACCAAATAAGGAATGTCACTTTGAGAATACTTTGACTTAGCCGCTGATTACAATAATTAATCCCTTTGGAATTCTTTCAAATTTTGATTTACAAATAAATGCAATGTCGTCTCACATACAGAACAGAAGTAGTTCTTAACTTCATAAAATTGTATTTATAAGTCTCATAAGACAGTAATTTGTGGGCCTAGATATGCACTGATTCCAAAGTATATGTCCATACATGGATTTTATTTGTATATTTTATAACGATGTACATATTTAAAATCAATGCGACGTATGACAATGACCAGTGAAATAGGGTTTGGTATTTCAGGACTATTCCGTTGAGGTCTATCTGACAATGTACTGGATGGACGAGCGACTGGTTTTTCAGAATCTGTCCACTTCCAAGTGGCTGGAGGTCGACACCAAAATGATGGATCAAATATGGGTTCCCGACGTCTACTTCCGGAATGAAAAAGAGGCTTCGTTTCACGAAGTCACTGTTCCAAATAAGTATATGCATCTGTATCCGAACGGCACAGTTATCTACAGTATGCGGTGAGAAAACTGAAATACACTGAATGAATTTTGATTAATAAATTGCTTGTAAATACCAAAAGGTGGAATGATCTTTTTTGTGGCTGCTTAATGTGCATTTGTGGATATCTATTTTGTCACTAGATTCAATAAGTGATATGATTTTTCATTTACTTTAATACAGATTTGTTTCTGCTATTTTTATTTATTTATTTTTTTTTTTCGAATGTAAGAATTGGATATTTCATTAGAAAACATAATTTAAAAACATAGTAATTTGGTTTAAAGACATATTTCCTATGCAAACAATTCTTATATCCCGTACTCGTATATAAGATTATTTTTTATTAACACATATCGTTGATCTCTTGGATAATTTATTCTATATACATATCAATTTAGCCTGTTTAAATATAGAACTTTAAATTCTCATAAGCCACGAACAAAATGACCATCCATGCCGGAGAACAATTAATAATAAGCACGAATCTGCTAGCATTAGATAGTTTCCCCTCCAGATAAAAAGCACAGAAGTGCATCTGTTTTAGTCGGTTTCTAAGACCCATAAACACGTGAAATCTGAAAACGTCAGTTATTGTATTTTAACGAATATCTTTCTCTTCCAGAAGTATTTTACTTTCAGAATATCTGTAAATTGTGTTTAAAAAAAAAAAGTGTTTAGTAAATGTTTGGATTCTGAATGCACTGTTAACAGAATAAATTATATATTTCAGGTTATCATTAACGCTGAGTTGCAGAATGGATTTAGCCAAGTATCCACTAGACAAGCAAAAGTGTCCTATGTTCATACAAAGCTGTAAGTGTATTTGTGTCTGCTCCACGAACATCAGCTATTACAACAGTAACAACAACGACAGTAACAGTAGATGTGTCAGTAATGACGTTAAAACAGCGGTTGTTATAGCAGCAACAACCATGATAATACCGCCTACAACAACATATCATTTTTCAACAATAACATCAACATAATAATTATTGTTACGTGTTATGTATTCCGCGGGGTATTTATTAATTTATTTATCAGGCATTAACATTATCATCACCATCAACATCATCATTATTATTGATACTACTATAACTACTACTATTACTAATTCTATGATTTATTTATTTATTTATTTATTTATTTATTTACTTCACGCTGATGATTCCGTAAGTTTAATAAAAACTGATTGTTTCAGACACATACACGACTGAGAACGTTTTGTTCAACTGGTATCCTTTCACGCCGATCCAGTTTGACCACGACATGGAACTCGATCAGGAACTGCAACAATTTATCATCGGCGATCAGCCTGAAGCACAGTCGTGTTCGGTGCAGCTGGATTTTCAAAGTGAGTCCAATTTAATAACCACAGTGACAGAATGTCCTAGCCAGAGAATATGGATTCGATACCCAACAGCTGCTGATTCTAGGTTTTGGTCGTTACAAATTTGGTGATAGTGGAAACAATGAATAACATGTCACATGACGTTCGTGAATCTGTCACGAAAGACAAATAAATAACTGAATTTATGAACAAGTAAAAACAGTGCCGGATTTAGACTTAGTGAGGCCTTAAGTACTAATGTCCGTTTTTTTAATTTAAAAAAAACAGTATTTTTTTTTTTTATAAATTGCAAAAGCTGGTCTTAGAAAACGTAAAAATATATATCTTTTATAAGTTATTTAATTAGCAAATACAAATTATTTTTAAATGAATGTATTTACTGATTCTATATTAATATTAAAAATGATTATAAAACCAAATCTGGAATTTCCTTCAGGCCCCATGCAGACTGTGAGGCACTAACCTGTAGTTTGTTTAGCTTGTACATAAATTCGGTACTGTGTCTAAATTAAGAAACACTGTCCGCTTAAGTTAATACTTTTAATATTGTATGCATACTTCAATAGTCAAATATGAAAACAGAGTTCATTTTTTCAGTCTCTTTGTTACCGAATCAGTGACTCTTATAAGTTGGTTAAATCACAATTTTTTGTTGTTCTGATGTGTTTACAGTTGTATGTTTTATTAATGCTTAAGTGGTGAGAGTAAATAAATATAATTTTATTTAAAATAATACGAATAGTAAAAGCCTTCCGAATAAGGTTATTTCGACAGACTTCGGCTGTCAGTCGAGAATGTAATTCAGTCCAGAATCTGGTTCAGTCTAGGAATCTGACTATAAAGTGTATTCTATAAATATATTTCATTATGAACTGGACTGGAAATTGCCGTTCCGATCTGGTAATCGCTCTGAAGTCGATGTTTCATCTGTAATTTGGTAACTCTCTTGGGTTTATCTGTAATGAGTCTTCCATGAGTTATTCCCCTTTACGTATAACTCGTGTTTACGTTCCACGAAAAGGAATGAATTAATGTTATTTAGTTTAATGACATCGTAATACGCTTTAATGTTAAAGATTATGAAGTATCCAGCTTTTTGGATTCTGTGAATCTATAATGTAAAGGGTTCTTACCACAGACAGGAAAGCAATTATACAGCCTTTGATCTACCAGTCATTACGTATTTAGTGGATTTGGGAAACAGCCTAAGGAGTATCGATCACTTCATCATACTCCATTGCTAGATATCCAAACAGTCAGTATGTTCAACTGAAAGTAATTTTTATAAATTCCAGAAACGTCATCAGTTATAACATTTATTTTTGTAATTTTCATCTACTTCAACTTGTTTGCAGGTAGATTAGCGTGCATCAAAAAATACTTACACTTGAGAATATTCGACTGAAAGTAATTTTTATAGACTGTAGAAACGTCCATCAGTTATAAAATGTATTTTTGTAATTGTTGTTGTTGGTTTAGTTTAATCTACTTCGAACCGTTTTCAAGTTGATTCGCGTGTATCAAAGTATAATTATGTTTGTAATTGTCGTTGTAGGTTTTGTTTGATCTACTTCTAACTGTTTTCAGGTAGATTCGCGTGTATCAAAGCATACTTCTACCTGATGAGAGACATCCGTTATTACATCATCCAGATCTACGTTCCCAGCGTCCTCTTGGTCACCTTGTCCTGGGTCTCGTTCTGGCTCGACCTTGAAGCCATTCCAGCGCGAGTTTCTTTGGGAGTGCTCACCGTGCTCACGCTCAACACTCACGGCTCCACGGTCCAGAACTCGCTGCCGAAAGTCTCTTACATCAAAGCCATCGACGTGTGGACTGTGACCTGTCTGCTGTTCGTGTTCGCCGCTCTCTTAGAGTTCGCTTACGTCAACGTGTTGGTGAGGAAAGGGGAAAAAGAGAGAAGGGAGTCCACTGGGTTCAGCTGTCTGTGTGAAAAATCGGTGAGAATAGATTAAATACGCTCAAGAACGGCGGAAAAATTCTTCTTTTTGTTTTTTGTCGAAGTTAGGTGATAGTAGTTGTTGTTCAAGAAAACTCATTAGCACCTGAAGACGCCAGCGTTATTAAGTGTTTTTTTTTTTTTTTATTTATTATTTTAAGTGTTCTCGTTTTTATTTTTTTATTATCTTTTTTGTTTTGTTTATATTCTGTAAGGATAAAATATATTTGTATGTTTTAAATGAAAATTAAGGTTTTTGTTTGCAAGACGTGTGATTGTGTTTGTGTACGTTTGACAGTGTGAATGTGAATTTTTAAATTTGTCATTTGTTTTTCCTTCATTAGTATTTTTTTCAGACATCTCTTCCATATAACTGAGTATACATACGTCTGTTATTCTGTGCATATTTATGTTTCTGTTCGTATGTGAAGTGTGTTTGTGTTCATTTTATGATTGTATTTTCTTCAGAAATTTCGAGACTTGTAACTTTTACTTGTAAATCTGTTTTCGTCTGTTTGCACATTATCATAAAATAAATAATATATACCCCCATATAAAAAAGGACAAAATAAAGGAAGTTAAAGGTCCATTGCATGTGTATATAAAATCTTCATATTGTGGATGCACAATGTTTTTCTTTAACACCGATAATAGAAAAAATTCTTCCGTGTATTTGTCTACAGAATTTGTAAAATAAACCTATTGCATCTTCTTACTTGAAAAATCAGTGGAATTTATATTAGAATCTGTAATCTATTAAGAACGACGTAATTTAGGCATTTTTTGCCTTTCTTTAAAGGATTCATGGGTATCCAACCAGAAACTGATAATAGCTAAATTGTTACTATTGATCTTTTCCATTCAGCTGTACCACAGACTGTCTTAAAGATATTCAGACAATCACGTTTCAGCCCATCGTGTTTCGATCTGATTAAATATCAATGACCTTTCAACACATTGAAATCAAAATTAAAAAAGTGAAAAACAGAAATGATTATAATTATAATATGTATTAGGAAAGAGAAGAATGAAGTAATGTTTTCATAATCTAACTTCAACAATAGATGAATCGAATACGAAACAAAATTTCTGAAACAGGATATAATTGTAATTGTTTAATATATTCTCAAAACAGAAAACGCATCTACACGTGAAAGTTCAGCGTGTCTGGATACATGCAGTAGAGATAATGAACTAGCAACTATGTGTGATAGAAATAAATGTTATCTGTTTATTATTTATTATTATTTATATTCAGGTAACTTAGACAGGCATAAATGTTACTTTTAGTTTTATCTCATAGATATTTTACTGCATGTTTTTTTTTTTTTTTTTTTTGTCATTCACGAAAAAAATGTTATGAAACAAGCATGCAGTATAGTATTCCTTTTCTGTAAAGAACTGTTACATTTCTTTTAGTAATGACAGAAATTTATTTATTATTCTTTTTTTCTATGTATAAAGGTATAAACCATTTATATATCTGTTTTCTAAACTTGGCCCCTTTTGTATGAATTATTTTTAGTTTAATTTTTATTCTTTATTACTTTTCGTTTATACAGTGTTCTCAACTTATGAATGTTTTTTCATATTTTTATGTTTTATAGGCCATTGATCCCAAGGATGCTTTCTCTAGATTAAATGGACAAACTCAGGAATTTGGCCAAAACGTAATAATTATGATCGTTTGCATTGTGGCTATTGTACCCGTGTATGCAATAACTGAACGCTGGCATTGCGTAGAAACACTAAGAACATATGAATGATGTCTGAATGACAGCAGTTAAACCTGAAGTTACAAGCTTTTCTTGTTTATTTAATTATTAATTAAGCTCTTATTAATAATTAATTTTCAAACGTATTAATTAATTGGTTTATATAATTTATTTATCAACGTTTTCAGTCTCTGATTATTAAATTATAAATTAATAGCTATTTTTTTACGTATCCAGTAATTTAGATAATTGCAGAGACAGATTAATTTTAATTGTTCCTGAGTTATTTAATTATTCGCCTTATTATTTTTTATTAGTATTATTAATATTATTAATATTAATTTTTTTTTTATTACATTAAAAAAAAAAAGCATATTTCTGTATGGTGTAATGCTTATTAGAATATACAGATTTAAATCTACACGGTGACTGTTCTTTGTGAATTCTTGAATTAACAAAGACAGTTCGAGAGTAATAGCTAATCCCAAACTTTCTAAACTTTTATTATTACTAATTTTATAGTCATTTATTCTATTTATATATTTGTTTTTCATTAAAGAGTTTATACAATTTATGAAAAATATTCTTCAAAATAGATATATTAATGTAAGATTGGTATTAATTCGCTTAAGGTATAAATATTTTTAATTATTCTTAATAACTTTTTTCTAGGCAACGGATACAGAAGATTCAAAGTACATCCCTAATCGTAGACTGACGAAAAATGTAATTAATACTTATTAAAAACATATCTAAACAAAAACGTATTTACTAAGTAGCAAGTCTTCATACAGTCGGACTGCCTTATCCCGGTATCTGGATCATGCAAAAAAAAAAACAACAGCGGACGATTTGGCCATTTATAATAAAAATATAATTTTACCCTGTACCTATTCAACCCCACCTTTAACAACCACTAGCAACTGCTATGACCTATACAACTCATGCTGACTGTAGTATTCTATCATACTGTTGTTAGTCATACAAGAATTCAAATTACTGTACTGCATCTTTTTTTCTTTTTTTTTTTTTTTTTTTTTATACGAAAGAGGTTGGTAGAAACTACGGATGCCAAAATCGCGGGTAAGACTGGGTCCGACTGTACGTTTAACAAATAACAAAGTAAACAACAACTTACTCGTCTCTTGTATACATCTCTCCTCATTGTTATTTGCTTGTTTTGTAACATACAGCATCCTGCATGTCAACCCACATAAATAACTGAATAGTCTGCTTGACAGCTTGCTGTTGTAGTCTGTTTTGTTTCTCTTGTGTAATAATGTTTATAGCTGGGTTTCCGGTGTCTTTGCTTTCGTAAGTGTGTATGAGCAAAACTGGTTGACTGATTCAACTGGCAAGAATGGGAACTCTGTCGATAATAGGAGCGGCAAGGTTGATATGCCCGAACTTTTCACAGATAAGAAGTATCAATAAGAAGTATATTACTTTGTCTCAGTTTCTTTTTTCACAGTTTTTTGCCGGGAATTTTGGTCCTAATTGCTCCCGTTTTATGTTGATTTGAGACACATCTAAATTATTATTATTATTATTATTACTAGATTTTAAATAATATTTACTTTAAAAAAAAATAATAAATAATAAAATAACAAATGTCAAATAAATATTTTTCTTGTAAGTTTGTCTCTCTGTTATTTCTTCTTTTGTAATACGACCTAACCATTAGGTTCCTTTTATGTGTTAATCACAAAACAATGCTTATGTCTTATTAAAGTATATTATCACATACTATGAAATTTATGGATGTACAGCTGCAGAGGACGATGTATATATGATTACTGTTACTGTTTCAGTTTACATATCAGGAATTATTAGGTTTGAAGATGTAAGTCAGTAATAAAATCCCTGATTGGTGATTATATAAGATCAGTTAGCGTCTAGATAAAATACCATTTTGTTTATAATAGTTGGATACCCATATTTCAGACGTTAAAAAAAAAAATAGAAGTAAAATAGGGGTAGGTAGATTGCAATTAATATTTTATGCCGTCATTGATTTTAATAGTTCACTTCTCAACTGTGTTATTAATTCTAAATTCAACTGATTTGAAAGCAATTTACCATATCATTATCATCATTAATACTATAATCAGTATAATCAGTATTAACCATCATCATCATCATCATCATCATATCACATCATCATTATTACATCAATCATCACCACCATCATCATCATCATCATCATCATTATCATTTTTTTATTATTATTTCTTTCCAGAGAAAATCAAATCCAGAAGTATACAATAAAAAGCGGGCAAGGAAAGTGGACAAGGTATCGAGGATTGCGTTCCCCACCATGTTTCTTATATTCAACATTGTCTACTGGTTTGGCTACCTCTACTCCTGATAACCCGGCGGTCCATACGACGATGCTTACTTAACCACATACGATGCCACCATTCAGCACTGATGTCTTGTCTTCAAAGACCAAACATATCAGCTTGGAATCTGGATGCAGTAAGGAGAAAACAAAATTGGTTACGAGTTGAGCTGGCTGTATTTGCCTTTATTTGCCTCCCGGGTGTATTATGCACATAACAATGATGTAGATTTAGAAGACGGGGTTACCCTTAATAAACTTTTTTTTCTCTTTAATCCTTTGGCACTTGTTAGCTACTAGTTATATTATTATTATTATTATTATTATTATTATTATTATTATTATTATTATTATTATTATTTATTTATTTATTTATTTATTTTTTTGTGATTGGTGTGAGAGTTTACATACGAATGCAGGATTACTAACTATTTGTTAAATTAAAGCTTTTTTATATATATATATATTTTTTTCTAAATAAGATTCGTTTTCGTAACGTAATTCAATCGATATCAGAATTTATTTTCTTCATTAAAACAAATAAACCATTTTATTGGATCTTATATCAGAATGATGCAATGAATGAATGTTTAATGACATCAAATGCATTTTGGATAACGTAAGCTAGAATCTGGGTTTTATGATGATATGAAAGAAGAAATTCGATATCGTCATTCCAGTAAGAGCACAAATTGTTCTATTAAAAAATTGTTTATGTACAACTAATTAATAATGTTTTGTTGTTATTCTTGAACCTCGTAGTGAAATTATTTCGTTAGAATTAAACGTTCTGACAAGGTAGAATTTAAGAGAGCAAAATAGCTCTAACAAGAATTCACATAACAATATTTTTGTACATCAGTAATTTATCATTAAAGGTTAAAATTCGGCGAATCTCTAACAGTCTTTGAGTACATTGTTTTTGTTCAAAAGACACCTTTCGATAATTTAAAATCAGCTTGTAAGTTTCATGTACTGGAAAAAATTAGGAACTTCATCTTTCTGTGGTTTAATGATTCGGTAAAGAACTTGAAATTAATGTTTAAGAAAGATTACATTTATTTCCAATGTATTTATGTTAATATATACTTACCTACTTACCTCCATTCATAGAGAGACTTTGGTTTCCATCAACCTACACATACCAACACACACAAACACCACACACACACACACACACACACACACACACACACACACACACACACACACACAAAGATTCATCCATAGACATACAGTTACATAAATACACAAACATGAACGCACACACATACATGGATAAACACACACACAAAAACACACACACAGATTCATCCATAGACATATAGTTACATACATACTCAAACATAAACGCACACACCTATACATACACACACACACACACACACACACAGATTCATCCATACACATACAATTACATACATACACAAACATGAACGCACACACCTGTACAATACACACGCACACACACACACACACAACTATACACACATACAACCAGTCTTTCGCCATTCATGTTATGTATCTTTGAAAACTGGGCGTAAAATCTTTGCCCTTTGTATTTGTGTTATACACAGATGTGTATGTAATATTTTTGTTATATGTGTGTTAATAACCTATAAATAATTTTTATACTTCTAACCTTTTTATTACAATCTTTAATAAATGTTTAAGTATCACTATCATGGTTTTCTTTATGCATTTGTCATACCGTTTTAATTTTCCTCACAAGGTATTTTCCAAAAAGCACAGAATGTGATAAATGTAATCATTATTAAAATATAATTTTGGAAATTCATCTTGTGCTGTTATTTATTATTATTATATGTAAACACAAACACACGCACATACAGACAGACGCACACATAAAAAAAAATATGTGTGTAAAAAAAAAAAATATATATATACATGTTAATATATGTATGTATGTGTGTGTATATGTGTATATGTGTACATACATATGTCTTAGTATGTGCGTGTGTTTAAATATGCAAACTTATTCCATTCCGATCATGCTGTCTGTTTTAATGTATGGGTGTATGTTTTGATAAATGAATCTAATGTAATATACACTGAACTGCTAAAATGTATTTTACCTCACCGCTGTGTTTACTGTTATAAACTGAAATTACTGTCACCCACAGTTCAGCCATCATTACGTCTGTCATAAGAGCTACAACGACAACAACAACAACTACTTCGATTATTATAATCTATTTTTATGTTTAAAAAATATGTAAACTGTATAAATAAACAGGTTTTTATTATTATCATTATTAATTTATATATCTGTTGTTATCATTTCTATTCATTACTGACAAAATATTACCATAAAAGAAATCATACTGCTTCAACGAGTGAATGAACTTTTTTTTTTTTTTTTTTTTTTATATCTCAGTGTAGACATATAACCGGTATTGTATGTTCGACCTCTACAGTTAAATACAAACAATCCTCTCAGAAAGGCATGACGAATCAGCCATGGCCGATGCATGTGAACTGTATTATGGACTTTGTTTATGAAATATTGTTTACTATTTCTCTTTCAGCTTACAACACAATCAAATACCATAGAGTGAATAAAGCTGGTTTGGGGGGGAAAAAAAAGCTTAGCAGCCGTTAATACGTTCAGTTTACATTTGCAGAATATATTATATCAGTATAATAAAGATATCTTACAAACGTAATTCTAAATCATCACCAATTAATCTGTTATATAAAATAATATTTACCTGTTTTTACACGTGAAAGAGCAAGTGAATTGAATTGTCTAGCCAAAAAAAAAAATTAATGAACGTTTAATAATTTTAGTTTGTTTGAGTAATCGATTCATTGCAACAGTGCAGAAATCAGTAGACAATACGTGTTATCGATGGCAAATACAATTCCGTTATAAATACATTTAGCACGAGCACATATTGGACACATATCTTATTTACGTCCTTCTGTGCGGGACACCGTATCTATTACAACTTGATCTATCGTGTTTCGCTGACTACGTTACAAGTTACGTCTCTGTGCATTACAACTCATAGATGCATTTCCTTTCAGTGATCGTTATGACAAGTGATAAAATTTTAACAATTTCGAATTAGAAAAAGCCAAAACATCTACAAGGTTAGTGGATGTTTCGTTAAAACGCTTCGGAGGTGAAGATAAAGTTAAAAGTGCAATGACGACAGACTCGGATTCCTGTGAGAAAGACGTTGGTTTTGCTACGTTGTGGAAGGATTTCAGTCAAAACACTGGATTTCATGCGTTTAATAAACTCTATCCTCAGCGAAACATTCGATTGTAAGTATTTTTAATCTTTCATCGGATTTCAAAGACTTTATTTCTGACTTTTCTATGGTGTATACATATTTAAATATTCCTTATATACCCGTTCGTCAACAATCGTTTCCTGTTCAGTGAAGCCTTGTTTAAATTTTGTTCAGTTTATAATAATAGTCCAGAAACATGTTATTAGTTGACATTTAAAAGGCTAGATAACGATGGTACTAATCATTATTAATGTCCGACAGCGACCAATATAGTTCAGTGTTAATATATTAGTGATATTTACTTAAAAGCTTTGTTTATTTGAATGGTCGAAGATATATTAGCTCGTTAGTGGTGGTATTTGCTGGTTATTTCTGTATTATATCCTGTTTTATTTTCTGTCTTTTGGGGTGTCAGGATAGCAGCAAAGGTACGAATATAAATAAAATGGGCAAGAAAGAGTGGCAGTCCCCCACAGACGTAAAAAAAAAAAAAAAAAAAAAAAAAAATGTGTTAAGATATACATCATCGTTACCTGCTTTCAGGAGCGGATCTGTTATCAAACTAATGAAGCTTAAGCTTTAGGGCCCTAGACCCAGAGAGTCTTTAGTCCATATTTTAATCAAAATCTGAGATGTGTCTACATTTTTAAAACCTGACGTGGCACACTGTCATAGAAGACAAGAATAGTTACCCAGACCTCGTTGCTGCTCGCGAAAAGTTCCCATAATTGTTCAAGCTTCAGGGCCCAAAAAAACGTAGCTCCGCCACTGCTTTCTTTTATTACCCATCTGCGAAGTTGTTGTTAAATTTACAAAGTCATTATAAATATCAGGAATAAAGCTCTGTATCATTACTATTTAATCTTACTAATTACAACTGCCTCAGCTGAATGTTCAAAAGCCTGTGACAAGTTGTTGCACTACTTTACAGTCTACACTTCGCATCTTCAAATGTGTATTCCGATACTTCCTCAGTTTCGGGTTAGTGTTATTAATATTGTATACAGATAATTTGCTCAAATCTATTTATCTGAAGGAATTCATAAAATTGGACTTAATGGAAACATCACTTTCACTGTTTTCAGCTTCTGGTGGTCTTTGGTAGTGCTGGGAATGGCCGGGTATCTGATCTACACGGTCGTCGCCGAGTTAAACAACTACTACAGTTACCCGATGATGACGGGATTTCGTACTGAAACAAAAGATGAAATTGCTTTTCCAGCGGTGACCATCTGCAACCAGTGTCCACTGATACGATCCGCCTTACCAGTAGATGCAGCTCTTGAAAACTACTTCTTGTCGCTAAGTATTATGGGCGGCTTAGCTAAACCAATCAACTGGAGCGACACGGCGACTTACGGCGAGTTTTACACCAAAGAACATTCCGTTGATTGGTGGAGAGAAAAATACGGTAAAATTGAAGGCCTGTCAAAGATGTGCATGTTTGGAACAAAGCCAGCGATGTGTTCTGAAATTTTAATCCCTGTATTCACTGAATCGGGGCTTTGTTACACATTCAATGGAAATGCCAGCAACAAACTGAACGTGTCCCTTTCCGGAGCCAACAATAATTTTGTTGTCCTGCTTATAGCTGGACAGGATGACTACGTTTACAATATGCAATCATCTGCTGGATTTAAGGTAGAAATAATACGCCATAATATCAAAAACAGTATAAAACAAACAAAAATTATCATTGCAATAGTAAACTCTTAATACAGTTGTATTATTAACCTTACTAATGCAATCATCATCATTTATTAACGTGTTCAAATAATAACAGTTGATAACGCAGTGTAACGTTCACGTGTAAAAACAGGTAAATCTATTTCAGATTCTTCTGCATGAACCTGAAGAACATCCTGACTCTGTCCAGACTGGAATCCTGACATCTCCAGGGACTGCCACGTACATCTCTGTGAAGAAAACACAGGTCATTGTCAGAGTTAACCAGACTGAATCAAAAATAAAAGTTAAAGTTTCTAACTGTTAATACTCTCTCTCTCTCTCTCTCTCTCTCTCTCTCTCTCTCTCTCTCTCTCTCTCTCTCTCTCTCTCTCTCTCTCTCTCTCTCTCTCTCTCTCTCTCTCTCTCTCTCTCTCTCTCTCTCTCTCTCTATGTTTGTCTGTCTGTCTGTCTCCATCTATCTATCTCTCATATGTTTGTTTGAACATGACAAACAATCTCTGTTTGATTAATAGCTGCTACAGAAAGGAATACCAGCATCTTTTCTTTGAAAAGATTGTCTAATATTTACAAAACGAGTAAAACTAAATGTTTTCGTAAAACCATTCTTTCAGTTCAAATACATGCCACCTCCGTTCAAGGCTTTTGGTGAACGCGAATGTTTAGATACAACGTCTGACTCGTTCAACAACCCACTGAAATACCACGACCACTACACGTACGAACACTGTCTACTTGAATGCGCAGCTCAGGTTCTCTTTGAACGATGTGGCTGTGTAATGCCTAACGATCCGCGTAAGCTGATTTTAAACAATGTTCAGATGCTGTTGAAGAACGCAAGTAACTCTAGCTTCTGGGTGAAAGCACTCTGCATACGCTTGTGCAGCATCGAGAGATTACTGGTCTATTGTAATGTTGATGGGAACCTATTTGATTAAGTTTCATGTTGCTTAATCGAAAGCTATCAGGGTTCTGAAAGAGCCTTTTGTTCTCTCATCACTGTCGTTACAAACAAAACATATAATAGTAATATAATAGATCAGATTTAAAAATTGTAAGTATTTAATTAAAAAAAAATATCTTATAATAAAATTAAACAAATATTTTTAATTAATTACTGAATTGTTTACATGATGGTTTTAGATTAATCTATATTTACTTCTTAGCTTTCCTCGTTGTGTTATTATTAAGATCATATTTTCATACATATATACTGCCAACAATGATAAAAAGAGCAATGATTCAGCAATGATTTATTTTTACAAATGTTTTTTTTTTCCTATAACTTCAGCACTTGGTCCTATCTGCTCATTTAAAACACAGCATGAATGTTACAAACCTATACTCAGTAAGTATATTTGCGATAATCGTTTAATATTTTAGGTCTGTAAAAGATGACTAAAAATAATTTACTTTTCGGAACCGAGCAGATTAGTAATATAAATAATTTTATATTTTATACGTAAAAACATTCGATATTACACATTTTATTAGCGATGGAACAGAAGTAGTAATGACAAGTGAATGATGTTAGTTCTGCTGGCTTGGGTGTGTGGCGGTTTATTTGTTTTTGTGGGGGTTGTAATTTTTATTTTGTGTGTGTTGTCGTTGTTTTGTGTTTTGTTTTAATTTTTATTTATTTACTTTTTTTTTATTTGTATTTTTTGTGTTGTTATTATTATAATATTTTTTTTACTTTTTTTTTTTTTTTTAGCGTGTTCATTCTGTCACTTATAATATCCCCACCTTGGCTTGCCACTGAGTAATCCTACTTTTAAAAAGTGTTGTTCATAGTGTTGTATACAGTGTTGTATACAGTGTAGATACACGTTCTTCTTTCTTTGTAGGTTTTTATCACAAACGCCACAGTACAGGCTCTGTGTCAGTGTTGTATACAGTGTAGATACTGGTTATTCTCTCTTTGTAGAGTTTTTTTTATCACAAACGCCACAGTACAAGCTCTGTGTCAGTGTTGTATACAGTGTAGATACTGGTTATTCTCTCTTTGTAGAGTTTTTTATCACAAACGCCACAGTACGGGCTCTGTGTCAGTGTTGTATACAGTGTGGATACAAGTTCTTCTCTCTTTGTAGAGTTTTTTATCACAAACGCCACAGTACGGGCTCTGTGTCAGTGTTGTATACAGTGTAGATACAGGTTATTCTCTCTTTGTAGAGTTTTTTTTATCACAAACGCCGCAGTACAGGCTCTGTGTCAGTGTTGTATACAGTGTAGATACTGGTTATTCTCTCTTTGTAGAGTTTTTTTTATCACAACCGCCACAGTACGGGCTCTGTGTCAGTGTTGTATACAGTGTGGATGCAAGTTCTTCTCTCTTTGTAGAGTTTTTTTATCACAAACGCCACTGTACAGGCTCTGTGTCAGTGTTGTATACAGTGTGGATGCAAGTTCTTCTCTCTTTGTAGAGTTTTTTATCACAAACGCCACTGTACAGGCTCTGTGTCAGTGTAAACACCCCTGCAGAAAAACGACGTACAATGTCCAGGTTTCCTCTGCGGCTTTTCCGTCACAGCTATGGAGCAAGTTTCTGATCGAACAAAAATTTGTTCCTGATGAAACATATATCAGGTACTGTATTCAAAATTGTGCCTCCATAGATTAGTATTAATGATAGTATAGAAATGTATAAAAAAAAAATTAAAAAAAATTAAAAAAATTAATTTGGTCTTATATAGACGAATAAATGAATAACATTTGATTCTTTTTTCTTAATTGAGTTATGTCCATATATATATATATGTCTGGTTTTAATTTTGTAACAAAAATCATTCATTATTAAATATTTTAAAAATATGGATTATTTGTTTTTTTTAAATTATTTTGATGAGCAGTGGTATGTACTGCATTCAGAGAAATTTTACGATTGACAATAGAATTCGGTCTAAACAGAATAAATTTAATTTTTATGTCAATGATCCATACTCTTAGGATGAATTTTCTTTCGGCTTCAAGAAAATTCCTTGACTTTTATGTATATTTCTGACAGATTGGTAATACTAACAATGAATAATTATTTCAGCAAAAAGCAATTCTAAAGTGATAGAGGGAAGTAGATAGAAATGATATTGAATGTTTTTTAATTTGTCAGAAACAACGCTTTGGAAGTAAGAATTTTCTATGATCAGATGATGGTTGAAATAGTAGAACAGGAAGCTGTATATAAAACGTCAACTATAGTTGGTGAGTAAAATCTAACGACTGTAAAAGTTACATTTAGAAAACAATGGGTGTCTTTGACTTTAATTCTTAACAAAAACATTTTTATTGTTTTATTTAAAAATCCTACAATACACAAGTAAAACGTCGGAGCATTTGTACAAAACTGTATGATTACAATTGGTAAATAATTTTTAAAAATTAACCGACCAAAATGTCAAAGTGTTACAATAAAAAGGAAGACTGTCTTTAAAAAAAATAACAATAATAATAAAATAAAAGATTAACCGCTAGAATAAGTGAACAGTTATAATTGATAAATGTTGCGAATAACATAAATAGGCCTATTTTGCATAACAAAATTACACAGGAACAATAAAACAGAATACTATCTAAAAAATTAAAAAAAGATAATAATAAAGAATGCTGGAATAAACTGGGTGAT
The DNA here is from genome assembly GCA_012295275.1 of Chrysomallon squamiferum. Taxonomy (NCBI): domain Eukaryota; kingdom Metazoa; phylum Mollusca; class Gastropoda; order Neomphalida; family Peltospiridae; genus Chrysomallon; species Chrysomallon squamiferum. Next base: position 9,601,120 of record CM022670.1, read on the forward strand.
GATATTTTTCGACATCAGTGTTACATAATGACTAATTTCTTTCTTTTCACTGTTTAAAAGTATATTTAAATATGTACGTGTATTAATTCGTAATTTTGTTCTACGATCATCTGCCTTTATCTAATCAATGTGTTAAATTATCACAAATTTGTATTATTATAATCTATCGGCATTATTTTCAAATTCTACGTTTCAGCAAATCTCGGTGGTCAGATGGGAATTTGTCTTGGAGCCAGCATCCTGACTTTGACAGAACTTGGAGAATTTTTTGTATTTCTGTTTTTGTACTTACTGAATCGCTACAAGCCACAAACTGTGGTGAAGAAAATTTCTATTCAAAATTAAATGTCGACGAATAAAAACATTTCGTTATTATTGTTGACTTGAGAACTCATATGAAGATGAGCACCTTATAAACATAAGAAACGTAACAAAAAACTAAATGAAATATATAAAGAAACAATTAGGATAGGTTATTATTATTATTAAAATTATCATTACTACTATTGCTATTACTACTGCTGCTATCATCATCATCAACAACATTATTGTTACTGTTATGACAAATATATACACATATATATACATATATAGATAAACACATACACACACAAACGCACACAAAAACACACACACACATGTAGATGTAGACATACGGATATGTACGTTTTGTTGTTTATTCAGCTGCAACTAAAACTGCCATCACTAATTATTAATCATCCTTGTTTATTTACTGTCTCCTATTGTCACTTAGTCGTGTTGTCAACATGGCGATGATAACAATGAAGAACAAGGTTCAGTCTTTGGAGAGTGGCAGTCCTCCTAGCTACGGAGTTAATGGAACGTATTTTTGTGTCGATATAAAACAAATACCTATTGTTTAAAAGCTCTTAAGTGAAGAAATATTATGTATTATAGGATTTCATTTATTTAACAACTATCTGTAGATATACTGGGGTAAATACATAAAAGATGTGTTACTGTAGATACATAGATAATGTCAATAAAGCCACGTACAACAATTAAATCGATTACTTTTTCTTTTTTTTTTTTTTTTGCTGGATCTATCAGTCTTGATGGACATTCCCGACTGTTATTACAAACAATGTTTATCAAATATTGTTATTCATGCGTCTGATTAATAACACAGCTAAATATTAATCGGTAAATAAATCGGCAATGCGATACACCATTGCTAAAACTGAAATGTTCCGAACCTTGAAAATCGGAAAAACGCTATCTGTTTACATCCACTTAAGAGCGGAATAAAATGACAACTTTATTAATGGCATATAAATGATCGAATGAGAAACTCGAAATCATAATGTTTCCGCACCTGACGAGACTGTCTGGCTAATAGCACATTTTATAACTATATTTTTCTTTTTAATTTTTTTTTTTTTTTTTTGGTTATTGTTTTGTTTCAGACATCGATTCAATGACACAGCAGAAAATCTCAATAGATCGTATGTTGTCAATGATGAAAGTTGTTCCGTTATAGATATCATTAGCTTGATTACATTTTAGGTAGATTATGTGACAAACATTTATGTTTTGGTAACAGAGAAGCTGTGCTATCATTTTACTCTGTGTGTAAGTGTGTGTGTGTGTGTGTGTGTGTGTGTGTGTGTATCTTTTTATCACTAATGTGTCTCACTCCATTATTACAAGAGTGAAAGCTGAGATAGTTTTATTTGATATGGCATTAAAAGACGAAGTAGATAGGTTTAACGATAAGGGAATAATTACGACAGACAAGGATTTCAACGAAGCCGACGTTGGTTTTTCTGATTTATGGAAGGATTTTAGTCAAAATACTGGATTCCATGCTTTTAATAAACTCTATCCACAAAGATCGTTCTACATTCGATTGTAAGTATATTTTATTATCTTTTTAGAGAAAACAAATCTTAAAGAAAGAAGAAGCAAGAAATATTTATTATTGTTATTATTATTATTACTAATATTATTATTATCATAATTATCATCATCATCTTCATCATCATCATCGTCGTCATTACCCTCCTTATTATTATTATTATTATTATTATTATTATTATTATTATTATTATTATTGTTCAGCATAATTTTAATGTATGATTCCATTATAAATACAATTTCTTTCTATGGGAGATTTCTAAGCCATTAAAAAGTATCCACATGTAAACTTGTTCACATTTTATACCTTATTAAGCACGGGTGGGCTTATTATTGAACATTTCTCAATTTCAGACATAAAACAGCAATAGTTCTAAACTTTACAGATTCAGTGTCAGCTAGGATTTATATTCAGTCAAATTTCCTGTATTACAAGATCTTTATTAGTCTTTAGTCTGGCGTTTGTAATTGTTATACACATCTATTGCAGTACTTACCTGATATATACAGGTACCGAACCATTTATCCGGCAAGCTTGGAGCTGGATACGGTCCTGGTTTCTAGATCAGTCGGATATGTAGTTGCAGGCTAAATGTTTACTTAAAAGTAAAATAAACAAATGAAAATTATAGAATGAAACTGAATTTAACAGTTACAGATAATACATTTCTAAAGCAGTGTCTGTTCGATCTTTATTAATTAAAGTTATTAAAATACCTATAATCAACACGCTCTTCAGTAGCAGGTAGCATTTCTGTTAGTTTATTTTTTTTTTTTTTGAAATGATAATAAATGGCAATGTGAGTACTGAAGCAAGTAATAACTTATTTTGAAACGTTCGTCTGCACACCTCAACACTCTCATTTGAACTGGTGTCTCGGAAACTAACACAAAGTGTTCCTAATTAAAAAGTGACCAGTTTGAAAAATAGCCGGTTTTCTCGCTTTTTAGGATTTCTGGAAACGATTACGTACCTGTATAATTTTCTACTGAATGAACAGTTTTAAGTTTTATAAAATTCTCACTTTTTCATTTTTTCTTATAGTTAGAGCTGTTAGAGACTGAGGTCAGTTTTCGATCTAGAGAAGGAGTACAACTTTCTCTAAAACCGTAATGTCATCACTGATTTTGAACACCATTCACGACAAGCGGTTTGTCCTAAATTAAAATCTCTCTTTTTCTTTTTCAGCTTCTGGTGGTCTTTAATAATACTGGGAATGACCGGGTATCTGATCTACACGGTCGTCGCCGAGTTAGACAACTACTACAGTTACCCAATGTTGACGGGATTTCGCATTGAAACAAAAGATGAAGTTGCTTTTCCAGCGGTGACCATCTGCAACCAGTGTCCACTGAACCGGTCTGCGCTGGGAGTGGACGATACTCTGGACAACTACTTCTTGTCACTGAGTATGATGAAAAGCTTCTCTAAGCAGATCGACTGGAGGGACACGGCGACGTACGGCGAGTTCTACACGAAAGAACACTCTGTCGACTGGTGGAGAGAGAAGTACGGCAAGATGGAGGAGCTGGGACAGATGTGCATGTTTCGAGGTAAAGACGAGATCTGTTCACACATTTTGACTCCGGTGTTCACCGAAGCGGGACTTTGTTACACGTTCAACGGCGACGCCAACAATAAGCTGAACGTTTTTCTGTCTGGGGCGGATAACAATCTCTTGATCTTCATCAAGGTTGGGCAGGAAAATTACGTTTACAATAAACAGTCATCTGCTGGATACAAGGTAAAAAAAAAAAAAAAAAAACTTTAGAAACTAAAATGCATTCGTTATTGACGATCAAATATTTTTATCACTTCTTAATCATTGTTCTATCATTACGATTTTACATAAATTAAGCCTATTAATCACTCAACAGAGATATTTAAGTTTATTTCGGTTGTCCAGGCATCCTGCTTTACACAGAACAGTCCTTCGTGTGAATACTCTACAGAGATACTAAACGTTAGGTGTTTCTAGGCTGACTAGACGTCCTGATTTTGATCACCCTGTCCCCCATGCTGAGCCACTTCGCGCATGCCGTTGATTTCTTTTCTTTTTTTTTTTTTTTTTTTTTTTTCATCTTTTTTCTTTTCTGTTTGCTGTCTGTCTAAAATAATTAAATACATTAGCTTACGTAGGTAATTTACAAAATCGTAATTTGATTAGCGAACAATACGTTGTTCTAGCAGGAGTAAAAATGAATATTAATTTCTTTATTTCTTTATACTGCATGAACCATACATGTAACTGTTTGTTTAGAAAAGTCATAAAATAGCTTTCATTACGTTACAGTAATATCTGACAAATCTCTATTTTATTCAACTGGTTTTTTTTTTTTTTTTTGGGGGGGGGGTTATAGTTGAACTCAAAATTAAATGTCTTTAATTTAGGTTAAAAATAAGTGGGTTTTTTTTTTTTTTTTTTTTTTTTTTTTTTGGTTTTTTAAATATTCTAATTTTTGGAAATACGGAAATGGCCACTCTAGGTATTACTAATTTTTCAATATTTATTTCTGAAATCACTAATACGTCATTTAGATTCTTTTGCACGAACCTGGAGAACATCCAGATTCTATCAAGACAGGAATCCTAGCTTCTCCTGGAACTTCAACGTACATCTCCGTGAGAAAAACACTGGTAAGTGGTAAACTGCTTTTTGAGGAAATATTAACGCTTATTACATGGCAAAACTTAATTCTTAAAGTACTCTTCTACAAAGAGTTTGATATCTCTCTCTCTCTCTCTCTCTCTCTCTCTCTCTCTCTCTCTCTCTCTCTCTCTCTCTCTCTCTCTCTCTCTCTCTCTCTCTCTCTCTCTCTCTCTCTCTCTCTCTCTCTCTCTCTCTCTCTCTTCCTCACGCACGCCCTTCCCTTTTGTATCACCTTCCCTTTCGGCATCTAAGTATCTATCCACAACAGTGTATTCTTAAAAATAGATTAGAATTCTTTTTCTTTTTTTTCAGTACAAATATCTACCGCATCCATTCAAGGCTTTTGGAGAACATGAGTGTATAGACACAATGTCTGAATCATTCAAAAACCCACTGAAATACCACGACAAGTACACGTATGAACATTGTCTACTTGAATGTGGAGCTGAAGTTCTCTACGATCTGTGTGGTTGTGTAATGCCTAACGATCCACGTAAGCAGTTTAAAACACGGGATTTTAAACCACAGCTTTTGATTAATTAGTCTCTCTCTCTCTCTCTCTCTCTCTCTCTCTCTCTCTCTCTCTCTCTCTCTCTCTCTCTCTCTCTCTCTCTTTCTCTCTCTCTCGGTTTCTATGATTCTCTGTATCTCTCTCTCTCTTCTCTCTCTCTTTCCTCTCCTCGGTTTCTATGATTCTCTGTATCTTCTCTCTCTCTCTCTCTCTCTCTCTCTCTCTCTCTCTCTCTCTCTCTCTCTCTCTCTCTGTTTCTATGTTTCTCTGTATCTAAGCTCTCTTTCTCTCTCGCTTCCTCCCTCTTTCATTCCCTCCTTCTCTCTCTTTCTCCCTCTTTCATTCCCTCCTCTCTCTCTCTCTCTCTCTCTCTCTCTCTCTCTGTCTGTCTGTCTGTCTATCATCTATCTCTGAATCCCTCTCCCTCTATTTCTATGTGTGAGTGTTTAAACCTTTATAAAAGTAACTTCTAATAACTGAAATAAAAAAGCAGTCATGTAGAAGTTTGTCAATCTATCAAACATCTTAAACGATTTTTTTTCCTTTTCTATATTTACAGCTTTTGGTCCAATTTGTTCACTTAAAATGCAGTATGAATGCTACGTACCTGAACTCAGTAAGTTTATAAATACAAGATTTAGTATATGCAGCGCATTTCCCCGACTGCCAAAATCTGTACAGAAGTACATCTGTGTTTGTATCTAAACATGAAAAGAACCATATTATTTATTTATTTATTTTTTATGTTTATTTATTTAATTTTTATTTATTTATTTATTTTGTTATTATTATTATTGTTGTTGTTGTTGTTGTTGTTGTTGTTGTAGTCATTATTATTTTTGTCATCATCATTATTATTATTATTATTTAATATGCGTTCAGCATAATTTCAATGTATGATTCCAATATAAATACAGCTTTTTTTCTATGGGAAATTTCTAAGCCATTAAAAAGTGTCCACGTTTAAACTTGTTAACGTTTTATATCTTATTATTAGGCACGGGTCAGCTTATTATTGAACACTTCTCAATTTAAAACCAAAACAGCAATAAAACTGAACTTTACAGTTTCATTGTCAGCTAGGTATTATATTCAGTCAGTTTTCCTGTATTAAAAGGTCTTTATTAGTATTTACTCTCCAGCGTTTTATAATTGTTATACACATCTATTGCAGTACTTATCTGATATATACAGGTACCGAACCATTTATCCTGCAAGCTTGGAGCTGGATGCAGTCCTGCTTTCTAGATCAGTGGGATATGTGGTTGCAGGCTAAATGTTTCAAACACAAAACAGCAATAAAACTAAACTTTATCTTCATTCGCTATTGTAGTTCTGTCATGTATGTATTTGTCAAAAGCGAATGAAGATGAAGTTTAGTTTTATTGCTGTTTTGTGTTTGAAACATTTAGCCTGCAACCACATATCCCACTGATCTAGAAACCAGGACCGCATCCAGCTCCAAGAAACCAGGATAAATGGTTCAAAGACAGTGTAGTAAATTTGTTCACAGGTTATTTTCGTACAGACGCGGCGGCTCAGATGGAATGTGACTGTAAAGATCCGTGCACCAGGACGTCGTACGACGTGCAGGTCTCCTCTGCGTTTTTCCCCTCACAGGTGCTGAGCAAGCTGTTGGTGGATAAGAAAGTTCTTCCTAATGAGACGTATATCAGGTAGGCTGTTTTTTGTTTTTTGTTGTTTTTTTACACTGAATTTACATAAACGTTAAAATAGAATTTTAAATAGATATTTTTATCTGCGTAAGATTTTACGCACCTTTCACATTTTACGTTTTCAAATTGATGTCAGTCTTGATCAACATCGGTCATAAACAATGATAATATTATTATTTTTGTTTTACAAATTTCAAAAAACATACGAATAAAAATATGCTTTAATAAATGTTGAAATAATAATAATAATAATAATAAGAAGAAGAAGAAGAAGAAGAAGAAGAAGAAGAAGAAGAAGAAGGAGGAGGAGGAGGAGGAGGAGGAGGAGGAGAGGAGAAGAAGAAGATCAAGAATTATTATTATTTTAATTATTATTACTATTTAAAGTGTATAAACTTCATTCATTGATTTAAAATAGGTAAAACAGAAATGTAACTATTGTCATTTAAAAGTAGTCTTGGTTGAAAACAGCGCATTGATGGTAAAAACTGATATGAAATTGATCCAGACGTTAAGTTAGAAATAACAAAAGTATTACATATAACTGATAATGTCATCCTCACATTGACAGAAACAATGCTGTAGAGCTGAGAATTTTCTATGGCGAGATGAGCATAGAGACGGTGGAGCAAGAACCGATGTACAAAACTGCGACTATAGTTGGTGAGTGAACCCAAAGGAGTCTGTTTACAATGCTGTAATAAAAGATTTAAGGAAAACTGAAGGACTTCCAGAACTGGGCGTTCCTATTCAGTATATAGTATGTGTACACGGCTTTCAGTGTCTGTTTGAAACGTCTGTTCTTTTTCAAAATGTGTCTTACTGAATACAAACGACAGAATACTTACAAATACAGAAGGGTAGAGTTACAGTAACGCTATTGTCTAGGTGACGTCATAATTCAAAATGGACGCCAGTTAGCTATTTCTTTTGTTTGCATCATGCTTTTTCGTATAAGCTCTAAACTTTTCACTCTGAATCCTTCTTTTGATTCTTATCATTTTTTTTCTTCAATATTATGAATACATTGACAAACAGAAGAAACGGCTCTAATCATAAATTATATTCAGTTATACTGCAAACCATTTCATTCACCATCAGTGTTGTCACGCTAAATTAAACAATTTAATATTCAGTTACAGTTAGAAAGATTTAGCTTAAAAATGAACCTAAATGGCTTTTATAAATATTATTTTGCAGTTATTCTCCTTTTCAGCAAATCTCGGTGGTCAGATGGGAATTTGTCTTGGAGCCAGCATCCTGACTTTGACAGAACTTGCCGAATTTTTCTTATTTCTGTTTTTGTATTTACTTGATCGGTTTAAGTCCAAATGTGGAGTGAAGAAAACTTCTCCTCACCACTAGGTGACACTCAGTAATTCTGAACTTGAAACTTGGTTAGAACGGTAAAAACATTATGTGCGCACAGAGGAGAAAACTGACACAGCGACCATTCAGAGTTCATCAATGCTCTTATTTCTAAACGTTGTTGCGTTATTATTATTATTATTATTATTTATTTATTTATTTATTTATTTATTTATTTATATTTTTTTAAAGTGTTTTCTTTTTTATTATTGTTTGTTTTTCGGTTTTTATTACTACTACTACTACTAGTACTATTATTACTCCTATTGTAATTGGGCTATATTTAATTTTTAATTTTTAAATTTTATTTTTTATGATACTATTAATTTGCTACTAAGAGTAGTACAGCTAATGATATTACAACTATTACTACTACAAGTACTATCACTACTACAGCTTATACTATACTAAAACTATTATTACTATTACTACTGTAAGTACTAAACAAAACTCAAACTAACACAACGAAAATACTGTTACTATTACTGTTCAACAATTAATTTTACTATGTTGTTGTTACGCACAGTTAAACATGAAACAATCATTACTAACATAAATCATTATTTATCAAAGAAGATTCTTGTTTCCTGTTTTCCACTTTGTAAAATATTTGCATGAATAGTTACTAATTATAAGCAAAACAATGAAATTACTGTAATCAAATACCACAGAGGAATATGAAAAAAATAATTACTCCAGACACAAAATAATGGATTTGTTTCGGTTGTGTGGAAGCAGTCTACCATACAGTTTGAACACGACGTTTGATTTCAGTACATGATTCCAGGGTAAATAGATGTTTTTATTGTTTGTTTTTGTGTTTTTTAAAAAGAGATTCTGACAATAAAATGCTTTAAATATAACAAAGGAAAATGACAGAAAAAAAAGAAGAAAAAATGAATAATGAATCGTCAATAACAGCGAGTAATTTAATAACAGTCCTGAAACATAAACAGTGATAATGTTTTTATTTTTGTTTTATGAATTTCAAGATTTAAACACAAACGGATGAAAAAATCCAAAAATGTCGTAAGTTTTTCACAGAACAGAAATCTGTGGGTTAACATTATACAGAACATTGAGTGGGTTAAAATAATAATAATAATAATGATATATTATATTATGAATATATTTCTCTATTATTAATTTTATACTTAAAACACATTTTGCTGAACTGAACGGAACATTATTTGCATTCTGTCCGTAATGAATGGGCTTTTGAGGTACATTCTAAAAATATAAGCAGTATAAAAATAAATACATAACAGACACGATGACATATTCATTACAGTAATCACGTACATAAGATATTTAAAGATGTAAACACGTATACATCTACGGATGCGTACATTTATTTACTGAAGTACAGAGAATATACATAATAGTAAAAATTCCTAAAAACAAATGTATTTTATAATTATTTTGCAGAAAACAGAAATCACTTTTTTGGACAATAAAATACCATTTTGATTTTAAGGTGTTTGTTTTATTTACTCCTAGCAGACTAATCGTTTCAAATCAATAAGTATAAATAATCTGTCCTAAAAAATTACAATCTGTGAATAACTCCACAGGCACTCACGTCATCACCTGAGATCGTACATAATAAATGCAAAAAAAAAAAAAAAAGAGGAGATAAACTAATAAAAGAACCAATGCTACCAATGACTGACTCACTCCTGTCTGTCTACATTGCAAGTTCATATAAATAAAAGTTAATTACTTTCTGAGAAGTGTTTATTGAACTCTGCGATTTTGGTTTTTATTTTATTTTAATTTTTTTTTTTTTTTTTTGTTATTATTAATTAACCTTTATAATTTCAGTAATAAATTTGATTAGTTTATTGTCTTTCTTGATGACAACGTGTTCTGCAGGGAATACATCATCTACAAAATCATTTTTTTAATTCAATCGTGTGTTAACACTAACTATTGTGAGCGTGCTCTCTGAAATCAATAAACGTCATGCAAACTATTGGACGTGCTGTTAAACACTGAATCAGCTGTTGACATTTCTAATGGCGCTGGTGAAACCACATCACAGGACATTAATTCATTTCTCATTTATTGTCATGAACCGGTGTGTGTAAATAGTTTAAAACCAGAGATGCCTACGATACGGTTTTTTTGTTTGTTTTTGTCTTTTTTTATCAATGGTAAAATGCTTTTTGAGTAAATGAAGTGAAATGAAACGTTGTTTGAGGCATTCGTGCTCCATGGATAAATTCCGCTCGATCAGTTATCAAAACAGAACTGGCGTTCACAAAACAGAGCACGAGACTATGTAGTCCAGACGTAGAGAAATCAAAACGTGATGCTTATTAAACGTACGAAAATGCATTTGATTTTAAGTCATCTCGATTATCAATTCTGAACATCGCTACGAATCTGGAATGTTGTTTTAATTCCGTCGAAAAATAATATATTTCACTGAAGTCATTTTTCTTCCGTGAACCATTGTGCTCGGACAGTTTGATCTCGTTACTTAATGTTTCTAGTGCAGCTGCTGTTATTTTAACATTGCCAAAGAAAAATTTGGAATGAAGTGCAAAGAGACAGAATCGGATTGGGATAGAGAAAATGAAGTGAAGCAGAAAGACGAAGACGTATCAGTTGCTGCGATATGGAAAGACTTTTGTGAGCACACTGGCTTCCATGCTTACAATAAACTGAACCCCGAGAAAAACAAAAGAATTCGTTGGTAAGTGTAGTTACACGTATCTTCATACTAATAAATAGTTAAGTGCCGTTATTATTATTATTTATTTATTTTCAGCTCTCGTTATTTTGTATTATTAAATTACTCAACAGAACGTCTAGTTCATCTTTTCTTTAGTTGATGAATAACTGGAATCTTTGTTTACTCATTTACTCACATTAGTTTTCTGATAATAGGAATATTTCTCTTTTTTTATTGTATTCTGCGCAGCTGTAAATGTATATCGATATATTAATATACTAATATATATATATATATATATTGTTGCATTCACTATATATAAAATTAACTCTATCCCTATATTTACATAATAGTTACATACACCGAGAAACATAAACACCCACCTACACAAATGTAGATATATATATATATATATATATATATATATATATATAAATGTGTGTATATGACAAATAATGAAAAATCCATAAACAACAAAACATATTTAGTTTATCTCCGGTTGAAAAAGTAACTTTATGTCGCAATACTTAGCTATTAATACCTGACTTGTCTATGTCACAAATCTTATAGTTCAACTATCAAAACATACAAATTAACTGAAACCCAGTCAACTTATTTTAGCCACCACTGAATGAATTGTAAGTACAGATGTAGTAATGAAATATTTTTGTTCTTGCCAAATTATTTTATTTAATTAGGCTTGCCTACGATTAACTGATTAAAATAAATTCGTAAAAATAGTCACTGTACGCATTCTTCCAGATGAACTTGTCCTACGATTTTAAGCTATTATTATATGCAGAAACTGCTGATACATTTCCTGATTGTACTAAAGCTCTTATTAATTAATTAATTAATTATATATAATTTATTTGGGTTCCAAAATAACTACACTCGATTACTGGTATTTTCAAGAAAATGAAAAACATTTCCTTTACCGGAAAAATAACGAGAAAAAAAAAAGAAACAAAGAAAGAAAGAAAGAAATATGCATAATGTACTCAACTCTGAAAACATCTAGCTTTTAGTAGTTTGTGAACTAACAGCTAATTTTCAAAGGATTTCCTACTGGCACTGGCTTATTCATGATGACAGTTTCGACAATTTACTTTTTCTTAATAACTGTTTCACACTATGAGCCGAGTTTTCTTTCACACATCAGCTTCTGGTGGACGCTGATGGTGATGACCATGTCCGCGTACCTCATCTACACGGTCATAGCAGAGCTGAACAACTACTACAGCTACCCGTTCATCACCGGGTTCCGCGTGGAGAAGAAGGACCGGATTCCCTTCCCGGCCGTGACGCTGTGCAACCAGTGCCCGCTGAACCGCTCCGCGATAGGAAACGACTCCGTCCTCAACAACTACTTCCTCGCGCAGAGCAAACTGAAGAAGGAGGCCAGCCCGATCGACTGGAGCGACAACGAGACGTACGGCGAGTTCTACACGAAGGAGCACTCCGTCGACTGGTGGAGAGAGAAGTACGGCAAGTTCGAGTCGCTGGCCAGGATGTGTATGTTTCAAGGGGAGAGAATCGTGCCTTGTTCCGACATGTTCACGCCCGTGTTCACGGCCGTCGGTCTGTGCTACACGTTCAACGGCAACGCCAGCAGGAGGCTGAACGTGTCGCTGTCGGGAGCGGACAACAATCTGGTGATGATCATCATGGTCGAACAGGATCTTTACGTGTATAACCAACAGCTGTCTGCCGGATACAAGGCAAGTATGCAGAACTTCAAATGTTAATGTTGACCTGTGACTGGGAGGTTATAATCCATCTGTATTGTAATTTTCCAAAATATATCCCCGTCTAACTCGAAAACATTAGAGAAATTCGTCATTCAAAGTAAGCTTTCTGGTTAATATATCTGCAAGAAAAAATCGAAAACAACATCTGATAGCAAAATGTTTTTAAATTATTAATCTCCAATTAAATGGAAATGAAAGAAAAATAAAAGAATGACAGAAAATACTGTAATTTATCATGATCATCATCAACATCATATCTGTTATTATTAACATCATTGCCATCAACCCCATCGACATCGTTATGACTATCACCATCATCATCATCATTATTATTATTATTATGTCGACTTTCTTTTAGATTCTCCTTCACGACCCAGAAGAACATCCAGATTCTGTGATATCAGAGATTGTCACTGCTCCGGGATATTCTACATACGTATCTATGAAGAAAACTGTTGTGCGTTTGTCGTTGTTTGAAATACTTACTCATACACAGTAGTCTACGTACTCTGATCATAAAACTCGGTCTGGAATGTCTGTGGCTTTTTCGTATTTGTTTTTCTACGTTTGTATCTATGAATAAATGTGTGCGTGTGTGCGTGTGTGCATGTGTGCGTGTGTGCGTTTGTAGCTCCCCGGGCATTTTAGGAAATTCCTTTGTCAGTTCTTTTTCAGTTTGATCCCATAACAGTAAGAATTAATAATCTGATTCTCGACAATTTGACTCCACTCAAGAAATGTTCCCTATTTTATTTTATTTATTTACTACTTTAGAAAATTTTCCTTTATGTTTTGAACATTACAAAATGTTGTTATTGTAATTACTACCACTACTACTATTACTACTACTACTACTGCTGCTGCTGCTGGAGCTACTGCTACTACTACTACTATAATTATTTATTAATTTATTTATTTATTCATTCATTCATTCATTTTCAAATTATCTCCTGCCAAGGCAGCAAAGTATATTCCATTTGATTTCAGTACAAGTATCTACCAGCCCCGTTCAAGGCATTCGGTGATTCGGACTGTGTAGACACGACGTCCACGACGTTCGTCAACCCGCTGAAATACTACAAATACTACACCTACGAACACTGCTTGCTTGAGTGTACTGCGGAAACACTTTTCAAACACTGTGGATGTGTCATGCCAAATGATCCACGTAAGGTTAATTAATGTATTGTGAAACAAAAATGACGATAACAAATAATAACAACGACAGCAACACATCATGATCATCATCATCATCATTATCATCAACAAGAAAAGTATTGCAATTCTGTATATCGTTATATGTATTTTATTATTTGCAATAAACTGATCTTATTATTTACTTATTAGTCTTTCCATATCTCAGCAACTGATACTTCTTCGTCTTTCTGCTTCATCTTCATCTATCCCAAGATTATTATTATGATGATTATGATGACGGATATGTTGAAGATGATGATGATGATGATTGTTGTTGTGATTATTAATATATTATTATTATTATTATTATTATTATTATTATTATTATTATTATGCCGATATGTATTTCTTCATGACAAAAATCTTTTTCTTTTCAAAATATCAGCCCATATTTTTCACTTCTGTCGCCTAGGTATGGATTATTATCATTATTATATAATTTGCTTTTATTGATATTTTATTAGGTTATGCTGAAGGATCATTAGCTGGTGTATCTACTTCTGTTGATGTACGAGTATGTTTGTTTGTTTGTTTGTTTGTTTGTTTGTTTGTTTATTTGTTTATTTTGTTGCAGCTCTAGGTCCTATTTGTTCTTTAAGATCTCAGGCTCAGTGCTACATGCCAAAACTGAGTAAGTAGTTGTAAAATACACATACATACAGACAGACAGAGAGAGAGAGAGAGAGAGAGAGAGAGAGAGAGAGAGAGAGAGAGAGAGAGAGAGAGAGAGAGAGAGAGAGATGATATGACAAGATGAAAAAAATATGAAAAACTATTTACGTACATACAAACATACAGATAAAGATCCATTTATACGTAAATACATAAACATACATTTATATATACATAGAAACACACACACACACATACCTACATACATACATATTTATATATATATACACATACATACATACACAGACATACATACACATACACGTACACACACACACACACACGTACACACATACATAGGTACGTACATAACACAGGTATATCTAATATTGTAGTGAACACGCGGACGAACACAACAGCTCAGGCTAACTGTCAGTGTAGAGACACGTGCACTAACACGGCCTATGATGTCCAGCTGTCCACTGCGGGCTTTCCGTCTCAGGTGTGGAACGACTTCATGGTCAACAGAGGATTTACTTCCAGTGAGACATACGCCAAGTAAGATAACCGGCGTTAATGCATTATGACAATTTTGTTTAGTCCTAGTAATACTGATGAAAAAACAAACAAAAAAGAAATACATAAAATCCACATTCTTTGTTGTATTTAGTAATATGTAAACAGATGTAACAAAACGAAATTAAAGTTAAAATAAAAAAATAAATTAAATTGTAGTAATTGTTTAATGGATATTTTAGTGTTATGGTAATTTTTACAGTTTATTGTTTCATGGATATTTTAAATGTTATGGTAATTTTTGTGTTTATTGTTTAATGGATTTTTCAGTGTTATGGTAATTTTTGTGTTTATTGTTTAATGGATTTTTCAGTGTTATGGTACTTTTAGTGTTTATTGTTTCAGGGTTATGGTAATTTTACTGTTTATTGTTTCATGGATATTTCAGTGTTATAAACTGTTTTGTATTTCTCAAAACGTGAATATATTGTAAGATTATATGGTATAATAATTCACTCCTATTACGAATATCCTTCATCGTTTTTTGTTATGATACATGTTGTAATGATTTATAAGTAAACTGTTTTATATGTAACAATCACAGAATAAATAATATTTTGCTGGGAAATATTGCAAAATATTTTTATACTTTCTGTTTGTTTGTTTCTTTGTTTGTTTGCTTGTTTACTTATTTTATCTTATCTTATTTTTCATTTATTCTGTATTTATTTATATATTTTTACTTGTGTCTTAATGATTGATTTATTTACTGTTTATTTTGTATTTATATATTTATATATCCATACATATACTTACTAATTAATTAATTAATTATTTTATATTTATTCATTTATTTATTCTTTTGCTTTCCAGGAACAATGCTTTAGAGTTGCGTATTTTCTTCAATCAGATGTTGGTAGAAACAGTTGAACAAACACCAGTTTACAAGACAGAAACAATTGTTGGTAAATAAATTCATTTTTTTTTACAAAAACCCTAATTTACCTCAGAAACTACGTTGTAATGATGTCGTCATCATTCTGAAAGATAAACCCAAAATTTTTTTTTGACGTTGTTATAAATACTGCGATTATCACATTCAATACGCGAGTATCGATGTCTTTTTATCGATATTTTAAACGTGGTTTTAACAACAAACAAAATCACTTTATTTAAACTCACATCGTGCAGTATATTTCGCGAGCAAATCTATAAACTCTGGTGCATTAGTTTGGACTGCACAAATTCAGTACAAAATGATTTCTTCACGTATGTAATTTCTTCCAGTAGCCTGAAGGGAAAGAAAATAAATAAATGAAGAATAATTGCTTCATAGATATTCTTTAAAATTGGATATGTCATCAGTTAATGTATATATGTTGATTTAACATGATAAAAAGAAGACTGTGCCTATTTGTCTGTGTGTCTAATTTCAAAAACTGCAAATACAAAACGACTGTGACTGATTACGACTTTTCAAACAACTTGCATTTATTTTCAGCAAATCTCGGTGGTCAGATGGGAATTTGTCTTGGAGCCAGCATCCTGACTTTGACAGAACTTGGAGAATTTTTGGTATTTCTGTTTTTGTACTTACTGCACCGACTGAGGTTAGCATGCGGTGTCAGAAAGACTTCCAGTCAATGAGACGATGTCATACAATACATTAATATCAGAGGCGGATGAAGGATTTCCTCAGATAGGGAAGATTCATCTCCGTGGTGTATATAACTTTCATGTAGATGTCAAAAAAAACAACTAAAAACAAGAACCAAAAGCCAACAAAAAAAAGAAATATATGCCAAAAAAGCACAAAAAAACACACAATAATCACCCCCCAAAATAATATATTTAAAAAAGAAAAAGAAAAAACAACACAAAAAAGCACACAATAAAACCAACAAAACAACCCAACAAACAGAACAAATAAGAAAAGCGCCGACACAAAAAAAAATTGTCATTTAATCTTTACACTGCACTTCTTAATACAATTGCTCCGTGAAAATCCATTACTACAGAATGTTATTTAGAATTTAAAATACTTAGTGGTAGAATATCTTTGTGTCGTTAAAAGGAGGGAAGGAAAGAATAAACAATAAGCTTGACTGTTGAAGAATTTGGAGTTTCGTTTCCAAAAGACTAGAATACAGTTGTAATTACTATACACGGATATTATCACGGTGCTGTACAGTCACTGAGCGAGTTCTATAACCAAATGTTTTTTATTTTATACTGTGTAATGTGTAATGTGTTCTGTGTTTTCTACCTGGTCATTTTTTCTGTCAGTTTTCATCGTGGACATAGCGTTTTGAAACATAAATAAAACGAGGAAACAATAAATTGTATTTATTTTTTTTATTTCGTTCGAAAAATTGGAATATCTGCTTATAAATATTTATACAATGTATGTATGTAGCATGTGTATATAGTTTATACACCTTATTTATACTATAAATTCCACTATAAACTTTGATCACAAAACCTCCACCTGGTTTTAAAGAAATCTCTTTTAGTGATACAGTCTCCGTTTCGTCCGTTCCCAAGTCACCAATGGCTACAACAACGCTACCTTTATCTTTATTAACAGGATGGATACTATAGTCATCCGTTGATATCTCGTGACCAAAATTCATAACCACAAGAAACCTTTCATCTCTTTCTGAGTTTCTCACATACGACGGGATGTTCTTATTTACGACAGCGTACTGAAGGTCGCCGGTTTGAAAAGCTGGTCGCTCTCTCAGAATAGATAACTTTCTGTATAACTGAAGTGGCGAGACTGACTTTGAATTCTTCTGTGCCTGCAGCGAGAAATCACTGTATGAATATTGTCCGTATATGCATTTATTTATTTTTATGTTCAAATCGTTCATATTTCAAGCTGTTTATCTATCTCTCGGTTAGTCTGTCGTTATATTTATCTTTCTATCTATTTATCTTTCTTGTTGTATTAGTCTCGTTACTCACAAACGCACACACAAACACACATTAATATACTATGAAAGTATACAAACGTGTATGTGTGTATATATTTATAACGAACACATATACATGCTTACATACATACATATATACATGTATACATATATATATATATATATATATATATATATATATATATATATATATATATACATAACATAACATAACGTACATTTACCTCAAAATTAACTGTTTTGTAGTTGGGGTGAACGGGAAGCCATGGTTTTGACGACGTTGTAAATCCTGACTGCTGTGAAGACGTCCACTGCATTGGAGAACGACATGCATCACGTGAAAAGTCAGCATAGTAGTCCTGTAAACACATTTTACAATAACATCATCATCACCGTCATCATTTCTCAAGACATATTTTTATTATTATTGTTGTTGTAGTTGTTGTCGTTATCATTAATATTATTATTATTATTGTTGTTGCTTTTCTTATTGCTGTTGTTGTTTATTTATTTATTTATTTATTATTAACACTTACATTTTATAAAACTTTATTATTAACAAATTTTAATTCATGTATCAAACATATTAAACCGTTCATTACAACGCTATGAAATATTTATATATTAATAACCATTTAACACTTAACTGGATTCTCGAATGCGCCAGACCGGTAAAAATATAATTAATAATTTATTTAATATTTATTTTTATTATTGTTTGTTTCTCGGTGTGCTTTTTTTTAAAATTATTATTTGTTGTAGTTGTTGTTATTATTATTATTATTATTATTATTATTACGCGCTTGACCAGTAAAAATATAATTAATAACGAAAATTATGCCTAATCACTTTGATCGTTTTAGTTTATTATACATATTTTCATTTTCATTCTTAGTTACCTGTTGTCATAGATATTTACTTTTTCATTCTAGGTTACCTTTTATCACAGATATTTACTTTTTTGTTGTATTTTGTTACCTTTCCTTGATTAATCCCGGCAGGATCTTTTGTGTCTTCGTAACTGACGTCAATGTCCTCCATGCCGATCTCCTCTCCGTAGTACGTGGTTGGCGTCCCTCGCAGAGTGAGCAGCAGCATGTTAAAAACATCAACAAAGTATTTACCAAACCTGCCAGACACCCGCTTTCTGTCGTGATTACCCAGCTTGAAGAAAACAGAGAAACACATTAAAACACAGTAGGCGATTGTACAGACTCAATATACAAAATGGCAAAACTCAGTTAAAATAGAGAAATAAATAAATAAATTAATTAAAAATTACCAAATCATTTATGCACTAAAGCTTTATTAATATTAAAACGATGGTATTAAAACAATAAAATAATATACTATTTTTAATGTTAAAAAAAAAAAAAAAAAAACATTTAGATCTTTTGCTACTATCACCACTGTTTCCTTCACGACAGTACTTTTTCCTTTACAATCCAGTGAAATCAGCGTTAGAGTTGTAGCTGAATTCATTTCACGCTTATCTACCTTACGTTAAAACAAAACGTACTACAAACTTGGGCCACGTCCCGGGCGGCAGGTTGGAGTACTCTTTCTCAATGACGTCTCGAAGACAAAGTCCACCACAGCCTGAGGTGACGTCCGAAATGAGGTCGAAGTTGAAAGGAACTGCGCCGTATTTGTAATACAGATTTCTTTCTGCTGGCTGCTCGTACGTCTCAATGACCATAAATCTGAAACAAAACTGACTTCATCTGTCAGAGTTCACCGCACCAAACTCTACGATGGTTGTTGAATCAGTCCTTCTTAGCGAACCTTTCAAATCTATTTTCCAAAACCGCATCCTTTCTGTGATTTTAATGTATGCTGAATTAATGTATGCACAACATGTATTTTATATCGGGAAAGAGTATACCTCATATCTCTCCGTTCCAAACAATAATGAAACTGTACCAGTGAGTCAGAGAGAAGAACCAAAAGGGACAGTGACTCCCAGAACCTTCCCGGGTATCTAGGCGTCCTCAACCCTCAACCCTAAGGCCAACTGTTGTTCACCGCACGCCATCCATTACATTATTTTCATTATTCAACAGAGAATTACACGCAGAGTAGATGTTTAATACAAAATACTTAGTGAATTATCGCAGCAGTATAATCAATCTAAAGAGATAGAGGTAAGACAGGATATTTGTTTTCGTTATGTACATAATACTCATTCCACCAGATTGCAATAACTGAAATGCTTCAGCAGGAATAATTGCAAAACAGTGCTATTGAAAATGCTATTAGAATTAACTGTCCTCGTGAACAATAAGCTCGATGTTAAAAGTAATTTGTTTATTTTGCTTCACGAAGTCAGGATAATTGTCAATTAGTGCGTAATGTTTCATATTGTATGTCTCAAGTTTCCAGTGTACGTGTCATTAACGTTGATGTCATTCTACGACGTTAATTTCTTTTCTGTTTTTCTCTTTATCTTGCTTATTTATGGGTGGTATTTTATTATTTTCTTTTTATTATAAAGACACACCAACACATTATTTTATACTAATAGATAGATGTAGATAAACACACAATCATGCGCTCTTAAAAAAAAACAAGTGAAGTATAAATTTAACCTTTAGGTTTTCAGTGTATCTTAAACAACAGTTTTTTTTTTTTTTTTTTTTTTTAAATAAATCAAAGACGGAGTGGGCACGAACATCTATTTTCTGGTAATATGATTCTTTATTTGTCTTACCATAAAAAGTTGAGCATCGTTGAAGTTTTCAATAAAGGTTCACTGTTTAGCATATATTGAAGCGCACACTTGTATTCCAGTCTTGCATTTAATTTTTTGTTTTATATTGATATACTGGAATCAGGAAGCTTATTAGATGTAGTCCTTGTGTGAGTAAATGAGTGTCTGTGTGTATATGTAAGTGAGTGTGTTGTTTTACTTTAAAAAAAAAAAGCTTAACATTTTTGAGCAAATCATGTATTTAAACTATTTTTCTTAACTGTGTAGTTCAGTTTATCACTTATTGTTGTTGTGTGGGTTTTTTGTGGAGGTTTTATTAGTTTTATTAATTTTCTTCTTTTTTGTGTGTGTTGTTTGTTTGTATGTTGTTGTTTTTTTGTTCTGTTATTTTTGTTTTGTTTTTAGTTTCTTGTTGTTTTTGTTTGTTGTTTTTTTAATCAGAAAAGAAAATTGAAATAGTTTAATGCGTTACCTGTCGATTCCTTCGCGTTTTTCAAATTCATTCAAAACTTCCAGCCCTGCACTACGTCGAAGATCTCAGGAAGACTCTCTGTGTACGGGTGATTTAGAAATTCGTACTGGTTCTGAAACGTTCGAGATAAATATTTTACCTTAATTTGGCTTTCAGTTATGAATGCATACACTGTGTGACTCTGTGTGTTACTATATCAGGCTACATCTCTTTTTTATTTGTTATATGTGTGGAAAAACACGATAGCCATTTAAAAGCATTGGCAACACTTGCGTAGTTATGCTGGTAATTAATTTTTAATTTTATTTACCTCGTGGTAATTTTTGTTGTTGCTAGGCGGTTCGTCCTTGGATAAATCCTGAATTTCGAAGAGTTTCTGAAGAGCATCAACTCTTATGCCATCAATTCCTTTAGTAAACCAGAACCTTAGCACATCCTGAAATATACACCAGTAAAATACATTCGAAAAATTACCACATTAAATTAAGCTATTGTTAGTAATCATTCAGAAAACTACGTTTATGTGTGTTTGTGTGTAAGTGTATGTATTTTTGTATGTATGTGCTCATATGTGAATGTGTATCTACTTAAATCTATGTATGTATTTGTGTATCAATGTATGTCCGTAGGTACGGATGTATATATGAATACGTAGATATATGTATCTTTGCATGTATCTGGATGTGTCAGTTTGTAAACAATTCTCTTATAACTATAAAACAAAGAAAACTATAAAATAAAGAAAACCATAATTCTACCTGAATAGTTTTTTTCTTTAAAATATATCATCACATCCGTCCGTACAGAATTAGAGCTAATCTCACATCCTACATTTTTTATTTAATATGTATTTAATGATATTTAATAAAAAAAATTAAAAAATTCATTTAGTGACATATGTGACTTATCACATCAAAATAATCCTAATATGTGCACAACGACGGCCTAGGAGTACAGCACCAGATTACAGTCATGTTGCTCTACTCGTAATTTTTCGTCCTGCTTGCGGTGTTTTCTCTTTTTTTTTGACGTATTGTTTGCTCTTTCGTTACCTTCATGTCTTCAACTACTGCAGGGTTTCTGTAGTTCAGATCAGGCTGCTGACTCAGAAATGCGTGATAATAAAACTGTTTTCTTTTCTCATTCCACGTCCATGCCGTACCGGCGAAGACAGACAGCTTAAAGAGAAATTAATGTTTATCTTTATGTATACATGTGTATATGCATGTATGTATGAATGTATGTAAGTATGTATGTATGTATGTATGTATGCGTGTATGTATGTATGTATGTGTGTGTATGTATATATGTATGAATGTATGTGTATGTGTTTCTGTGTGTCTGTATGTATGTATGTATATATATATCCATATATAAATGTATGTGTATGTGCATTTGCGTAGATATATATTATAAACACACACGCATACACATACAGACAAACATACATACAAACATATGACCGCATGTCCGTACGTCTGTATATAAATAAGTACATACACACATACGTATATACATATTAACTGAAGACAAGAAAAAACAGTATCAGAAAATGTACCCAGTTGTTAGGTGGTGTTCTTTTTCCGTCAGAAGTCGTGACTCCGTCAGTCCAGACGTAATAATCTTTATACACGTCATCACCTTCCACGCTTTTTTCAAACCAGACGTGTTTTTCACTCGTGTGATTAGGCACGAAGTCCAGTATTATTCGGATACCTAGAATAACAGCAACAGTGGCCATATCAAGAACAGCATCACTAATCAAACAACATAATAATGACAAGATAGACAAAAAGACAAAGAAAATGACAAGAAAATAAAAATATAAATAATAAAAATAATAATAATATGAGATGATGATGATGAGGTTGATGATGGCAATGAAATGATGAATTCAGAATATAAGAAGCGTCATGAAATAATGACCTCTATTTAAAATATCTACTGAAATATTCATTTAGAGTACGCATATAAATTAAAGTCTGAATTATAGTAATAAGAAGAAGAAGAAGAAGATGATGATGATGAAGAAGAAGAATTATAGATAAGTTTATCTGTCTATTTATTAATATGCCTTAGGTTGTTTTTTTTTAATTTTTTTTTTATTTTTTAAACAATGGATACAACGCAACTGTACATTTGTATCTAAACCTAAATACACACACATATTTATTGGCATGCGTGTTACATAAGTAGACGTACGTAGAATACTGATATTTCGCATTACCTTTAGCGTGGGCTTGCGATACTAAATTCTCAAAATCATTTAGATTTCCAAACGTGGGATCCACCTTAGTAAAGTTGGAGATGTCGTAGCCAAAATCTGCCCCCGGAGACTCGTAGAATGGACTAAGCCAGAGCGCCTTGACGTTCAAGTAAACAAAGTAGTCCAGTTTAGATATTACACCTGAAAAAATGATGATTTTGTAGTGTTTAAAAAATAAATTCGGAATATTTATCTATTTATTTACTTATTTTATTTTTTACTTATTTAGTTATTATTTATTTGTTTGTTTATTTGTTTAATTTTTTTTATTTATTCGTAGCTTTTCGTAAATTAATATTGCTTACAGTATTATATGTAAGTATATATCTATGTGTGTATCTATATGTATGAATGAATGTTTGTGTGTGTATATATATATATATATATATATATATACGTATGTACAGATTTATGGATATAGCTATACGTGTGTGCATGTGTTTGTGTATTATGATCTAAGACACAGTTTAAAGTAAACAGATAAGAATCGACTGCTTCTTCTAACACTACCCTGCTTGAATTTACGTCACTGCGACGAAGAAAGATAATATTGTGTAAATATCTATGTCCTTGATATTCTGCAGTACTCTATTTTCAGTTTTCTACGTTCAGTAGGTGACAAAAACGCCGAGCTGTTTTTTAACGCGTGTTTGAATAATATTATCTTCCGTGGTGATGATGAAGTAATTTCATGAGCGCCGATAACATTAATACTTAACTCTATACTAAATTAGCACAGTTAGCATATCGGTGCTTATGTGTACCTCTGTATGTGTTTGTGTGTGTGCACTATCTGTGTTTCTCTCTCTTAACGTTTTAATTTAGATATCTTCGTATCCATATATTTATTGCTATATATATATATATATATATATATATATATATATATATATATATATATAGTGACTATTTCGTATGACCTAGATTGAATTTGTGTCAGTGAATGTATTAAGACATTTCAATAGTACACCACACCTTGAGCGTTGGTAACACTACATTCACAGGTTTTTGTGTCAGTGGGATATATTTTACATTCATAAGCACAGACAGACAAAGAGATATATACAAAGGCTCAAACATACATACACATACTTATGTTTGTATGCTTTTTGGTATAATACACACACACACACACACATATTTATACACACATGCAAGCATACATACGAAGGTACACACACGTACTTACATATACACACCAGACACTGATGTATACACATTAACTGATTTATAAAAGACACACATTACCTCTAAGATCACCAATACCATCACCGTCAGAATCTTTGAACGAAAGCGGATAAATTTGTCGTCACAGATTTCTGTTGATAAAAAAACCCTAAGACAACAGCGACTGTCAAAACTGCTACTGCAGTAGACGCAAGTAAAACGGTTGTATTATTTCTTTTAGCTTCTCCCATTTTAAAATTCGCTTGTCGATGTGGCCTGGATCAGGAAGATGTTGGTGACCTTTTCAGGTCAGTACGAGCATATCAGGAGCTAAGTCAAACAAAAGTCTGTGTGTTGGGGGGGGGGCATCCAGGGGAGTTTACTCTTGTCATTGATTCCTTCCCGGTATGACCTTGAACTTCCGGATATTTAATATACAGAACTTGATTGCGAGAATGATATGGTATATTTGATAATACTGCTGTATGTTTAATATACCGTGTATGTTTAATGGCTCTTTTAAAACACGTCTCTTAATTCAACAAATGATAATACAATACTACGTCAATAATTTTTCTTTAACCAATTTTTTTTTTTTTTTTTCCTTGACTTCCCTAATAAAATATGCTTAAATCCATTACTACCATGTGTTTTCCTTTCAGGAGCTTATAAAATTTATCTGACAGTTCATGAAAAAAGCAATAGTATAAGCAGTAGTATTAGTAGTAATGTTAATTGTAGTAATATTAGTAATACAGATAGTAGTACTAGTAGAAGAAAATAGTAGAATGGTAGCAGTAGCAGAACTGTAGTAGTAGTAGTAGTAGTAGTAGTAGTAGTAGTAGTAGTAGGAGTAGTAACAGTAATAGAGCAGTGGTAGTGTAGTAGTAGTTGTAGTTGTTGTTGTAGCAGTGGTAGTATTAGTGTGAATAGTGGTAGTGGTAGTAAAAGTAATATTTGTAGCAGTAATCGTACTAGTAGTAGTACTAGCTGTAGTAGTAGTAACAGTAACAGCAGTAGTAATAATGCCGGTTGCGAATTTTGTTCATAAACGTTTCACTGACACGTAATAAACGCAAACATCGTGCGTCTTGAAACGAGTGTTTTGTCGTTTATGAGTGGAACTGTTTGTGTTGTGTTTTCCACTCAAGGTTTAACTCTCACTACAGGTACCAGGTATAAATAGCCAGACATCAAAATCACGCGAATAATGGTAATCAAAAGCAGTATTATTTTTCCTTTCCAGAAATCAATAAGCGAAAACAGTAGGTTTAGAACCTTTATTTCGACATCTGTGAAACTGGCGGCCCTCCTAATGTTTTTTTTTTTTTTTTTTTTTTTCTGGTTAATGCTTACTTACACAAATTACTTCAATGGAATTAAATGTAATCTAGCTTCTATATAATTTCACATCAAATTAATCCTATCTGAAATCGTCATCTACACTGATGTATCGAGTGAAGATAATGTTTTCTTCTATTTCATCTCTTCTTCTTTCTCTCCTTCGTTCTCTGGAATAAAAGGAATAAATCGGTTTTGTTCCTGTATTACACTGAATTTAAAAAAGTAAAATAAAAATTAAAGACCCTTTGACTACTTGTCCGTGTAGGTTTGATAGATGGGGCTCTATGATAGACGTGTCTGTGCGTGTGCGTCTGTGGGTATGTCTGTATGTGCGTGTGTGTCATTTATAAGCTGGTGTCTGTCTTAAAATTACTCCTAACTCATGATACAGGTGTACACTGATGGTGCACTTACCTGGTTTCTTCTGTCTTTGGTCAAACCAAGTGAAGACAAAAATATCCAAAATCTCAATAACAGTCAGAATGCTTCCTCCCAGACAAAGACCAATACTTCCACCAATGTCACCTTAAATAAAATTCCTAGTTTAAATAAAATGATTTGCTGAAGCGCAAGAGAAAAGAGTAGAATGTCAACACCACACTTCTGTGCATATATCCGTGAATGCACCATCCATCAGTCAGCAGAAAACCAATCACACAGACGTCGATTCATACGTACACATCACATACATATATGCATGCATATACATTTTTAATTTGATTCCACTCATTCTTTAACTTCGGTTATTATGACACACAGACACACTCTCACACACACGCACACGCACACACACGCACACAAATCTTCGTTTAGTAAATATTATCAGTGAAGGGTGTACTTACATATGAGTCCTTCGGCGGCATAGGCAATCGACTTTCTATACTGCATTGTACTCAGTTCCTGGAAGTAGATCTGCAGCTGTAGCTGGTTTTGTCTGCAAATAACAAACATCGTGGACTGATCTCATGACATGCAGTAATGGAAATGGAAAAGATATTACTTTATTTGACACCTTTTTAGACAGATTTTGGTAGAAGATTGTCATTTTGTTGTTGTTGTTGTTGTTGTTGTTGTTGTTGTTGTTACGTTTTATGGTATCCTTAGTAATTTGTTTTGGGGTTAAAGATAAAAAAAGCTAAATGAAACAGTTAAGATCAAAAATGAAACTTGGACGAAAATATCTGATCAACAAATCAATAATGTTACCTTTGTACGATATATGCATCATAAATATATATATATATATATATATATACATACATACATACATACATATATATATGCTAATGGATGAATATTTATATGTGTATATATGAGAGTGTGTGTGTGTATGCGTGTGTATGACTGTGTATGTGTGCATATAAGAGTGTGTATATGAGT
Source organism: Chrysomallon squamiferum (assembly GCA_012295275.1). Lineage (NCBI taxonomy): Eukaryota > Metazoa > Mollusca > Gastropoda > Neomphalida > Peltospiridae > Chrysomallon > Chrysomallon squamiferum. Next base: position 9,628,235 of record CM022670.1, read on the forward strand.
GTGTGTATATATGTGTATATCAGTGTGTTAATGTGTATATATGAATGTGTATGTATATATATGAGTGTGTTTGTATGTTTGAGAGAGAGAGAGAGAGAGAGAGAGAGAGAGAGAGAGAGAGAGAGAGAGAGAGAGAGAGAGAGAGAGAGAGAGAGAGAGAGAGAGATCTATGTGTATTTAATGATTAGGTGTATGTCTGTAATTATGTCTATGTTTGCGTGTATCTGTGTAAATAGTGTACGTGACAAACCTGTAAAATTCTGGTAGAAGTATATCGTGCGGCTCTTCCTTGACCTCCACCAGCATTTTGTTCAGTGCAAGTCTGGAGATATTGTCAGTCTTATTACGTAATAATTCACGTTGTGTCATAAACTTTGTCTTAACAGAAAGCAGTCTCTTTTGATTGTCATACAGTCTGTCTGTGACGCTAGCGTCCAAAACCTGAAATACAAAGTGGTGTAATTTAAAAAAAATATATTTTAGATTAAAGCTATTTATTTATTTATTTGTTTGTTTGTTCATTTATTTTATTTATTTATTTATTTATTTATTTATTTATTTATTTATTTATTTATTTATTCAGATTATCATAATAATCTTCATCATTATTGTTATTACTAACGATGTCAAATAAGTAAATAACCTTTGTTATCTTTAAGTAATGTGTAATAAATAATAGAACAGGGCACTGTTATTAATGAAAAATACTAGCGTATCTACATTTGATTTACTAAAATGTACGCTAGTCACAAAAGGAAGACACTGATTGCAAATTTATAAGCAAATTAATTTTACATGTTTCGTAAGAATAATTATTACGTACAAATTTAACATCAGTTAGAATCCTCTCGGTTTAAGCTCGGTTTAACAAAAATATATATTCACCTGCAGATGTTTAAGTTGCTGTATGATGACACTAGAATAGTTGAAAGCGATATTAATTTTAGTTTCAAAAGAAAGTAGTTTCATCTTCTGGAAATCAAGTACAATGGACAAGTCCTTCATACTGGATCTGTCTATTAAATCAGCTGCCAGCATAGCTTCAGGTACCCAAGACACATTATACCTTGTCCATTCCAATTTCTGAGCTTGCAATGACATTATGCTTTCTGGATACTGCAATAAGTAGCTGGCCAGGTTTAAGGCGTTGGTCATAAACGACTCTCTCTGATGACCGTCGAGTCGGTTTTGCTCGGTGATTTCCGACTCTACGATGTCTTGGATCTGATTTTTCGCCACCATGTCTAGAAGATAGAAAAAGTCAGTCTGGTAGTCTTTGACAGCTTCCTGGAAGCTTCTAGCTGTGTCGCGCATCTTGATCAAGCGTTCAGCTATCTCGCTCAATTCGTCCGTGATAGCGGGGTGCAGCCTGTTCAACATGCCCCAGACCGCAATTTTACCAGCACTGTTGACTGCCGACGTGTCAGCTTTCTCGTTCGTGATTGCCATGTCCTTCAGCGTCTGCTTCGACATTTTTGCTTGCGAAGTAATTTCCTTGTAGCGCACCGTAGAACAAGGCGACGGACAGTCGCACTTTGCTGCAATTCCCCTCGAGTAGAACAACTCTGTGGTTATAAATGCATCTTGTAAAACAGTCATCAGAAAGAAAAATCAGACAAAAATCATCGATGGCGTTATCTGTCCCTTTGTGTTTCTGTCTGAATGTGTATGAGAATAGATATATATATATATCTGCGTGTGTCCCGTAAGTACGTGCGTGCGTGTGTATTTTTTTTATTTCGATTTATTTAAAAGCCTAATAAATAAACGAGACACAATGGTACATACCTACATTTGGCTTAACGCACTTAATATTCTGGAGAAAAGTGCACACAGGTGTATTATTATTATCTGCAAAAAACAACAACAAGAACAAGAATAATAATAATCATAATAATAATAATAATAATAATAATAATAATAATAATAATAATAATAATAATAACAGTAATAATGAGGATAAAGACGACGTCACCAAAAACACAATCAGCAATTAATGAATAAAACAGATAGACAGATTATACAGACAGATAGATACAGATGTTTATACTGATATTGATATTTGTAACTCACTTGACATATACAGCTGTATGCAGCCACAGTTAGCCTTTACATACGACGACAGACAACTGATTCGACACTTCAAAGACGTGTACGTTGTGCCGGGAAAATACTCTAATTTTCTACTGCTACACTGGCCGTAGGGTGCAGGGAGGTCGAATATCTTGAATAATAAATAAGAATTACTATATACATATATACACACAAACAAACACACATACACACAGATATATATATAGCAGTAGCAGTAGCAGAAACAACAGTAGTAATAATAGTAGTGGAAGTAGTAGCAGCAGTAATAGTAGTTGTAGTAGTAATAGTAGTAGAGTAGTAAAAGTAGCAGCAGTAGCAACAGCAGTAATAGTAGTTATATTAGTAGTTCTAGTAGTAGTAGGTGGTAGTAGTTGTAGTAGGTGTTGCAGTAGCAGAAGCAACATTTCTAGTACTAGCAATAGCAGTAGTAGTAGCAGTAGTAACAACAGCAGTAATTGTAGGTGTAGTAATAGAAGCAGTAATAGTTATGAAGTAGTAGCTGTAGTAGTAGTAGTAGTAGTAGCAATAGCAGTAGTAGTAGTGGTAGTAGTAATAGCAGTAACTGTTGCAGTAATAGTTATGATGGTAGTAGCAGAAGCAACAGTTGTAGTAATAATAGTAGTAGTAGTAGTTGCAGAAGCAACAGTTCTAGTAGTAGTAGCAGATGCAGTAATATTAGTAGAAGAAGCAACAGTAGAAGTAATAATATTAGTAGTAGTAGTTGCAGAAGCAACAGCTGTAGTAGTAGCAGTAGCAGATGCAGTAATATTAGTGGAAGAAGCAACAGTAGAAGCAATATAAATAATAATAGAGGAAATAACCTCTTCTTTGCTGAGGGATATCGACGTTGTCGAACCAACAGCAACAGCAGCGCCGAGTTCCTGTGTGAGCACGTCTGTTTCATTCCAGTCACTGATGACGGCTACGGCGCCTGCAGATTTTCTGGGTCCTCGCATGTAGTCGTACTGTTCCACGTTCAACAGCAAGTCTAGACCACCTTGTTGTCCTGAAATGTGGACGTCGAAATTCCAAATGAAGAAGTAAGAAGAGAAGTCTACGTAACATAGACGTAGTTGTAATGTATTATCTTACATAATCTCCGAGTTTGTAGAATTCTGGCGGCAGTAGTAATTAAAATAAAATAATAAATAAATTAAATGAAATAAATAAAATAAATAAATAAATAAATAAATAAATAAAGACAAAGATTAATAAATAAATAAAATAAATAAGTAACTAATAGTAATAATAATAATAATAATAATAATAATAATAATAAAAGTATAGAAACATACATAGATTAAAAAAACATTATCTCTTTCCTATTTTATTTTTGATCACAGCACTTATATAGATTGATCGTTCTCTGAAACCCTAATTATTTCAGCACGTAAATATCTCGGAGTATTCCCTATGTCGCACTCACTTTTTATTTCATTTATTTATTTATTAAAGCTATGAATTATGGATCTATGTATGTCGGAGACTGTGGGTTTTTTCCTTATAAAATAATTTCCTTGAAAAATTACCCCTTTCAGTTCATTTCTGGATCCCAAAGAATGATGTGTAAAGTTAAAGGTTCGAAAACAGTCTACCTTGAAATAGTTACCATTACTGATCAGCTATCACTTTTCCAAAACCAATGTAATTAAACTAATATTTCATCGAAATTCGAAAATCCAAAACGTTTCTGATTAGAGTTAAAAAAAAAAAAAAAAGATAGTCCGTCTGAATAAAACGTGACTCTGAATAAAACGTACAGTCATTATTAAAATTTACTCCATATAATTTAATCATTTATTTTTCGTCTCTTGAGACTGAATAGACGCTTGGTCTGTTTTTCTGAAGTTTTATTTTACCTGAAATATCGACAAAGCTGTCGTGTTGTTCTGGGTGGAACTGATAACAGACTCCAAGATCAGTCATCACCGTGATGAAGTTTTCTGGTCCGCATGTTTTGCCTTTCCACTTACACCTGCAAATAAATGAGCATGTCTGGATGTTCACACAGACACACAAACACATACATACTCATACATAAATGTGCACACATTCACATGCATCTCACACACACACTCAAGAGCACGCGCGTTCTTATGCATACATATATAATACGTACATATATACGTGTATGTGCGTGTGTGTGAGTGCGCGAGGGCATTAAATTCTTAGCGAACAATCAATAATACGTCCTTTTTTTTTCATGTTCAGCACATAATATAACAATTGTTTTTAAGGGAATATTAGTATATATTAATATTAAAAAAATAATGACGAATGTTTGATTATAATAATGTGCATAGAACATTAAAACATTTCATCTGTTTTTATGAACAGTATTGAGTGAATTTAAAAGACATATGGCAACCGTCATATTAAAATACGACTGAGCAAAACCAGTTGCAAAATAATGAGATTTTCAAATAAAAATTGAGTTTACTTCTGAATTAACGTAGATTTTTGGTGTGCCGCTTTCAAGTACAAAGATCGTATATCTGCATTTTCAAGCAGGTCACCATATTTACTGATGACGTCATCAACAAACGTCTTGTTCTCGCCATGTTGGTCCAGAAGAACTTGGTGGTATTTGTCAACAGCTTCGTACAAAGTCGGGGATTTCCGTGGTGGTGTTGACTCCTTGAAGACGACGCTAGATCTAACAATGACGAAATTAAAATGAAAAAAGAGTTTTTGTTTTTTTATTTAATTTTATTATATAAAAATAAAGTTTTTAATTATGTGTAGAGTATTAATATTGTTAGTATCATAATTATTTCTTTCTTTCTTTTTTTTCTTTCTGCTTCTTCTAAGTAGTAGTTTGTAAAACTTATGGTAGTTATAGCTGTGATAGTAATAGTTGTAGTTATAGCTGTGATAGTAATAGTTGTAGTAACAGTAGTAGTAGTAGTAGTAGTAGTAGTAGTAGTAGTAGTAGTAGTAGTAGTAGTAGAAATGGTAATAACTTTAATAGCTTTACACATCAGCTTTATTATCATACATTTTTCTTCGATCCTATTGTTAAATACATGATGTAGAAGAAGTAGAAATAACCAGAGAAGAAAAACTGGTGATAATGGTGGTAGTAGCAGTAGTAGAACAGTAATAATAGTAGTAGTAGTAGAACAGTGGTAATAGTAGTAGTAGTAATAGTAGTAGTAGAGTAGTAATTGTTGTAGTATAGTAGAAACAGCAGTAGCAGTGGTAATAGTAGTATTTTAACAGTGTTAGTGGTAGTAGTAGTAATTGTTGTAGTAGCAGTTATTATGACGATAGTAGTCGCTGTTAATGTTGCTTCTGTAGAAGTATTATCTGTAACAACGATGGTATTACGAACAAAGGTAATTTGAGAAAAACTTAATTTTAAATTTTACAAAACTCAAGACGTCCAAATTACTTTTAAATTTAACAAAACTGAAGCAAACAAATTACTTTTAAATTTAACAAAACTGAAGCAAACAAATTACTTTTACATTTAACTACAATTTGCACTGGTGGTGACGTCCACAAAGCCACTGTGTGTTTACCTCAACACGTTCTGATTGCAGACGGTTACTTTGGGAAAACGGAGTTTTTCTTTGAACTTCACTTCAGTGGTTATGGTTGACGGATACTGAAGGAAATACCTGACTCGGTCTTGTATGTTCCACAGCATCCATGCACTGGCCGTCATAATTACGATAAGCCAGGTGATCCTGGAATAGAAATACTATTTGTGTGTGTTGGTGTGTATGTATGTGTGTGTGTGTGTGTGTGTGTGTGTTTATATATGCGTATGTGTATGTGTATATATGTGCGTATGTGTATCTGTATATATATATGTGTGTATGTGTATATATGTGTGAGTGTGTGTATGTGTATATATATGTGTGTGTGCGTGTGTGTGTATGTGTGTCTGTGTATCTTCGTATGTATGTTTGCATGCATCTATGTATGTACAAGAGATTAAAAAAAGGAGACAAGAAAATCACATATAAATTTTCTATAATTATAATATATAATTCTTTTTCCACTGTGAAAATCTGAATAAACTGCAACTACAAAAACTAAAACAACAACAACGACAATAATCATTTACAAAACCAAAACAAATATTTTAACTGTTAATCTTAGCACAGATGAATAAAATATTTTTTTTAAACTGAATATACGTTCCACAATTATAGCTAACAATATTCAATGAATACAAGTCATATCTGATAAATAATAAACAAAAGGAAATTTTCTTACAATATTAAACGAATAAACATCTGAAAATATTAAAATAATACGAATAAGTTCTCATAAAACTAAACAAATAGAAAACATGCTTGTTAATTTTAAAATTAATAAAAATTATGTCTTAATAAAACCATGACTACAAGTTACGTCAGATAATTGTCTTACCGTCGAACTGTGGTGACGTCCGGTCCGACAACGTGACGGAATCCGGAAATACCAACGTTACTGGCAAGTTCGTGAACTGCGGATTTTTGCGACTGCACCATATTTAACCTCTGTTCTGAAACCTGTGTGTAAAATCCATTTTAAAGGTACCACAATGACAACGTATCACGATGAATATACTCAAAATATCCATTGTATATATGCAATATTTGTATATTTTTTAGATTAATTATATTTAATCCTGTCTAATTTGGTTATGTTTAATCTCTCTTTTGTAATTATAATCTAGTTTAATCATAATCTAGTCTAAATCAGTCTAATTTGTTGGTATATTTGTAATCCTTAATCCTTATATATATGTATATACTTTTTATATATTATTTCATAGCGAACACTTTTATTTGGTTATTTTCTTTTGTGTAGTGCCGTAGATTACTAAATCAGAAATATCTTCTTTTCTAAACCGCAAGTCAAATGATAAATCTTAAAAAATGTGATTGAAAGTTAACAGCAAAACTAAATAAGGTAATAATCATTAGTTGCATATTGGCAAAATGATTAATGTTTTTATTAAAATCATCTCAAAATGAACGAAGCTAAAGAGAAAAAGCTGGAAATTAGACTTCATAGAACGTACTGATATTTGGGTGGCAGAGTGTGGTGAGGTGATGGGGGAGGTTGTGTTTTTAACATTATGTAATAAAACTCGTTACCTTCAAAAACAGTGTTAGGTATCAGTTGTAGTGTCAAAACACTATGAAATGTGTTCTGCCGCATACGATAACGTCAAAAATATCTAACTTTCATTAAAACCAAATAGCAAAACTATAAAGGAGCAATTAGACACCAGGTTTACATTGATAAACGTTTTTCATCTTAAATGATATTATTAAATACTTTATCTTCACTGGAAAAAATAAAACAAAATTAAGATGAAGATTTGCACATCAGTTCTACTCGTAAATGTTTTCTACCGCAAATTATTAAGAATCATTTATCTCCCATGCAAATAAAGAGCAGCAGAACTATGATGAAGATTTACACATAAGTTTTGATCATAAATATTTTCTATCGAAAATTATATTAAATTCTTTATCTTCAGTTGGAAATAAATACACGACTAGCATGAAGCTTTAGTTATCAGTTTTATACTCGAAACAAATATAAATGGTTTAAACTGTATCTTTACCTTAAATGCAGTCAACTACAAAGGACTGCGAAGACACGTTAAACATCAGATGAGAGACCACACATTGTATTCAGAGTCAAATGGTTTACGTTTATATAGGAAGAACTGGAACGACGCGTTAAAAGCTCCATTTGTCTGAATGTTTTTTGTTTGTATTTTTCTTATACACTGTTGTTTCGTACCCTGATTCTCATCCTTGCTGTTGAGGTTCTGTTTATCCATTCGTTAGAATTGTGTTACTGCACAAACAAACCTGCTAATAACAGAGGGTCGTGTTTTGATGTGCATGATATACAAACCAGTCATATTTGTTAAGTCGATAATGATTCTATACCGTGTGGGTGAAATATTAGATTTTAAATGGTTTGATTTGGGTTCGGTTACGTTTTGGACAGGAAAGAGAGAAGGATAAGAATCGTCGTTTTGTTTGGTTAGATATGTTTCACTGAAAAACAATGGAATTTTTTAAGTATTAAATATATATATATATATATATATATTACAACAGACCAAAGAACAAAACATTTTTGATCACCAAACCATGTTTATATATCATGTTTTGTTGTATTTTCCATCTAATGCTCAAAATCAAATAGGTCTTGTCTGTGGTTAATAAACTGGTTTTAAAATTATATTTGGGAAACTAAAGGAAAGCTGCACCATTAACAAGAAATTTCAAAGTACGATATTGTGTGACAGTGGAAGATTTGAGGAAGTTTAGGTATTTTCCTGTATTCGAGTTTCTTCAATACTTTTACAAACTGATTTTGTTTGCCAGTTTTATTCATGGCAAAACTACCATAAATGTAAGTGTATATGTCTGCATGTATGTACGTGTATGTATGTACATATGTATATATTATGTGTGTATATATGTATGCATATATAAAGTTATTGTTGCTTGTCTATATGTGTATATATGTATGTATATATGTATGTATGTATGTATGTATGTATGTATGTATGTATGTATACACCCAGACACATATACATCTATAGGTATTATTTTATTTATATGTGTATGAAACAGGTAATAAAGCAAACACGTTCAAAATAGTTTATTTCTGTTTTAATTTTCAACCTAACTATATCTTTTGTGCGTCCAGATAATAGATATATATTTGTGAGTTTCAAAAACAGCTTACATTGCGAAGCTGTAATACCACAAACAGTGCGGCGAGACTGTAACCAGACGTTTGATTTATTCTGCAATCCTAAATAATTTTAACGGTTTGATTTCTCAGCAGTAGTAGATTCACGCCTACAGATTTCGTTTTGTAAAACAAAAACTTTACATCAGAATAAAATAGCTCTTATCAGTTTATCTCTTCTGTCCCAAGCAGCTATATTTTTGGTAGGTGACCGAAGATATATAAATTTATATAGCCATCAAGTCTTTTATCGTATATCTCTCTATCTCTCTCTCTCTCTCTCTCTCTCTCTCTCTCTCTCTCTCTCTCTCTCTCTCTCTCTCTCTCTCTCTCTCTCTCTCTCTCTCTTCTCTCTCTCTCTCTCTCTCTCACACACACACACACACACACATACACACACACACATACACATACACACAGTAACCTGATACACGAAAACAGAAATCCAGGATTATTTCCAATCCCCTTCCACATCCTCATTAAGAATATTTTCATTTATAATTTCTTTTTTCCCGTCCTGAACGATTTCAGACCCGTTATTAATTTCATATAGCTTTTTAAACTTTGTGTATTTAACATAACAAACAGAAGCTGAAATTTCGTTAGACAAACAAGATTTTTATTGACAAAAGTATTGTCATTTATTTACAAGGTTACAAATATTTGGTTATTAATACATGCACAGACACAAATATTATACATCAAAGCACTGCAGTCAGAAATCTTAACAATACATGTGTACTTTAAATCTCTAAAAAAAAAAAAAAGTTCACGTTTTAATAATGAACTTTATCGTCAATGGAACGATTTTCTGAGAAAACAAATTGTTCATAGAAACAGACTGTAAAAATAAAACAGATGATAAAATAGCATTTCACATCAAATTTATATCCTTCGTGTAATAATTTTAATATCACATATATCTGCAGCTTAGGACAACTATTTATATAATTATACGAAATGGAAGTTCATTTGTAAATACTACATCCGTTTACATATAAAAAGGTAGTTTCACATTTTGTTACAATGTCAGTGATTGGATATCTTGTGGTCACTATTTACGTAACGATGTTACTAATTAGATATTAACGGATATTACTTTTTGTCGTGATGTTTGTGAATGGATATCTTCTGGAAACTGTCTTTGTTACAGTTTTACTTACTGGATCGTTTTATATCACGGTTTTGTTACGACGTCAGTGACTGGTTATCTTGTGAATATTGTTAACTGGTTTGAAGATATGAAGTATGTATAAAAACAGAAATACTAAAAATTCGGCAAGTTCTGTCAAAGTCAGGATGCTGGCTCCAAGACAAATTCCCATCTGACCACCGAGATTTGCTGAAAAAGAATATAAATAATACTATATTTGCTGTTGATTTTTTTTTTTTTTTTAACTGCTTTTTTTTTTATTTTTTATTAATTATGCGTTTTATAATATATATATATGTATATATATATATATATATATATATACGGAGTGAGAGAGAGAATATATATATATATATATATATACACACACACACACACACACAATTTACGTATGTATATGTGCATGTATGTACAAATGTATGTATGTATATATATATATATGTATGTGTATAGGTATGCGTATATGTGTGCGCGTGTACGTATATATTCCCATATACATATCCATATCCATCTGTGCCTAATTGTGACCGAGATAGGCTGCACACACACACACACACACACAAGCACACACACACACACAAGCACACACACACACAAACACACACACACACAAACACACACACACACTAGCACACACACACACAAGAACACACACAAGCACACACACACACACACACACACTCACGGTTGCTAATAGAATACATTATCGCTCACAGCTATGCAGATATTTACACAAATGCGAAATTTAGCTGACAGTTACCAACTATTGTTGCAGTTTTATATTCAGGTTTCTGTTCCACACTCGCCACTTTCATCTGGCTGTAGAAAATCCTTAGCTCTACAGCATTATTTCTGTGTGGTGAAACGAAACAAAAGAAATTGTAAATGGATTTATAACTAACATTTTAGAAATGTAGCTAAAAGCAACATCACTGATAATGTGGATTTTGCACTGGAATATTCTCTATATTATAAATATTTATAAACAATACTGCAAATAATGTTCATCTCATTAGAATTCTTTTAATTACGAAGATTTTTGGACAAAAATGCATATAATGTCCATTTCTAAATTCTGAGCAGTTATAAGTATTGATAATAAAAGAAACTGCTCTCAAATACGAAATCATACCCGTATCAGTCAATTTAATACTTCACAAAGCCTTACAGTCCTACTTCCGTTGAAATAGTTCACCAGAGTATACTTTTTTTAGAGTAAATATTCTATCCTATGCAAATATTCAAACCAAAAGGCATATGTTCCATCATGGATATAAAATGATTAGTTTAATTATCTGTTAAGGTAAAATTATCAAACCACTAAGTAATCAGAGATATTCTGTTCTGACGCACAGCTCAGTTTAAGCAGTATTTAAGCAAAATTAGATTATTTTGTTTTCCTTTAATGAGGGATTTAAGTGTTATGTTATCGCAAACAATCAGATAGCATGTCAGTTATTTTTTTTAAAATCTGATTTTTTTTTTCTCCTTTATCTTTATTTATCAAAACTTCAGATTTTGAAGTTAGACGTAAATTTTGGTTTGTGTTCGTAAAACACATTATCGTTATTATGTTAATTATTATTAGTTTTATCATCGTCATCGTCGTCATTCATCGTTATTGTTATTACTGTTATTGTAGTTTTTACCAGAATTATCATTATTAATATGTGATATCATAACCATCATCATTAGTTGTTTTTATTATTATCATCATAATCACTGAAGTCATCGTTATTATTATCATTACTATAATCATTGCTGGACTGAAATTCAGTAGGCCCCTATTATTTTATTATTATTATTATCATCATCATCATCATCATCATCATCATCATTATCATAACAATCACCATCTTCATTATTGTTGTTATTAAAATATAATTATATAGGCCCCTATTTATTATTATTATTATCATCATCATCATCATCACAACCATCATCATTATAATCATCATCATTATTATTGTTGTTATATAAATACAATTCTACAGGCCCCTATTTTTTATCATTATTATCATCATCATTATCATCTCACAATCATAATCATCAAAATCATCATCATCATCATCATCATCATCATTATTGTTGTTGTTTTTAAAATACAATTCTACAGGCCCCTATTTTTTATTATTATTATCATCATCACAGTCGTAATCATCCCAATCATCATAATCATCATTATTATTATTATTGCTGTTATTAAAATACATGTGTTTTACCTGGTGTACAAGTCGTAAGGAACAATACTTTTGTTCACAAGGAAACTGTTCCACAGGAGAGACGGGAAACCCGCAGCAGACACCTGTGCCTCGTAGACTGTGTTTTTACAAGTCTCCAGACACTGGCAGCTCGCCTGTACACTGGCATTCGTACGTGCCTCTTCTGAAATAAATAAATAATAATAATAATTAATTAATTAATATGTTTAATAAATAAACGAATAAATAAATAAGCTAATAACTGAATTGTGTATGTGTGTGTGTACACGCATACACACACAATAAAAAAAATGAAACTTACTTACTTAGATTTGGTCTGTAGCAGTCATTCTGGGCTTTTAATGAACAAATTGGACCAAGAGCTACAATAAAATCACTTTTTTATTTATATATTTTATACAGAAAACAACAACATACAAATTAAGAAAGAAAAAAAAAATTAATTTAAAAAACACCCCCCTCCCTAAAAAAAACAAAACAACAACAACACAAAAATCAAATTTTATTAATATGTAGTGTTAAAAATGGAAATAGATTACGTGCATAAATATCGGAGTGTGTGTGTGTGGGGTAAGGATAGGCTGTTACTATTTCAAAGAATGATAAAAAAACAAGTTTAACACACTTTTCCTTATTATTTTCTACGTCTTTTTTTTATCTTTTTTTCTTTTTTTTTTTAATCCTTTCTTAAATTTTATTTTATTTATTTATTTATTTATTTATTTATTGATTTATTATTATTATTATTATTATTAATAATCTTTTAAAAATAATAATTATACTGTTACATACGAGGATCATTTGGCATAACACAATGACATCGTTCAAACAGATTCTGCGCCGTACACTCATGTAGGCAGTGGTCGTAGGTGTAGTATTTGTAGAACTTCAACGTGTTGTTGAACGTCGTGGACGTGGTGTCTACGCACTCTGAATCACCGAATGCCTTGAAGGGGGCTGGCAAATATTTGAACTGAAAATAACAGTAACATACTAATAAGTATATATATATATATATATATATATACACACACACACATATATATTTACACATATATTTCAAATGACAATTAGAATAATCGTGATGACAATGCTGATTTTGATAATTCATTATGACATATTTTCCATGATGACAAGTATAAGCAAGATAAAATAGCTTCTCTCTCTCTCTCTCTCTCTCTCTCTCTCTCTCTCTCTCTCTCTCTCTCTCTCTCTCTATATATATATATATATATATATATATATATATATATATATATATATATATATATACACATATATATATCAGTATTTGGTATTATATATATATATATATAAAGAATATAAAAATAAAATAAAATAATAAATAAATAAATAAATAATAATAATATATACATACAGAGAGAGAGGGGCTATTTTATCTTATACTGGTGACGTCATCATGGAAAATATGTCTCTCTCTCTCTCTCTCGCTCTCTCTCTCTCTCTCTCTCTCTCTCTCTCTCTCTCTCTCTCTCTCTCTCTCTCTCTCTCTCTCTCTCTCTCTCTCTCTCTCTAAAAGCTTACCTCAGTTTTCTTCACTGAAATAAATGTAGAAAATCCCGGGGCTGCTAGAATTCCTGATTTTACGGAATCTGGGTGATTTTCAGGTTCATGGAGCAAGATCTAAAAATAATGAAATACGTATTTCTTTCTCATCGAAATACAGGCTTTGATAACAACACTGCGGTTAATAATAACTCTATTAAAGACTTTGAAAAAGATTTGCTCTTATAGCATCAGGAATAAGACTAAAATTATAATTTCGAAGATGATGATGATGACGACAACGATGATGACGATAATGATTATGATGAAGATAAAACAGAAAATATAAGCTTATGACAAATAGAAGATGAAGAAAAAGTAAAACCGACTGAAAGAAGAAAAGAAGAAGAAGAAAATGATAATGATGATAATAGTTACACTGACGAGATCAATGATCACTGTTTTATCATTTTTAAATTACAGCCGATATTTCAGCTACCAACATTCATTGGTAATAAAAAAATAAAAAAAAAAAAAAAAATAAATGCTTACTTTGTAACCTGCAGACATCTGCTGATTGAAAACGTAGTTGTCCTGATCGGCCACGATGATGATGACGAGGTTGTTGTCGGCCCCGGACAAGGACACGTTCAGCCTGCCGCTGATGTTTCCATTGAACGTGTAGCACAGCCCGGACTCCGTGAACACCGGGCTGAAGATCGTCGAGCAGTTGACGGGCTTCCCTTGAAACATGCACATCCTCGTCAGCAGCTCCAGCTTGCTGTACTTGTCCCTCCACCAGTCCAGCGAGTACTCGGTGGTGAAGAAGTCGCCCCACTCGATCGGTTTGGCGAGTTTGCTCATCATGCTCTGAGCCAGGAAGTAGTTGCTGAGGTTTTCGTCCATTCCGAGCGCTGAGCGGTTCAGCGGGCACTGGTTGCACAGAGTCACCGCCGGGAAAGCGATCTCCCTCTTCGTCTCGATGCTGAAGCTCGTCCTCATCGGGTAGCTGTAGTAGTTCTTCAGCTCGGCGGCCACTGTGTAGATGAGGTAGGAAGCCATGGCCAGTATAACAAAGGTCCACAAGATGCTGAAAGAATAGTTTTGTTTTATTTTATTATTTTTTTTTTTTTTTTTTTTTTTTTTTTTTTTTTTTTTTAATCACAACTGACACAATGTTACATGGGTACCGAATTCCTGAAGGCTTTTTTTTTTTTTAAATTTTTAAATGTTACTATTATTATTATTATTATTATTATTTATTTATTTATTTATTTGTTTATTCTTTTATTTTATTATTATTTTTTTTTATTCTTTATTTTTATTTTTATTTTTTATTTTTTATTTTTTTATTTACTTATTAATCCAGATTTATCGGTAAAAATTAGTATGTTTCAGAACTTAAACATATTTTTAAAAATAAAAATAATTTTTTTTTAAAAAGGCCGAGTTAATGATAGTTTTATTTATCTGCAATGTTTTGATTGGCAGTTTATTTTTAGTAATCAAGTGACGTCATAATTGTACGAAACAACCACTTGAATATTGGTCCCAACTCTTTATGTCGATGATTCATGAGGGGTGTTTTTTATGGAATTTTGTCGTTTCAAAACTAAAATATATTTCATAATCACTAATTTTCTTTCTTTTAACTTTTCTTTTTTTTTTTTTTTTTTTCTTTTATTTTATATATTTATTATTATTATTATTTTGTTTTTTATGTATCTTCAGTGAAACAACAGATCATGCTAGGTGCTTTTAGTTCAGTTCCTTTCATGACTATACAATATAAAAAAGAAAGAAGAAAAAACACACAAAAGGAAAATGTCTAAGTCTGAGATTTACGTTAAGAGAAATATTAAATTTATTTATAGATACGTCTGCATGCTGTCAAAGGACCATTTCAAAAGCAACATTCCGGTTCGGAAATGCATTAATGGTTTGCATGAAAGATAAGTCTAGAACTGTCTAAAAATAAAATATTTCTGTTTTGCAACCAATGTCAGTTACGTATAATAATAATAAGAAGAAGAAGAAGAAGAAGAAGAAGAAGAAGAAGAATAAAAATAAAAATAAAGAAAAACAATGAAAAACAAAAGAATGAAACAGGGAAAGAAAAGCGATGTTTTTTTTTATAAAAAATGTTTTCGTAATAATGTATTATTATTATTATTATTATTATTATTATTATTATTATTATTATTATTCCAAACATTTAGCGATGGCTAAATAAGTTTATATATGCAACGCCAGCGGTAGCAGTAGTTGAAACAAGTAATGACAAAAGTCCCATAGAAGCAGTAATAATTATAATGTTATAACTGTACTGAGAACAGCAGTCGTAGTTGTTGTAGTAGTAATAGTAGTAGTAATATAACTAGTAGATGTAGTAATAATAGCAGTAATGGTTAACAATAGACAGAGTGACAGAGAGACAAACAGATAGATATTTAAATATTATTCACGATTAAAAAAAAATACAATACCGATACAAGCCTACTTACAATCGTATGTAATTGCTTCGTCCTGGATCCAGTTTGTTGAACGCGTGAAATCCGGTGTTTTGAGAGAAATCTCTCCAGAGTCCGACAGCACCCACATCACAGTTCTTATCTTCGTTTCTGCCAGCCCAGGCAGTGCGTGGTCCCCAAAACTTTATCTCGTTTGTCTTTGAAGTCATTGTTCTCTCACAGTTCAAGAAACTGATACTCGTTTATTTGTTTGGCAACAAAATCCATAAGTGAAAATAGGTCAAAATAAAAATCGTAGTTTTATACAGATTTCAAAAAAAAAGCAAACAAACGATAGAATACTGAGTTAGTGTATACCGTGTTTTGTAGTTCTTCGGTACAACTGTTATATTTAAGCCTTCTTGGTCTTTGAATTGATTTGTTATTTACTAGCATCAAAAATATTCTCAGATATTAACTCATTTCAGATGATCCGTTTGCAAACACTGAGAAAAGTACTCGGGAAAAAATAAGAAAAAACGTTGTTATTTGTGCATTAAAGAAACCTTCTTGCGAGTAAACGAGAACAGAAACTGCACAGTGTATACCTAACAAAGTCACAGACGATGAGTTCACATCGATCATTCCTTCAGGCTCGCAAACAGACGACTCCGATTTGAACAAAAATAAACACTTGCTAACCACGTTATTGATCAAACGCAGTGAAGTCATTAACGACAGAAACAAAAACGGTCTTGTTTGCGGAGGCCTGGGAACAATGGTATGGTTTTATAACTCAGAAATTACTCAGTCACGTTAATTACCTAGAGGCTGTGTATCTAGTACTGATGCTAGTCATTGTCGGATGCTTCCCGTCCTTCCGGTAGGTGGATACAAAGATAATAAACACAATATGAAGCATGTTTACTGAAGTATATATATTTTTTCTTTTACAGAATTTTTTTTATTTTTTTTTTATTTTTTACTGGATTACCTGATATATATTTAAAAAAATATATATATATATAAAAATTGGTCTCTGTATATAGTTTTTACTCTCTCTCTCTCTCTGACATTGACATTTTACTGATAACTGTTTTAATTCTCCTATTTTCTACCAAATTAGCGGATAATCCTCAATGCCACATCCATTCTCCATTTTAACTAACTCAGAAATATAAGGTAAAAAGTATAAGTGTTTTGATTCCACCTCTAATAAAAATATATATATATATATGTATATATACTGACAAAAAAAGAAACTTCCGATTTGTACATATAGTATTTGTTGTGTTAAAGAATTCATTGTGTAATGAAGTTATATAAGTGATAATCCCCTTGAGCTGTATTATCAGGATTCATGTATTTTATCGATTATTTTTGCACTGTTAATCGTCAACAACATGAAACTTAATTGCACTTTCATGCATGGTTAGACGTGTCCCATGTAGTATTCGGTCAGTTTGTTTTACTAGTCTTACTGACATTGTTGTCAACTGAACGAAAACGGTAAAAAAAAAAATAATAATAAAAAAAAGGAAAATAAATTACGTTTTTTTTTTTTTTTTTTTACATTATAGCATTTAGTATATTCCAAGGATATCCGAGAATTTACACGAACGGGCGATTGGCATGCTTGGTGCTGGCATCTCGACAGAAGACGTTGCAAGGCATGTTCGGAGTTCTAGTGGAGCCATACGAATTCTTCGCGTAAGATTTCGAACGACAGGAAGCACCCGAAGACTTGCCGCGTCGTGGACGTCCTCGTGTTACACAACGGCGTGGTCAAGACCGCTACATCGTGAACACGCCTTTGCGCCATCGATTCCAAACTGCCACTGCTACCGCTACTAACACACCTGGTCTTCGTAACAACCCAATCAGCGGGCAAACTGTTCGTCATCGACTGCGGGACAACGGTCTACATGGACGACGCCCTTACGTCGGATTCGTTTTAATGCAGCGTCATCGTCTACATCGTCTTATTTGGGCACGTTGGAATACCGTTCCTTTTTTTCGTATGAATCCAGATTTTTCAAGATGGTGATGCGTCTGCCGCAAGAGAAATGAATGCTACACCGACTGTTGTGTTCTTCAGTGAGATCGTTTCGGGGGTGGAGATTCTGCCATGGTGCGGGAAGCCACTCCCCGTGGTTACCGTTCGCCACTAGTCTTCCCTGATGGCAATTTAGATGTTCAACGTTACCGCGATGACGTCCTCGTTCATCACGTGTTTCCTCTGTTCCATAACAAAGCCAAAATCTCGATTTTTTCAGCATCATAATGCCACCTCTCACACAGCTAGAGACACGGTACATTTTCTTAGGACTAATAACACTGAGTTCATTGTTGACTGACTCGCTAAAAGTCCTGATCTCAGCCCTATCGAGCATGTCTGGGACGGTCTGGACATACGATTGGGGCGTCATCCCAACCCATCTGCTAACGTCAACGAACTTCGTCAAGCGCTCATTGCAGAATAACAATTCAACACTTTAGTCAATTCTATGCGCCTGCGATGCACTGCAGTGGTCAATTCAAGAGGGGTCAAAAATTTCTCCCAGTTTCTGTTAACCTGTGGCCGTGATTTTTGCACCAAACGATGCATAATGGAACACTCTTTAAACTCATATATAACATTATTTTCCCGGTTTGATTCCATCATGTTATGTTCAAACAAAGTTAGCGGAAATTTCTTATTTTGTTCAGTATATATATATATATTTATATACTTACGGCAAATAACTCTCTAACACTATATGGTATATATATTGTAGAAACAGCTTCAAACGCTCGACAAGTTCTTGGCCTTTTCTTTTGTAACTTTCCTTTTCATGAAATCGTGAAGATTTTCTCCGGAACGGGTACCATCCAAAATCCAAAACTCCAAAATGCCAAAACTGATCAGCGGCCATTCTGGCAAAAGGTAATGCAATGGTCACACCTATATATCTCTTAATAATAATAATAATAATAATAATAATTATAATAATTATAACCACAACAACAACAACAACAACAACAACAACAACAACAACAATAATAATAATAATAATAATAATAACAACAATGATAACATCATTCTTCTGTTAAATGAAAGTTGATTTATTCATGAAACCTAATTTCCAACACCTACCTGATGTTTTCCTGGTAATAAACTGACATAAATTATTACTCCCCTTGTTTTGAAATGTTGTTTACTTTCTGTTGTTGTTGTTGTTGTTGTTGTTTTTGCATCATCTTTGCTCTACATACTAAATGCGAATTGATCAGCTGTATGATAAATGTACGAAATTACTGTTACTTTGAGAAATCAGATTCTTTTTTCTTTTCTATTTTTTCTTTCTTTCTTTCTTTCTTCCTTTCCTTATTTATTTATGTACTTGTCTGTTTGATACATTCTACAAATAATCCAACATATTTGTAAATTAGATAAATATTTAAAGGAAAATAATTAAATCTATCTGTCTTGTCAGCTTTATTTATGAAGAAAAAATAGAACTTTTCAGCTGAAAGATACATGTATATATATCTCGAAATCACTGCATGTAACGGCATAATATGATGACGACATTAATTACTGTCTTAAACTGATACATACTGATAATATAAATAACGTAAAATACACCAATATGCGTATTATGTCGAGCAAATATTTACATTGTATACTGAAAGAATACAAATGCGACTACAAATATCCAGATAAAAAAAATACACATATATATATAAAAGACAAATAAATTAACAGCTTAAATAGAGAAAAAAATTTGTTTATTTGTAAGGTGAGTAACCAACAAAGAAAATTGTTAGTTATATAAAATAATATAAAATTTTGAAATTTATAAATAAATGATAATTAAATCACAATAGAGAATTCTTCTGACAAGTATTATGTATCATTAAATTAGTTAATCTGTATACAGATCAATGAATTTCATTAACTGCATCTCTGCTTAACAATGAATCATAGTTGTAGATTATCTCTGTTATCCTAGGATATCATTATTATGAACAAACAATGTACACCTATATGCACATCATATATGCATTACACACAGGCTCTCACACAAGCCTATTTAAATACACACACACATTAAGCACAAATTTAAATGTATATACTCCATTTATTAAACAAACATAATTAAATATTATAAAATAATAGTATTTCTATTTCGAAACCTTTATCACTTATGAGATTTATATCTACCATTACACAAATTTCTAAAAATCAAATTGCTCATTTGTGTCATTATTATTATTGCTTTTGCTATTATTATTATTATTATTATTATTATTATTATTATTATTATTATTATTATTATTATTATTATTATTATTCATTCATTCATTCATGACGTGTTTATTTACCATATAAACTGAAATGATTAGCGTTCAACTGTAAACATTAAATTTATGTATAAAATACAATTTGTGATTTTTTTTTCTTGCCTTTTCCTAGAAAAGCTATTGTACCTTGTCGTTTATATACTCTGTAAATATACTATATAAATTACTCTTATTAAGATAGTGAATTTTATTTAAGAAGAAGAGAAAGACGAAGAGGAAGAAAGACATGTTTGTCAGCTGAAGTTTATAGACGAATAATTTATTTTTTTAAAAAAAAAAAAATGTTTTTTTCTTCTTCTCTTCTTTCTTTCTTTCTTTCCATCTTTAATTATTTATATATTTATTTATTTATTCATTACGTGTTTATTTACCATAGAAGCAATCGTAAATATTCAAGAGGACTTCAGTGTTTTATATTTGATCTAATCATCCAACGTTTATCTATTTAAAAATGTATATCAATATGAACAACATAAAAGTAAAATGGAAACGAAAAAAAATCTAGCTGCTACGAAATTAATTTTCTTGTTGGTACATCCTGTGAGTAATCATGACAATCAGAAACATTTCAGTCCTAACTGCAATGCCTAAAATGCGTCAGCAGACAACAGTTTTACAACAAAATCTTCAGCGTTGACGACGACGTTCTAAATGTAACATTCAGAAATTGCTAAAATAGTTCATGGTGTGTCCATCCGTCTCAGCAGGCTGGCAGCTTTGTTGGCAATGATGCCGACGTCGGCACCAGCAGGAGCAACGTTGTCAAGAGGGTTTACCGGGTCCAGCAGGACAGGGCGACAGTCTCTGAAAAACGACGTGCGTAAATAAATACATTATCCATCATTTGAAATCTTGTTAGCAGCCTCTCGATAATAATAATAATTAAAAATATAGCTGTTTCGCCTTTAAGAAATGCGTGGAATTTTTACCGTTTGTCACTTCTTGATCTAGACTTGCATTAATTTATTCATACAGTCTAAACCTTCTTTTACTGTTTGGGTTAAGTTATCATTATAACTGTTTGAGAATTAGTTATTAGCAGCTTATTGAAATTTATCTGAAGAAATTTCTATTTTACTTACGGCAGAGGTCCATGAACTGCAGGTTTGTGTGTATTCGGCCAGACTATTTTCATCTGATGAATGTTTTTCAGATTGGCAATAACTTCTCTGAAGCGTTCATTCATATTGAACACAGCAGGTTCTCCCCATAGTTGTTCCCACAGATAAACGATGAGTAATTCGATGAAATAAGATTTCCCAGGAACCTCTTCAGTCTGAAAACAATCATTTGTTAATATTCGTGAAAATTCTGGAATATCACTAATCAAATAATTATTAATGACACAAGTAAAAAAATTATCATTTTGACTTAATATTGTTGATTACTTAGTTAAACAAAAAAACAAAAATAAAATAAAGCTGCAAAAGAAAATCAATTGTAGTATAGTTTCAAAAAGTTTAGTTTAAATTGGATGTTTTTCATTAACGTGTAAACAACCTTCTGTTCGATAAAAAGTCGTAACTCAATTTACATCTTGAAGTGTACACTTAGTTAAAAATACATTCAGTGATAAATAAAGAATGTTATGTTCGGATGCAACACATGATACTATTTTTTAAATTGTAAATTGTAACATTGTGAAGAGTTTTAATATTCGCGAATCTCGAAAACACTGAAGTAGGCTCCTACTTTCTTCCAGTACTTCACAAGTCGAATAAGATCCTTGACTTTGGAAGGAGCTTTATCAACAAATTCCGCTTGGAGCTGTGTGAAGCAAATCGAGTAGCATTTTTTCTCATCTTTATCCTTGCTTCTCATTTCTCTGAAGATTTCATCCATGTTGGACACTGAATATATCAAAAACAAAATACTATTTTTTGTTTTTCACACGTTCGCTACCAAGCAATTAGATGATTTGGTAAAATAAATGAAATAACTTGAAATAGCAAGTTAACATAAACAAAGACAGTTGTATAGACATACACACACACACACACACATATATGAAATATGTGCAGATATATTTTCGTAGAAAGCAAGTAATTGTTGGAACAGAGCTCTGGATTTGTAATTCCACTTTACTTTACTCACTTGTTTTGTTGTTTTTTTTTTTCTGTAAATTAACCTAACTAGTATACCACACGTCTGCGTCATTGTATACAACAATTTTATCACTGAACATTATATATTAATTTTATCAACGTAACCGTCTACCATGATTATTTTAAAATATGCAGTTAAAGCTACTTTTCACCTTTTCCAGGAAGATCCAGCGCTGGTAACAAGTCAACTGGAATATAGTCGTCATACCCTTTCAGGATTACTTCGAACTCGACGCCGAAAGGTGTAATCTTGATGTTTCTCACTTCTTTTGCCCAGTTACTGTCGTTCTGCAAATGACCCTTCAGATTTTCTAAGATACCTCTTAGATTTCTCATGAAAATGGCCATTGTGGGATAGTCGTTTATGAACATTACCAAGTCCACATCTGAATTTCCGCGCAGGTCAGTCTTCTTTCCTTGAGAACCACTCTAGAAGTAAAAAGTTGTTAATGGTATTTAATTCATGCAGTAATATAATTGTAATAACAATAAGACAAGCATCTTTTTTCATTCTTCATAATCGATAGTTAAAAGTGGATTGGACCTCATTATTTTCTGAATAAACAATTCAGTTACCAGCTGAATAGGAAATTTCTATATCTGTGTATCCAAATGTTTTCTACCAGCGGTACAATTCTTTCCTTTGTCTTTATCATTTTTAGGTGGCTCTTCCATTATATATAAATATAACAAAAATAGAGCTTACTCTTCCAGTATATTCTTCATGATACAGTCAAGCAGCTGTAATAGTGAAAACTATTTCTGAATCTAACTTACCACATAGACTCTGTTAACACTGTATTTGGTATTGTGCTCCATGAATGTTTTCAGCCTCATTACAGCTTCTTTGCTTTTCGTTTTGTATGTTCGGTCGGGCCAAACCTTTCTCTGCATGAAACTGTCGAGCGATTCATTAGCTGCGGCTCCTTCTAGTATCCCTGGAAGTCCGTTTGCAGTGTTAAAGTAATGCCTCAGAACTCTCCTGTGTTGTTCAAGACCATGTTTGGAAGCTAACACTTTGAAACAAACTGGGCATGCATTACTAGCTTCATGATGAGCATAAGACAACGCAGATGTGTGCTTTTTACTAATCATATGACACAAAACACCAAATGAAGAACGTAATGTCTTGTAACAGATTGGACAATTCCGGCCAACGACTCTGTGGAACTCCTCCGAGTCGTGATGGCCTTTATCTTCTTTATGTTGAACAAGTCCTATTTCTGATTTCAAGCTTCTACCACATTCTGAACAAACAGTACCGTTGAGATACTGGGACAGAAAAGATGCCATTGAAAGCAGCAAAAAGATAAATATTACTGAAAGCTGGAAAAAAAAAAAAATAATAATAATAATAATAATAAATTCTAAAAGATAAGTGAAGAAGTGAATATATTTTCGTGTGACTGATTTTGATAAGTGCGTGGATTTCTTTTGTTTTGGTTTTTTGGTTTTTTAAATATTACTGATTTATCTATTTCAAATCAACTTTATTTAGTTGTCACTATCAATTTCGACCAAGTTTATTTTTACCAACAAGGATCGTAAATTTATCTCCATAAACACACCAATGATTTATATGATTATACATTCTCTACAGCCATTACTATGCAAGTTACTGGACAATTCAATATAATATTATATATAGATTAATCTGCATTTGTCGATGACTGCAGAAATACACTAAATATACAAATGTAAATAAATATGACATAAATGTATGTATAAAACACAATCTGTGATTTTTTTTTTTGCCTTTTCCTAGAAATGCTATTTTAGTTTCTTATTTATATAGTATATACATATACTATATAAATTACCTCTTATTTAGACACTGAATTGGATTTCTGAAGAAGAAAGAGAAGAATGACATGTTTGTTTTGAAGAAAAAATGCCTTTTTTTCTCTTTTTTTCTTTCTTTATTTCTTTAGTATCTGTTGTTGGTGTTGGTGTTGTTGTTGTTATTCATGTCCAAATTTGATGAAATTCTGTCCATCGTAACAAATGTAAATACCCCAAATAAAGCGAATACTTTGAAAGTTTTCGGCATTTTAGTTTCTACACCTTGTATTCGTATTATATCGAAAAAATATCTAAATATTTTCATAGTGTTGAGTAACGCCTACAAATATCAGTATTAAAAATGCACACATATATAAAAGACAAATAAAATTAACAGTATAAATAGAGAAAAAACAAAATATTCCCATACCTGTATAGTGAACAACCAACACAAAAATGATTAATAACGCCCACTTGAAATTTTCCTAGTAATTCTGACGTAAACTCTTTGCTTTTCCTAGAAATCTGTTTCCGAAAGGTATTTTTCTATATAAACTTAAAAGCATAACCTGGATATTCCCAACACAGTGATCACCTCCGACTCTGATCAATAATTGTGCGAACACACAGACATCCAGTTTTTTTGTCTTTATACAGATATTGTCTAAACTGAAAGTTGTAAAGTTTAAAAAGGCTATATTTAGCTTACGATAATATTTCCGTGAATCGATACGTGCTAAACAAAAGATTGCTTTGCATTGCGACACAAACGAGGGGTTACCTCAAAATACACAGTTTCCTTCATAGGATCACTCTATACATAGTATTTGTACATATGCATATATCTTCGCGTTTTCTGATTTTACCGTTCACGCATTATAATTCACATGTAATCTCTATAAAGATTAGCGTCAAAATACGCAACCATTTGATGCTGAAAATAATTCTATCTATATTATATATAACTTTATATAGCATTAATTTCGTGTATGTAGAAAATACGCAGAGAAAGCCTTCATCTAAGCTACTTGAAATATAATTTAAAAAATCATTGTTGGTAAGCGAGCACGTTATTAGATAATTGTATTAATGTTATGATTCCATCAGTGCATCCGTCAGCTGTGTATTATTGTGTCCTGCGGTACAGTATCAGGTCGCTGTTAACCGCACACACAGTCACACAGGTAATAAAGAAATGAACTAAGTAGCTAGATTGTAATTATCATGTACCACTAAACAGAATTCATTTTCGGACTATTTATTCATCTTTTCTACTCTCTGGACTATAACAGATATGTTCTCGACTAACATGGTTTTAATTTCGAAAGACTAACCCCATCCACCCCAACCCGACTTGTACACCTGTATTAATCACCGAGGTTTACAAACATCACATTCCATTTATCCCTTCTCATAAGCGGTTCCACAAGCAGCAATCGTGTATTTTCCAGTGGGAAAAACAGTCTGCAATTTAAAATGGAACAAATAACTGTTCCGTATTTCGAACAGTTAGCGAGGTCTTGCATCATCCTATATTGAGACGACCCCTCTAGTTCAAACAGATCAGTGCTTTACGGGCGGAGGTGTTGGGTTTTTCCTGTATTCCGTTTACAGTTGACAAATACATGTATTATACCTCAGCCTATATCTGGCGAGGAACCAAAGATAATCAAGCAAGTATCTGAGCTACTCTTAGCCAGAGGACACTAAGACTAAACTGTAGGTTATCCTCGTATATTTTATTATTACATAACATTAGCAAATACTCATATATAAGTGTATCTGCACAACATACATACATTAGGCATAGGCATTCACACAAACATATTTAAATACACACATTCACTATTTTCAAATGCATGTACTCTACTTAAACATTTTCTTATTTGGTTTATTCACTATTATTTCATCATCGATCAAAGCCAAAAACAAAAAAGCACAACAATAAATAAAATGATAAACAAAGAAACAAAAGAGTAAATTAGAATCTTTCTTTAATTCGTAATTTATCAGTTTATTTTACTGCAGTTGGCAGTTATCAACATGAAACACAAATAAGAAAATTAAGAAAAATTATCAGTTACAATTTGACAACAAGCTACTCAAACCTTTAGTTTATAGCATGATCCAAGAACTAGGGATTTTCAGATATTTAAGTACTTTTTAAACTAACTGAATAACCACAGAGAAAGGATCAGGTATCTCCCTACCCAACTTTTTCCAGTGACAACGAAGAATCTCAAGTGAAACGAGCAATAAACACACGTACGTTTCAGTTACTGGAGCATTCTTGATATAATGTGAACAAATGTTCAGTAATATTATCAGTAGTTAGGTGTTGTATAATGTAAAAAGAAAAATCCTACTCTTTTCCATAAATTACGTTACTGTACATTATGATGCTAGTTATTTCAAAATGACGAAGGTAAAACTTTGTGAAACGTGGAGTAACATCTAGTTTCTTCCTATAATGTATCTGGTACTCATATTGTGTAAGTTTTTTCCACTCGAAGCGAAGACAACAACAATATTTTCATAAATGTTTCTTTAGCATCAGCTATATAAACTAGCTGCTTTATACTTAAGCTTAATTTTATGTGTTAAGAGAATGCCATAACATCTACTTGAAACAGCTTATGATAAATATTTAACGTAGCAATGGTTAAAATGTATACTAAAGCAACAAAACATGTTATTAAATACAAACAATCAAAAAATAATTGCGCTATTGTAACTATAAAAAATGAAAATAAAACGAATCTAAAATTTTTTTTCAAATGTTTAATTACATCACTTGCGTAAAAAAAAAAAAAAAAAAAAAAAAAAAAAAAAAAAAAAAAAATTAAACTTACGAAGATACACAAATAAGCTCTCAAAATACACAAGAAATAAAAATACAAAGAAAAAGAAACAACAGCAATGAAGAACATGAAGCGCGTTACAACACTTTGCGTTTGTTTTCCTGTCAATCTGATTGAGTACATCCTAGTCTTACATCTATACAGCTAATTTAATTTTTCATATCAGTATTTATACATGTATATATATGTCAGCTACAGACTGTAAACAAGAAACTGTTCACTGCAGTGTTCATCTTTCAACGCATTCTCTGAAGGGTTCGCCTAGCTTCACTCATGATAGCATTAACATCAGATTGACGTGGTGGTGCCAGGTTGATGAAAGGATTCCCCGCATCCAAAAGGACAGGTCTTGGTCTACAAAAAGAATCCGAAATGAGACTAATAGACTCTAGTACTGCCTTCACAATGTTGTCATATTTAAAAAAAAATTGGTGTTTATTGTTTTTTGTGAAGTTTATTTTACAGACATTTGTGGGTGTAAGTACGTATCTTTGTATCTATATGTGTAAGTACCTATGTACATATGTATTCAACTTAAATGAAAGGATTTACAGAAAAAGAGGCAAGATACTAGCAAATGAAATATATGTAATTATATTAAACACTTCTCTGAAGATAAAGATGGCGACAGACTCAGCAAATAGTCAATATTCAGGTCAATTCTCACAAACATCAGATGCCTCTAACAAGACTCGAACCTGCCTCCCATTCACTCGTAACCACTGGCGGACTACTCAGTACGAGATGGTATGTATCTATGAATATATGGTAAAACATATACGTAGACGTTTTAATCTTTACTTACAGAATCCTTCTGTACCTGGACGCGTTATAGCGATCTTCCCACAATACTCTTATGTTTGAAAAATCTGCCAGTGCTTCCATAACTTTCTGGAATTTCTGCTTCATTGAAAAACTCTGAGGTTGTCCCCATTCTCGCCACCAATGTATAATGAGGAGTTCGACGGCATATGATTTAAGTGGGACGTCACTGGTCTGTAAACAGAATATTCAAAAATACGTTCAAAGAAAAAAAGAGTGTGTAATACCAAATACTGCAAGACATGATTTTAATATTAGATAAGAAAACATTTATATACGTTATCTTTGAAATTTCATTAAGTCTATCAAGTTATTATAAAGATCTAGCTTTCTACCAGCATATATTTATCATTTAATTATGCTTCCTTATTTATTTATTTTTTTTATTATTATTATTATTTAAATATTTACTCATTCATTCATATATTCAGTCAGATATTACTACAAAATACATACATCTTTCCAGTACTTGACAAGTCGAATCAGATTTTTAACATTGACAGGAACATCTCTCACGAATTCTGTTTGCCTCTTTGACAAACCGGCAGAATAGTTTCGCCTGTGATCTTCCGGTACTGTCTTCATTTCATCATAGACAGAAGACAGCGTTTCTGAAATTACGAAATGACAGAGAAATTCCACTCTGAACTCTATTTCTGTCTGTGTGTGTTACAGTGCATGTTTCTGAAATCTAAGGTTATATAATAATAATAATAATAATATATGTTTCTATTAAAAATTTGTTTCAAGATAATAATCATTTTATTTCGTGAATTTCTGAATAACTGAAATATTGGCTACACAGATCTATTTTTCTTGATATCTTGTAAATTGATTACGTTCAAATCATTTTATATATTATCAAAAAAACAACAACACCCCCCCCCCATTCAAATACATAACAAATAAAGAATTAATCCAGGTGCTAAGTGGCGATTCTTGTTTTGAAGACAGACAAATAAAGTGATGAGAAACGAGAGGAAAATGATGACAACGCGTTTTCAAACTGATCTTACTGGTAGCAAGAAGATCCAGTGCTGGAAGAAGATCGACTTCAATTGGTTTCTGGTAACCGGGTAGTGTCACTTCAAACTGCTCTGCGAATTTGGTTCTCCCAAGATTTTTTGCTTCTCTTGCCCAGTTGAAATCTTTCCTCACATGTTTTTCCAAATCATCTAATATTCGTGGCAAGCCAGACCGGAACTTGTCCATCGTTTTATAGTCGTTTGTAAACATCAAAAGATCAACATCCGAGCTATCCAAAATATTCGTTGACTTCCCCAAAGATCCTCCATAGAATCATGGAAATAAATATACTGATATTATACATACATACATACATACATACATACATACATACATACGTTATATATATATATATATATATCAATGAAATAAATAATATCTATGTCGGTTAATATTCGCTCTCTCTCTTTCTCTCTCTGTCTTTCACACACACACACAAACACACATACACACACACTCACACACAAATAAGACTGAAATTGACATTTTACTGGAAATTGCTTTAATTTTCCTATTTTCTACACAATTAGTGGATAATTCTCAATGCCATAGCCATTCTCAA
>CM022670.1:9658087-9680587 GCA_012295275.1 Chrysomallon squamiferum
GCTAAGCATATTTACAATGCAGGAAGGTTCTTGCTTGAGATGCGAATTCAGCGTTATGTTTCACTACGCTAGTTGACGTTTGAAACAAGGACAGCAGTCACGCCGGTTTTCGCTATTAATCGAGCGTGTCGCAACATTTCATTAAAAACCACAAAAAAGAAAAAAAGCTACATCACAACAACAAAACATACTCACACTCACACAATAAAAAAAATAAACTCACCCAACAACCTCTCAATTCTATCTCTCTCTCTGACCCTCTAACATACAGCTAAAAATAGATATACCCAACATAGTAGTAGTAGTAATAGTATTTTTATATACAATGACACGGATTTCATATATCACAATGAATCGGACCAAAAGTGTAATTTTTATTCAAGTATATTTATAAATTGTCAAAAGATTTAAAACGTACCAGTTTTAACATATCGTGATAAAAAGATCTTGAATCACAATCCCCTTGCTTACAAAGAAATCCTGTATGTCATGGAACTATGTGGCAATAAATGAATTATATGTGGAGGGTGTCTGTATGTCAGTACGTATGTGTATATACACGTGTACAATTTAATTCCCTGTAAAGTGTACGTGAATGTGGAATAAAATTGATATTAACGCTGACTTAATCCTTTTAATGTAATGTTAACAAAACACTGACATTATTCTAAAACACGAACATCGATCAAAGATGACGCAAAGAGCTACGACTGTAAACCACATAAGTAAAACTTGACACGTGAAAACAAGAGCCTGCTATCGTCAATTACTATGCAACGTCTCCTGTATCCCGCTACCAATTTAAAACAAACAGTGACTGAAGATAAAATATCTAAGAATACACTTACCTTGCTGTACCGGTACGTCACAAAGTTCAGAAACAGGTCTGTGATGATCTGAGGTGAAAATATATTTTATTTTTCCAGGCTGTGTAAAGTGTGCTAACAGTTAACACCTATAAACGCTTCACTAAACAGGTTTCAACGACTTGAAAGGAAAATCATTCAACGACAAACTCCGCTTTGTAAATTAACTTCCTGATTTAGACTGCCAATACATACCCCGATAACTGTAACATTTTCTTCGCGACTACTGGTTTTCTCTTGGTTAACTAAAAACAGTGTATTACCAAACTCACCTTAAAAAAAAAAAAAAAAAAAAAAAAAAAAAAAAAAGAAAGAAAGAAACAAAAAAAAAATGAAATAACGAATGTAATAAAACATCCTGGTCTAGTTCATAGATTACTTTTAAAGTTTTATTACTAGACATTGTTAATAAACGAGGAAGTTATTCATCCTCGTTTTGTGAATATTTGATTAGCTAAAGATTGGATTAGTAAGACATTTTTCTGATAGAAGTTTAGATAGATATAACCGATTCTAAATATTCAGTAAATAAAATCACACAAAGATATTTATTATTCGTTCAACAATCTTTTAATCTGCAATTATGTGCTGTTTTTCGTATGTTACGTTTAAAGGACCATACAAGAGGAAACTCACTAACGCATGCCGTACGCTTTTCATTTACGTTCAGCAGCAAAGGATTTTGTTTCATAAATACCTTCTCTCAAATGGAAAAGTATCTGGTTTAATCAAACTGTTTCGATGAAACTAGCCGCAACAAGTAAAAGAGGAAATGGGAAAATCGAGGAGATCACAATTATGTTTTAGAAAATAAAATTATTTGTTGATTGTTTCATCTATCCCATTGTTTATTCTTTTATTTCAAGTTCCAACTAGTCCTCCACGTCTTATTACGTGAATGATGAATCGTGTCTATATTTTTTGGCTGTGAGAAAGGTTCAAATAAAACACATGCACTTTTCGGAAAAGGCTGATCTTGCAAGATGAAAGGATTTTCATTGAACAAAAAAATAAGAAAAAGAAAATAAGAAAACTAATTGTAATAAATAAATAAATAAATAATAAGTTAATAACAAAAATAATATCAACAGTACGTTTTTCCTGTTTGATGAATTTCAGGTGAGAAACTGATAACAAACATATTAAATTTTCTATTCTATTCTATTTTATTTTTTATTTATTTTATAATGTTTTGCTATGCTTTGCATTTGTTTTGTTTTGTTTTATTTTATTTAAATGAAATTATCATTATTTTAATTTTATTATTATTATTTTTTTTTAATTCAATTGTTTTTTTTTTCAAATTTTTTTTTTCAATTCGAAGAAAAACAGAGAAATATCTTTAAAAGTATTTTCTTTAAAATCATATACGTAAGGAATAATAACATTTCAAAAACAAAATAAAATGGAAAGATAATTGTGTGTCATCTATCAGTACAGAAAATATATGTTATGAATTTAAAGAAACGTTTATAAAAAAATTGTCTATTCCTAATGAAGCAGTTAACGAATTTGGTACTGTTTCGTTTTGGCATTTCTTCAACAAAACCAGCTCAATGTCCGAAAACCCCATAGAACCATCTTGGAAATTTAATTTTACGTTTCTATTTGTAAATATTGTTATTTATTTTTAACATTTTATATTACGATTTGTATTACTTTATGTATGTACGTATGTACGTATGTATGTATGTGTGTGTGTATGTATTTTAAATTGATACTTTAAAAAAAATTAAAAATTATAGTAATTATGTAGTTTAGATAAAAAAATAAAATAAACAAATTAATAAAATGCATTGCAGGATTTTATTTACATAATGACGTCACAATATACAGTAATAAAAGTAACCTTTCTAGAATGATACATGAAAATTGTAAAAATTACAAGCTGCGAAACTTTATTTCAAATTTACAGTTAACAAAAATCAATGAACTGATGTTTAGCAACATCTAAACAAAAATAAATAAACTGTGTTTGTGTGTGTGTGTGTGTGTGTGTTTGTACATGCACGGACGTGTATGTTTGAATGTGTGTATTTATGTATCTGTGAGTATATGACTGAGAAAAGCTCACTGTTGTGGTTTTGAATTTTTTTTATGTTTAACCAGATATTAAGGATTATAAAAGAACATTATTACTGACATGTTTTAGAATGACTGGTTTTATAAATTACTCTTTGAATTCGATTAGCAATAGGAAATATTGACAGGCATCTTTCCAGAAACAGGATAACTTTAGATAAACCAGTAGTCTATCTCTGACCGGAACGGGAAACAGACATAGTCGGGTGCACCATGAACGAAGAATATATCCAGCAATCCATTGCACTGCATATGTAATCACTAAACTACACAGTCTACATTTCCTTTATTCAGTACAACAGCTATAAGATTATAGAGAGATTAATAACATTTATAATATTCATCATAAGCTGTTTTTTAGTCCTTCTCTAGTTACACGCTTATTGTTATTTATTTTTTATTCAACGAAACAAGATTGAGCATGCGTATCTATGTATGCATGCACGTGTGTATGTATGGTGTGTATGTGTGTGTATTTGCATTTATGTGCATGTGTGTGTGTGTTTATCAGTATGTCTATGAAAGTGTATGTATACAGTACAAAAAGGTTAAGATAAAAGCCGTGCATTTCTGAATAAAATATTTAATACATTTTGAAGTGAGACTGTACTCAGCAAATTGAGTTTTTGTCAATAAATAAACAAATTGAGTAAATAAAAAAATAAAAAAAAGTGTTATTATACAAGAGTATTACGTATCATGTATGGGAGTGTATAAGCACGTGTGATTTGTATGTGTGCATATATGTATGTGTATTTACGTATGTATGTGCATGAATGTGTGTATGGATGTATGTGTTAATCTGTGTGTGCACATGTATATGTGTACGTACGTGTGTATGTGTATTGAAAGACGCACGCTCCTTTATATTAGGAGGATATTCAGTGTTCAGATTTTAAATTCTACAATAAAATAATTAGATTTAAAAAAATGTAGTTAAATGCGGGTTAAAAAGTGGAGGGAGGAAATATAATTTAGTTTGAGCAATAAATTAAATATTTACTTTGTTGTTACTCGTGTGCATTTCGTGTTATTACAGCATTGGTTTCTCCTTTTTTTTTTAAATACATAAAAAAGAGAAAGAAAAAAAGAAACAACATCAAAGAAGCCTGATAACAATAAAAAAAACAAAGAAGAAAAATGAATTAAAACAAATGTTGTGGATAATTTATTTGGAGAAAATATGCACATAGTATTGTGAATGCTTACAATAAAAAAGATATCAGTTATTAATGCAGTTTTAGAACTATTATTTAATTATATACATACATGTGTAATATACAATACTATCAAATATATATATATAGTGTGAATAAAGCTGTGAGAAAAAATTTAATATATTTCTAAATATACATTTACAAATGATTAATTTAAAAAATCCATTGATTAGTTGAAATTACATTTTGCCATAATTTTATTATTATTATTATTATTATTATTATTATTATTATTATTATTAATTCTTCTTCATTTATATATATGTATTCGTATATAATATTTTCTTTTAATGCAGTCAGGAAAAATTAGCATAATATCATTCAGTCCTTTCCCGATGTTTCTTTTTACATTTTGTAAAAAAAACTCCTTTATCCTTCGAAATTATTTTCCACCACACTGGCCCTGCCATACTTTTAGTGAAATCCAGCATTTGCTATTTGTGTGCCAGTGTGTGTTATGTTAGCAGTATACAAGTATGTTTGTGTGTATGAGTGTTTGTATGTATGCATGTAAGTATATTTGTATGTGTGTCTGTGTGTGTAAGTATGTGTGTGTCTCTCCATATGTATGTGTGCTTGTATGTATGTATGTATGTATGTATGTATGTATGCATTCTTTTCATAACAACCAAGAGAATTTGTCTGACTTGTTTCTTTTTTGTTCTTTAGATTATTTTTTGCTGTAAAAGAAAGACACTAATATTTATCTCTATCCTCGTAACTTGATTCCTGGGCTGCTTCGTCAGTGAAGGAATTGTGCAGATGTTCAAAGGTAGGCCTGTCTTCTGCATTTTTCTTCCAGCAACACAGCATGATATCATAGTACCACTCTTTGCATTCCAGTTTACCTTCCGGCTTGGGCATGCGGTAACCTCTGGACAAGTTGGTCAAAACCTCGTGTCCAGTCATTCCTGGAACATGGATATAAAAATGAATACTGAAAATTTCTTGTGGTTTGTACAAGCACAAGTACAACTGCTTACAAATACAGCTGCTTTGACTACAACTAATACTCCGGTTGCTTCTACTGCTACTGTTACTGATACTATTATATCCTCTACAACTACTTCCACTATGGCTCCAACAGTTACAATAATAATAATAATAATAATAATAATAACAGTAATCCTGATAAACAGACAACTAAAGAAACTGAAATATACAAATATTAATAAAGATTTACCATTATATATCTATATATATACATTATGATATTAAAAAATACAAATAGTGTTCTCGATTTACCATTCATTTCTACGTGATCAAAAATAAGAATAAAAATCAGCTACGACAACAACATTTACAAACCTGGGTAAGGGGTACAGCCGAGGGTAACCATTTCGTATAACAGAACGCCAAAAGACCAAACATCGGATTTAATAGAAAACCTCCTCTCCAGAGCAGCTTCCGGTGCAGTCCATTTAATAGGGAACTTAGCATCTGAAAAAAAACAACAACAAAAAAACAACTAAATATTTGAAATATTAGCTAATTCGTTGACACTCTAGATGTAACTGCTACGATAACATAATTTTGTACTGAAAATCGCATATAAATAATGTTTGCAATAGTTTAAACTTCGGAAATATTAAGTAAAATCATGTATGTAATATTTAAATCGTGCAAGCAATAAATTTAATTTTTTTAAATTTGAATTAAATTGTGCATACAAGAGATTAAACTTTGGAAATACGAATTAAATCCTGCACGCAGTAGTATAAAGTTTTTGAAAAACAAAAATTAAATTAATTTATATGCATCTGTTTAAACTGTGTGAATAAAATGGTACATGTAATAGTTTTAATTTCTGAAGTTTGAATTAAATTATGAAATGTGAACTAAAGACCACGTACCCTTTCCTGGTTCGTAGATCTCATCGTCGTCTTGCAGTATCCTCGACAGACCAAAATCTGCAACTTTTACGTCCATGTTGACTCCTACCAAAACATTGGCAGCTCTCAAATCCCGGTGAATAAAGTTGTGAGACTCTAGGAAAACCATCCCGTCAGCAATCTGAATATTAAACATTTACTTGTATGAATAATATGTGCTTTTATCGTGTATTTAAGATATTTGTATAGTGATCACGCTTATAACAGGTGAAAATTATATCCGTTGAATTAACGGCACGATAATCACTCAGTGTAAACAAAATGTATTTACTCTAAGCACATTTTAATAAGACACAAATAAAATAATGGAAATATGAAAATGTACTCTGCTCTCTCAGTTAAGATCACCATAAACCCACAACATATTTACATGAAGTGAAAAAAGAATAGTAACAGAAGTAGCAGTATGAGTAATAATAATAATAACAATAACCGTAACAGTAAAACCAAGAACATCAACAACAATAACATATTAAGATTTGAAAAGAAAATGAAGTAAAAAAAAACGTTTAAAGAATATTACAAATAAATGAAACTAAAATATTTATCCCAAAATGGTAAGAAAATCATACCTGTGACGCCATATCTGTTACTGTTTCAAACTTAATTTGTTTTCGATTCTCATCGTTTCTCAGGAAGTCCAGTAAAGCGCCATTGGCCATCAGTTCCGTGATGATAAGAATGGGTTCTTCCTGAGTACAAACCGCCATCAGCTGAACCAATTTGGGATGACGCAGTTTGTGCATGATTTTCGCTTCTCTGAGAAAGGCTTCAGGCGCCATTGTTCCCGGTTTCAGAGTCTTTATAGCAACATCCAGTGATTTGTGAAGTTTGCCTGCAAGATTGTTTTGTGCAAGGCACTTTTTATTAATTTGGTAATCGGTTATATAGTAATATGACGTAAACGTGCAAGCAACAGAACATAAAGAGAGATAAGGCTGGAAAGAATAATGATCACGACCGCATTTACCTTTAAAAACCTCGCCAAAACATCCGTGTCCAAGCTTTACCCCTAAATCTACTTTCTCTCGTTCGACTTCCAGATCTCGAAAATGAAATAATGGCGCTGTTTTGGGGCAAGGTTTTTCCAGCTTGCAACACAGCCCACCTCCGTTCTCTGTATCAAATAATTGGAGAGAGAGAGAGAAAGCAAAAAAAAAAAAAACATTACAATTACACAATTTTACTGCTGTAATACTACTGCAGTTTTATAAAGATAAACTCTGATATGTACTCACTTTCAGAATGATAAAGTGTAATACCTACTCACTTTTTCTTAGGATAAACTGTAATACGTATTCCCTTTTTATGATAAATAGTACTATTTTCTTAGATATGTACTTTCTTTTGTAGTAATAAACTGTAATACGTATTTTTTTGTAATAATAAACTGTAATACGTATTTTTTGTAATATTAAACTAATACGTACTTTTGTTTGTAATAATAAAGTGTATTACGAACTTTCTTTTGTAATGATAAACTGTAATACGTAATTTATTTTCAGATGACACATAGAGTAATATCTGATAATTTGTCTTGAAATATAAATATAATTATTTACGATGTATATATATATATACCAATTTTTGCTTGTACACATATAAGAAGCTTATAACGCCCATAAACACATTTAAGATTGTTAAAATTATATCATCTCTTTTAAGATTATCTCTCCTTCTAGATAAAAAAAAAAAAAAAAAACATTGCTAACTCTGGTAGTGCTCCACTAACTGCACCATGTCGGGAAATTGTCTCGTAGGTGATATGTAGTAACCACCATTGTCAAGTGGTTTGATTTTGTAATGTCTTATGACGGGACCTCCAGTGGCCTCATCTTTGTACCTGACAGACAAAGCGAAAGATTTCTGGTCTGAAAAGATCAAACAAATATGACAGCGTGGTAAAGGGAAACGCATTTTAAATTTGGTATAATAGTTTTGTGCGTGTCTGTGAATGTCTATATGGATAAATACGAATATAAAGGCATGTGTTTAATAAAAGTAATAATTAATCATTAATAATATTAGTAGAAGTAGCTATAGTAGTAATAACATGTGTATCTGTGTATATATGTTATACGCACACATGACATACACACACACACATACGTTAAGAAAACGGAAAAGACTGATAAACACTCACGCATTCAAGCACGCTCGCATGTACAAATACAGAAGAAATGACATTTTATACAATGTCTCATGCTGCTGTGTTGAAAAGAATTAAAGACCTAGAACGAACGGGCCATTCCAATTAGAACACACTTAATACTGGTTTACTGTGCTGTTGATCTAGTTGTTTCTTACATTTTACCCAGGGAAGGAGTTACATTTAGACTCATCCTAGAGCTGATCAATTGAGCTATTATTACATTAAATACATAGTTACATAATAACTGTCATATACGAACAACACTTACATACAAAATTTAAAAGTGAAAAATTATTACGAAGAGTGGTCATTTAATAGTGAACATTGATGATGATGATGATTATGATAGTAATACTAATATTAATAATAATATTAACAATAATGATGATGATATTCATAATAATATTAAAAGTGATGATGATGATGATACTAGTCAATCAATAAATAAATATCTTACCTGCGGCAGGTCTTACGATGAATGTTCCTAAAGGATTTCCAGGCAGTAGTAATTTTTTAGTTGTTTCGTTTCGATCAATATTCCACCACCACCTGCAAGTTAGTGTTGAAACGATAATATTCCGTGCACAGTAATGTACATTATATCATGTATGAGAGAGAGAGAGAGAGAGAGAGAGAGAGAGAGAGAGAGAGAGAGAGAGAGAGAGAGAGAGAGAGAGAGAGAGAGAGAGCTTAGAAATTTCATCGTAATAAATTATCAATCTATCTAACTATCTATCTATCTATCTATCTATAATATTTTTGATGTTGTTGTTGTTGTAATTTTTTACGTACTCCTGTGCTTCTGGTGAATTGTCGTCCTTACAAATGTAGTTACGAGGAACGTAACCTTGTTTTCCTGTTCTTAAATTGGTTGCGATCCACCACTCTCCTTCCTGCGTGCTAAAATAAGAACATTAAAATTATATTTTAAAAAATATATTAGTTATAGCTACAGCAGAGATGTGTCTAAAATTGTATTTGAACAAACTGAATCAAAAATTCTACTTGAAACAAAATATATTACAAATTGTATTTGAAACCAAATATCTAAAACAGAAGCAGATACACATTTCAGCAGAATAATATTTATATTTATATATTTATATATTACTACAAACAAAATTAATTTAAGAATTGTGCTATAAATAAATCATTATAGATTTGTATTGCTAGCAGAAATATATATGAGCTAAGTAATATTTTACCACGAATCTTCAATTTCAAGTTTATCGCCTTTGACAAAAGACAGATCATCATCATTGATGGCACTGAAGTCATACTGTGCAAAATAGCGAGTTTTCCTGCTCTCAACAACTTTAATAAATAAAGAAAGAAAAGTAAAAATTAAATAATAAATAAATAAATACTAAAATATAGAAGTAATAAAAATAAAGATGATGAAGATGATGATGATAAGAATAATAAAAAATAATTATGATGATGAGGATAATATGTTACTACTGCTACTGTTAATATTACTACTACTACTACTACTACTATAATATATTCTTCAGAAACAATGTATGAAAATCTGAATTTTGAGAAAAAATAAAAAAATAAAAAAATAAATAAAGCATTCCCAAATAGTAGTTAACATAAACTCGAATTACTCACAACAAAATAATAATTACTATTACCACACTTGATGACATACAGGATTTT
Source organism: Chrysomallon squamiferum (assembly GCA_012295275.1). Classification (NCBI taxonomy): domain Eukaryota; kingdom Metazoa; phylum Mollusca; class Gastropoda; order Neomphalida; family Peltospiridae; genus Chrysomallon; species Chrysomallon squamiferum. The sequence goes on from CM022670.1 coordinate 9,667,959, forward strand.
CTTTGTTAGCAAGGGGATTGGCAGTGGAAGATCTTTATCACGATATGTTAAAGGCACAGTACGTTTAAATCTTTTGACGAATTTATAAATATACTTGAATACAATTACACTTGTTAGTTATGATTCATTGTGATATCTGAAATCCGTGACTGGATGTGCTCATTTATTACATAAGATACTATTACTACTAGTATGTTGGTATATCTGTTTTTAGCTGTATATGACAGGGGTCGGAACATCAGAGAGAGAGAGAGAGAGAGAGAGAGAGAGAGAGAGAGAGAGAGAGAGAGAGAGAGAGAGAGAGAGAGAGAGAGAGAGAGAGAGAGAGAGAGAGAGAGAGAGAGAGAGAGAGAGAGAGAGAGAGAGAGAGAGAGAGAGAGAGAGAGAGAGAGAGAGAGAGAGAGAGAGAGAGAGAGAGATGTGTGTGCGTTTTTGCGAGTCATCATGTTACCTGGTATGTCTGGCAGTGGTCGTCGTGGAAGTGGTTTGTTTAAATCTGCTTGTGACGGCAGACGTGAAGTTCGTCGTTTTTTCTGACGATGTTTTGACAAAAGTTTTCCCATCACGACAAAATGTAGACTGCGTAAAATAATAATAATAATAATAGTGGTAGCAGTAATAGAAGGAGTAGTAGTTGTAGTAGTGTTAGTATTACTATTAGTAGTAGTAGTAGTAGTAATAATAATAAGAATAATTATAATAATAGTAACAATAACCATCATCATCACAACAACAGTTTTAATTAGTAAAAGAATAAACAACAACAATAATAATTTTAAACTAAAAATCATAGTCATCTGTTTCATTAAATGTTTCTTTTGGGTACATTTGTGTGTACGTATGTGTGTGTGTATATCTATTTCAAATACTTCCGAACACACAGTTTTTGTAAATGGTTTTGGCCTGTACTTTCCAAATAGTCAGTAATCACCTGTGTCTACTGCGTCTCGATTGGTTAGTTATCGTAAAGGGGAATATTTTAATTTTTTATCCGCCAAAAAGGAAGTTCAGAACTCAAAGGTGCGCTGCTTCACTGGATTTTTTTATTCATTAAGCATATTTACAATACAGAAAGGTTGTCATGAATGCAGTCGCGTTATATTTCTACATGCTGTAATAGTTAATACATTTTGAAGCAAGATAACAAAGAGCGGATTTTTTTTCTAATAAAGTCGAGCATGTGTCTGCTATTTCACAAAAAAAAAAAGAAAAAAAGTATCAACAACACAACAACAAAACATACACACACTCATACCACAAAAAACAAAACAAGCAACAACCTGATATTGACTTAGACTTAATTTTTTTAATGTAATGTTAACAAAACACTAACACTATTCTGAAATACTAACATGTGTGGAATAAAATCGATATTAACGCAGACTTCAACTTTCTTAATGTAATGTTAACAAAACACTAACATTATTCTAAAACACGAACATGTGTGGAATAAAATTGATATTAACGCTGACTTAATCCTTTTTAATGTAATGTTAACAAAACACTGACATTATTCTAAAATACGAACATCGATCAAAAATGACGCAAAGATTTCTGACTCTAAATCACATAAGTAAAACTTGACACGTGAAAACAAGAGCCTGCTATCGTCAATTACTATGCAACGTCTCCTGTATCCCGCTACCGATTTAAAACAAACAGTGACTGAAGATAAAATATCTAAGAATACAAACACTTACCTTACTGTACCGGTACGTCACAAAGTTCAGAAACAGGTCTGTGATGATCTGAGGTAAAAATGTATTTTATTTTTCCAGGCTGTGTAAAGTTTGCTAACAGTTAACAGCCATAAACGCTTCACTAAACAGGTTTCAACGACTTAAAAGGAAAATCATTCAATGACGAAGTCCGCTTTGTAAATTAACTTCCTGATTTAGGCTGCCAATGCATACCCCGATAACTGTAACACTTTCTACGCGACTACTGGTTTTTTAAATAAATAAAAAAGAAAGAAAGAAAAAAATAATGAAATAACGAGTGTAATAAAACATCCTGGTTTAGTTCATAGATTACTTTTAAAGTTTTATTACTAGACATTGTTAATAAACGGGGAAGTTATTTATCCTCGTTTTGTGAATATTTGATTAGATAAAGACTGGATTAGTAAGAAATTTTTCTTATAGAAGTTTAGACAGATATAACCGATTCTGAATATTCAGTAAATAAAATCACACAAAAATATTTATTATTCGTTCAACAATCTATTAATCTGCAATTATGTGCTGTTTTTCGTATGTTACGTTTAAAGGACCATACAAGAGGAAACTCACTAACGCATGCCGTACGCTTTTCATTTACGTTTAGCAGCAAAGGATTTTGTTTCATAAATACCTTCCCTGAAATGGAAAATTATCTGTTTTAATCAAACTGTTTTGATGAAACTAGCCGCAACAAGTAAAAGAGGAAATGGAAAAATGGAGGAGATCACAATTATGTTTTAGAAAATAAAATCATTTGTTGATTGTTTCATCTATCCCATTGTTTATTCTATTATTTCAAGTTCCAACTAGTCCTCCACGTCTTATTACGTGAATGAAGAAATCACATGCACTTTTCGGAAAAGGCTGATTTTGCAAGATGAAAGGATTTTCATTGAAAAAAATAAGAAAAAATAATTGTAATAAATAAATAAATAAATAATAAGATTTAACTGTGAGAAAATTTCAGGTTCAAATAAAAAACAGATGCACTTTTCGGCAAAGGCTGGTTTTTTTGTTTTGTTTTAAGAAATGAAATTATCATTATTTTAATTTTATTATTTTTTTTTCCTAATGAAGCTGTTAAAAAAACAGAATTTGGTACTGTTTCGTTTTGGCATTTCTTCAACAAAGCCAGCACTATGTCCGAAAACCCCATAGAACCATCATGGAAATTTAATTTTACGTTTCTCTTTGTAAATATTGTTATTTATTTTTAAGATTTTATATTACGATTTGTATTGCTTTATGTATGTACGTATGTACGTATGTATGTATTGTGTGTATGTATTTTAAATTGATACTTTAAAAAAAATAAAAAATTATAGTAATTATGTAGTTTAGATAAAAAAATAAAATAAACAAATTAATAAAATGCATTGCAAGATTTTATTTACATAAAGACGTCACAATATACAGTAATAAAAGTAACCTTTCTAGAATGATACATGAAAATTGTAAAAATTGCACGCTGCGAAACTTTATTTCAAATTTACAGTTAACAAAAATCAATGAACTGATGTTTAGCAACATCTAAACAAAAATAAATAAACTGTGTTTTTGTGTGTGTGTGTGTGTGTGTGTGTGTGTGTGTATGCACGGACGTGTATGTTTGAATGTGTGTATTTATGTATCTGTGAGTATATGACTGAGAAAAGCTCACTGTTGTGGTTTTGAAAAGAAAAATTATGTTTAACCAGATATTAAGGATTATAAAAGAACATTATTACTGACATGTTTTAGAATGACTGGCTTTATAAATTACTCTTTGAATTCGATTAGCAATAGGAAACATTGACAGGCATCTTTCCAGAAACAGGATAACTTTAGATAAACCAGTAGTCTATCTCTGACCGGAACGGGAAACAGACATAGTCGGGTGCACCATGAACGAAGAATATATCCAGCAATCCATTGCACTGCATATGTAATCACTAAACTACACAGTCTACATTTCCTTTATTCAGTACAACACCTATAAGATTATAGAGAGATTAATAACATTTATAATATTCATCATAAGCTGTTTTTTAGTCCTTCTCTAGTTACACGCTTATTGTTATTTATTTTGTATTCAACGAAACAAGATTGAGCATGCGTATCTATGTATGTATGCACGTGTGTATGTATGGTGTGTATGTGTGTGTATTTGCATTTATGTGCATGTGTGTGTGTGTGTGTGTGTGTGTATATGTGTTTATCAGTATGTCTATGAAAGTGTATGTATACAGTACAAAAAGGTTAAGATAAAAGCCGTGTATTTCTGAATAAAATATTTAATACATTTTGAAGTGAGACTGTACTCAGCAAACTGAGTTTTTGTCAATAAATAAACAAATTGAGTAAATAAAAAAAATAAAAAAAGAAGTGTTATTATACAAGAGTATCATCATGTATGGGAGTGTATAAGCACGTGTGATTTGTATGTGTGCATATATGTATGTGTATTTACGTATGTATGTGCATGAATGTGTGTATGGATGTATGTGTTAATCTGTGTGTGCACATGTATATGTGTACGTACGTGTGTATGTGTATTGAAAGACGCACGCTCCTTTATATTAGGAGGATATTCAGTGTTCAGATTTTAAATTCTACAATAAAATAATTAGATTAAAAAAATGTAGTTAAATGCGGGTTAAAAAGTGGAGGGAGGAAATATAATTTAGTTTGAGCAATAAATTAAATATTTACTTTGTTGTTACTCGTGTGCATTTCGTGTTATTACAGCATTGGTTTCTCTTTTTTTTTTTTAAATACATAAAAAAGAGAAAGAAAAAAACATCAACGAAGCCTGATAACAATAAAAAAAAACAAAGAAGAAAAATGAATTAAAACAAATGTTGTGGATAATTTATTTGGAGAAAATATGCACATAGTATTGTGAATGCTTACAATAAAAAAAATATCAGTTATTAATGCAGTTTTAGAACTATTATTTAATTATATACATACATGTGTAATATATAATACTATCAAATATATATATATATATATATATATATAGTGTGAATAAAGCTGTGAGAAAAAATTTAATATATTTCTAAATATATATTCAAAAATGATTAATTATTCTTAGCAAATTTATTATTTAAATTAAATACATTTAAAAAATCCATTGATTAGTTGAATATACATTTTGTCATAATTTTATTATTATTGTAGTTATTATTATTATTATTATTATTAATTCTTCTTCATTTATATATATGTATCCGTATATAATATTTTCTTTTAATGCAGTCATGAAAAATGTATATCAATATTTATTCGTATATAATATTTTGACAAAAATTTTCTCGGAATGCAGTCAGGAAAAATTAGCATAATATCATTCAGTCTCTTTTCCCATGATAAAATGTTTTTAATTTTAAAGACTATATTTTGTAAAAAAAAGCAAACAAAAATTATTTTTTTGTTTTTGTTATCCTTTTATTAATGATTTTCCAATTCTGTCTTGGCCCTCAGATTAACAGTTTTCTAAGTGCACTGAAATCCAGGTCATTCAGTCCTTTTGATGTTTCACATTTTGTGTTATGTTATGTTAGCAGTATACAAGTATGTTTGTGTGTATGACTGTATGTATGTATGTATGTAAGTATATTTGTATGTGTGTCTGTGTGTGTATGTGTAAGTATGTGTGAGTCTCTCCATGTGTATATAAGTGTATATGTGTGCTTGTATGAATGTATGTATGTATGCATTCTTTTCATATCTACCAAAAGAATTTGACTCGTCTCTTTTTTGTTCTTAAGACTATTTTTTGCTGTAAAAGAAAGACACTAATATTTATCTCTATCCTCGTAACTTGATTCCTGGGCTGCTTCGTCAGTGAAGGAATTGTGCAGATGTTCAAAGGTAGGCCTGTCTTCTGCATTTTTCTTCCAGCAACACAGCATGATATCATAGTACCACTCTTTGCATTCCAGTTTACCCTCCGGCATGGGCATGCGGTAACCTCTGGACAAGTTGGTCAAAACCTCGTGTCCATTCATTCCTGGATCAGAAACATGGATATAAAAATGAATACTGAAATGTTCTTGTAGTTTGTACAAGCACAAGTACAACTGCTTACAACTACAGCTGCTTTGACTACAACTAATACTCAAGTTGCTTCTACTGTTACTGTTACTGTTACTGATACTGTTATATCTGCTACAACTACTTCCACTATGGCTTCAACAGTTATAATAATAATAATAGTTATCCAGATAAACAGACAACTAAAGAAACTGAAATATACAAATATTAATAAAGATTTACCATTATATATATATATATATATACATTATGATATTAAAAAATACAAATAGTGTTCTCGATTTACCATTCATTTCTACATGATCAAAAATAAGAATAATCATCAGCTACGACAACAACATTTACAAACCTGGGTAAGGGGTACAGCCGAGGGTAACCATTTCGTATAACAGAACGCCAAAAGACCAAACATCGGATTTAATAGAAAACCTCCTCTCCAGAGCAGCTTCCGGTGCAGTCCATTTAATAGGGAACTTAGCATCTGAAAAAAAACAACAACAAAAAAACAACTAAATATTTGAAATATTAGCTAATTCGTTGACACTCTAGATGTAACTGCTACGATAACATAATTTTGTACTGAAAATCGCATATAAATAATGTTTGCAATAGTTTAAACTTCGGAAATATTAAGTAAAATCATGTATGTAATATTTAAATCGTGCAAGCAATAAATTTAATTTTTTTAAATTTGAATTAAATTGTGCATACAAGAGATTAAACTTTGGAAATACGAATTAAATCCTGCACGCAGTAGTATAAATTTTTGGGAAAAAAAATTAAATTAATTTATATGCATCTGTTTGAATCATATGAATAAAATGGTACATGCAATAGTTTTAATTTCTGAAGTTTGAATTAAATTATGAAATGTGAACTAAAGACCACGTACCCTTTCCTGGTTCGTAGATCTCATCGTCGTCTTGCAGTATCCTCGACAGACCAAAATCTGCAACTTTTACGTCCATGTTGGCTCCTACCAAAACATTGGCAGCTCTCAAATCCCGGTGAATAAAGTTGTGAGACTCCAGGAAAACCATCCCGTCAGCAATCTGAATATTAAACATTTACCCGTATGAATAATATGTACTTTTATCGTGTATTTAAGATATTTGTATAGTGATCACCCTTATAACAGGTGCAAATTATATCCGTTGCATTAACTACTCAGTGTAAACAAAATGTATTTACTCTAAGCACATTTTAATAAGACACAAATAAAATAATGGAAATATGAAAATGTACTCAGGCTAAATGCATGTGCTCTCTCAGTTAAGATCACCATAAAACCACAACATATTTACATGAAGTGAAAAAAGAATAGTAACAGAAGTAGCAGTATGAGTAATAATAATAATAACAATAACCGTAACAATAAAACCAAGAACATCAACAACAATAACATATTAAGATTTGAAAAGAAAATGAAGTAAGAAAATCATACCTGTGACGCCATATCTGTTACTGTTTCAAACTTAATTTGTTTTCGATTCTCATCGTTTCTCAGGAAGTCCAGTAAAGCGCCATTGACCATCAGTTCCGTGATGATAAGAATGGGTTCTTCCTGAGTACAAACCGCCATCAGCTGAACCAATTTGGGATGACGCAGTTTGTGCATGATTTTCGCTTCTCTGAGAAAGGCTTCAGCCTCCATTGTTCCCGGTTTCAGAGTCTTTATAGCAACATCCAGTGATTTGTGAAGTTTGCCTGCAAGATTGTTTTGTGCAAGGCACTTTTTATTAATTTGGTAATCGGTTATATAGTAATATGACGTAAACGTGCAAGCAACAGAACATAAAGAGAGATAAGGCTGGAAAGAATAATGATCACGACCGCATTTACCTTTAAAAACCTCGCCAAAACATCCGTGTCCAAGCTTTACCCCTAAATCTACTTTCTCTCGTTCGACTTCCAGATCTCGAAAATGAAATAATGGCGCTGTTTTGGGGCAAGGTTTTTCCAGCTTGCAACACAGCCCACCTCCGTTCTCTGTATCAAATAATTGGAGAGAGAGAGAGCAAAAAAAAAAAACATTACACAATTTTACTGCTGTAATACTACTGCAGTTTTATAAAGGTAAACTCTGATATGTACGCACTTTCAGAAAGATAAACTGTAATACCTACTCACTTTTTCTTAGGATAAACTGTAATACGTATTCCCTTTTTATGATAAATAGTAATATTTTCTTAGGTAATCGTAAACTTTTATACGTACTTTCTTTTGTCGTAATAAACTTTAATAGGTTTTTTTTTTTTGTAATAACAAACTGTAATACGTATTTTTTGTAATATTAAACTAATTTGTACTTTTGTTTGTAATAGTAAACTGTATTACGAACTTTCTTTTGTAATGATAAACTGTAATACGTAATTTATTTTCAGATGACACATAGAGTAATATCTGATAATTTGTCTTGAAATATAAATATAATTATTTACGATGTATATATATATATATATATACCAATTTTTGCTTGTACACATATCAGAAGCTTATAACGTCCATAAACACACTTAAGATTATTAAAATTATATCATCTCTTTTAAGATTATCTCTCCTTCTAGATAAAAAAAAAAAAAAAAAAAAAAAAAAAAAAAAAACATTGCTAACTCTGGTAGTGCTCCACTAACTGCACCATGTCGGGAAATTGTCTCGTAGGTGATATGTAGTAACCACCATTGTCAAGTGGTTTGATTTTGTAATGTCTTATGACGGGACCTCCAGTGGCCTCATCTTTGTACCTGACAGACAAAGCGAAAGATTTCTGGTCTGAAAAGATCAAACAAATATGACAGCGTGGTAAAGGGAAACGCATTTTAAATTTGGTATAATAGTTTTGTGCGTGTCTGTGAATGTCTATATGGATAAATACGAATATAAAGGCATGTGTTTAATAAAAGTAATAATTAATCATTAATAATATTAGTAGAAGTAGCTATAGTAGTAATAACATGTGTATCTGTGTATATATATTATACGCACACATGACATACACACACACACATACGTTAAGAAAACGGAAAAGACTGATAAACACTCACGCATTCAAGCACGCTCGCATGTACAAATACAGAAGAAATGACATTTTATACAATGTCTCATGCTGCTGTATTGAAAAGAATTAAAGTCCTAGAACGAACGGGCCATTCCAATTAGAACACACTTAATACTGGTTTACTGTGCTGTTGATCTAGTTGTTTCTTACATTTTACCCAGGGAAGGAGTTACATTTAGACTCATCCTAGAGCTGATCAATTGAGCTATTATTACATTAAATACATAGTTACATAATAACTGTCATATACGAACATCACTTACATACAAAATTTAAAAGTGAAAAATTATTACGAAGAGTGGTCATTTAATAGTAAACATTGATGATGATGATGATTATGATAGTAATACTAATATTAATAATAATATTAACAATAATGATGATGATATTCATAATAATATTAAAAGTGATGATGATGATGATACTAGTCAATAAATAAATAAATATCTTACCTGCGGCAGGTCTTACGATGAATGTTCCTAAAGGATTTCCAGGCAGTAGTAATTTTTTAGTTGTTTCGTTTCGATCAATATTCCACCACCACCTGCAAGTTAGTGTTGAAACGATGATATTCCGTGCACAGTAATGTACATTATATTATGTATGAGAGAGAGAGAGAGAGAGAGAGAGAGAGAGAGAGAGAGAGAGAGAGAGAGAGAGAGAGAGAGAGAGAGAGAGAGAGAGCTCTTAGAAATTTCATTGTAATAAATTATTATGTATCTCTCTGTATGTATTTAATATTTTTTCTGTTGTTGTTGTTGTTGTTGTTGTAATTTTTTACGTACTCTTGTGCTTCTGGTGAATTGTCGTCCTTACAAATGTAGTTACAAGGAACGTAACCTTGTCTTCCTGTTCTTAAATTGGTTGCGATCCACCACTCTCCTTCCTGCGTGCTAAAATAAGAACATTAGAATTATATTTTATACAATATATTAGTTATAGCTACAGCAGAGATGTGTCTAAAATTATATATAATTAAAATTGGAAATCAAACCAAATTTCTTTTGTGATGAAAATAAAATGTATTTAAAATTGAATAGAAAGGAATTATCTCTAAAACTGTATAGCAGTCGGAAACTATTTGAAAATGAATTTAAAAATTATACTGTCAGGGAAATTTATTTCAGAACTGTACTATAAATAAAGTCTGTTTAGCATTGTACACAACAACATATTACTGTACAAAATATACAGAAGCAGATACATATTTCAGCAGAATAATATTTATATTTATATATTATTACAAACAAAATCATTTTAAGAATTGTGCTATAAATAAATGCATTTTAAATTTGTATTTCTAGCAGAAATATGTATGAGTTAAGTAATATTTTACCACGAATATTCAATTTCAAGTTTATCGCCTTTGACAAAAGACAGATCATCATCGTTGATGGCACTGAAGTCATACTGTGCAAAGTAGCGAGTTTTCCTGCTCTCAGCAACTTTAATAAAGAAAGAAAGAAGAGTAAAAATTAAATAATAAATAAATAAATAAATACTAAAATATAGAAGTAATAAAAATAAAGATGATGATGATGATAAGAATAATAATAAATTATTATTATGAGGATGAGGATAATATGTTACTACTACTACTGTTAATATTACTACTACTACTACTACTACTAATAATAATAATAATAATACATTTTTTAGAAACAATGTATGAAAATCTAAAGTATGAAAACAAAAAACATAAATAAATAAATAAATAAATAAATAAAGCATTCCTAAATAGTGTTTAACATAAACTCTTATTACCCACAACAAAAGAATAATTACTATTGCCACACTTGATGACGTACAGGATTTTCTTTGTTAGCAAGGGGATTGGCAGTTCAAGATCTTTATCACGATATGTGAAAAGCACAGTACAAAGAAAAGTAAAAATTAAATAATAAATAAATAAATACTAAAACATAGAAGTAACAAAAATAAAGATGGTGATGATGATCATCATGAAGATGATGATAAGAATAATAATAAAAAATAATTATGATGATGAGGATAATATGTTACTACTACTACTACTACTACTACTAGTACTAATAATAATAATAATAATAATAATAAATTCTTTAGAAACAATGTATGAAAATCTAAATTATGAAAAAACTTTAAAAAATAAAAAAATAAAGCATTCCCAAATAGTAGTTAACATAAACTCGTATTACTCACAACAAAAGAATAATTACTATTGCCACACTTGATGACATACAGGATTTTCTGAAATCCGTGACTGGATGTGCTGATTTATTATATAAGATACTACTACTACTACTACTACTACTACTACTACTAATAATAATAATAATAATAAGTAATAAAAATAAAGATGATGATGATGACGAGGATGACGAGGATGATAAGAATAATAATAAAAAATGTGCTCATTTATTATATAAAATACTACTACTACTATGTTGGTGTATCTGTTTTTAGCTGTATGTGACAGGGGTCGGAACATCCGTTCAGCCCGCTGAACACTTGGACACTCAATATTGAAGATATTGAAGATAGAATTGATAGAGAGAGAGAGAGAGAGAGAGAGAGAGAGAGAGAGAGAGAGAGAGAGAGAGAGAGAGAGAGAGAGAGAGAGAGAGAGAGAGAGAGAGAGAGAGAGAGAGAGAGAGAGAGAGAGAGAGAGAGAGAGAGAGAGAGAGAGAGAGAGAAATAGAGAGAGAGAGGTGTGCATGCGTATGCAAGTCATCGTGTTACCTGGTATGTCTGGCAGTTGTCGTTGTGCAGGTGATTTATTTGAATCTGCTTCTGAAGTTCGTCGTTTTTTCCGACGCTGTTTTGACAAAAGTTTTCCCATCACGACAAAATGTATACTGCGTAAAAATAATAATAATTAAAAAATTAATAATAGTGGTAGCAGTAATAGAAGGAGTAGTAGTTGTAAATCATAGTCATCTGTTTCATTAAATGTTTCTTTTGGGTACATTTGTGTGTACGTATGTGTGTGTATATCTATTTCAAATACTTCCAAACACAGTTTTTGTAAATGGTTTTGGCCTGTACTTTCCAAATAGTCACTAATCACCTGTGTCTACAGCGTCTCGATTGGTTAGTTATCGTAAAGGGGAATATTTTTATTTTTTCCGCCGAAAAGGAAGTTCAGAACTCAAAGGCGCTCTGCTTGACTGGATTTGTTTTATTCACTAAGCATATTTACAATACAGAAAGGTTGTTATGAATGCAGTCGCGTTATATTTCTACATGCTGTAATAGTTAATACATTTTGAAGCAAGACAACAGTCACCGGATTTTTCTTCTTATAAACTCGAGCATGTGTCTGCTATTTCATTAAAAAACCACAAAAAAAGAAAAAAAGCTACATCACAACAACAAAACATACTCACACTCACACAATAAAAAAAAAATAAACCCACCAACAACCTCTCTCTCTCTCTCTCTCTCTCTCTCTCTCTCTCTCTCTCTCTCTCTCTCTCTCTCTCTCTCTCTCTCTCTCTCTCTCTCTCAATTCTATCTTCAATATTGACCCTATAACATACAGCTAAAAATAGATATACCAACATAGTAGTAGTAGTAGTAGTATTTTATATAATAAATGACACGGATTTCATATATCACAATGAATCGGACTAAAAAGTGTAATTTTATTCAAGTATATTTATAAATTCGTCAAAAGATTTAAACGTACTGTGCTTTTAACATATCGTGATAAAGATCTTGAACTGCCAATCCCCTTGCTTACAAAGAAAATCCTGTATGTCATCAAGTGTGGCAATAGTAATTATATGTGTAGGAGGGTGTCTGTATGTCAGTACGTATGTGTATATACG
>CM022670.1:9683087-9694382 GCA_012295275.1 Chrysomallon squamiferum
TTTTTACCACAACAAAAGGAGTTTTTATTATAAAACAAAAATAAATTTAATATATATATATATATATATATATAAAAGTTATTTTTTTTTAGTTTAGCTTAACAAATTAACACCTTGTTTTTCATATGCAAATACACAGATATTCTCAATATATTCTTATCTATTTTTCAACCTTGGCTAAAAAAAAAATAATAAATAAAAAAATAAAAAATAACAACTTTGCATTTGAATTTTTTGTCTTTACAAAAATAAATAAAATCGGTAAAATTTAGGATGAATATTACTGTAACTTCAATATTGATATACAACAAACTGTCACAGACTCAGTCTACTATGACTGGCACAAATTAAAATCAACATCTCGGAATAACTGACAAGACACACCAACACATACACACGCACGCACACACGCACACACTCACCATCTCTCTCTCTCATTCACATGATAAAAGATAACTATTGAATTAAATATAAAGACTATATATTGAGAACTTAAAGCTGACAAAAACAATTTTTTGGTTTTCGTTTTATACATAAATCTCTACTAATGACATAAAATTCTGTCTTTGCTCTCAGATTAACAGTTGTTCCAAGTATGCACTGATGCAGAAGAAAAACAAGGGTCATTCAGTCCTTTCCCGATGTTTCTTTTTACATTTTGTGTGTGTTATGTTAGCAGTATACAAGTATGTTTGTGTGTATGACTGTATGTATGTATGTATGTATGTAAGTATATTTGTATGTGTGTCTGTGTGTGTGTGTGTGTAAGTATGTGTGAGTCTCTCCATGTGTATATAATTGTGTATGTATGCATTCTATCTACCGAGAGAATTTGTCTGACTTGTCTCTTTCTTCTTCTTAAGATTATTTTTTGCTGTAAAAGAAAGACACTAATATTTATCTCTATCCTCGTAACTTGATTCCTGGGCTGCTTCGTCAGTGAAGGAATTGTGCAGATGTTCAAAGGTAGGCCTGTCTTCTGCATTTTTCTTCCAGCAAAACAGCATGATATCATAGTACCACTCTTTGCATTCCAGTTTACCCTCCGGCTTGGGCATGCGGTAACCTCTGGACAAGTTGGTCAAAACCTCGTGTCCACTCATTCCTGGATCAGAAACATGGATATAAAAATGAATACTGAAATGTTCTTGTAGTTTGTACAAGCACAAGTACAACTGCTTACAAATACAGCTGCTTTGACTACAACTAATACTCCGGTTGCTTCTACTACTATTATATCCTCTACAACTACTTCCACTATGTCTCCAACAGTTATAATAATAATAATAATACAAATAATAAAGGTAATCCAGATAAACAAAAAAATAAAGAAACTGAAATATACAAATATTATTAAAAATGTACCATTATATAATATACCATACAAATATTGTTCTCGATTTACCATTCATTTCTACATGATCAAAAATAAGAATAATCACCAGCTACGACAACAACATTTACAAACCTGGGTAAGGGGTACAGCCGAGGGTAACCATTTCGTATAACAGAACGCCAAAAGACCAAACATCGGATTTAATAGAAAACCTCCTCTCCAGAGCAGCTTCCGGTGCAGTCCATTTAATAGGGAACTTAGCATCTGAAAAAAACCACACAAAAAAAACCCCACGAAATATTTAAATATTTAAAATATTAGCTAATTCGTTGACACTCTAGATGGAACTTTTACGACAACATAATTTTGTACTGAAAATCGCATATAAATAATGTTTGCAAGAGTTTAAACTTCGGAAGTAATAATTTAAATCGTGCAAGCAATAATTTTTTTTTTTTTTTTTAATTTGAATGAAACTGTCCATACAAGAGTTTAAACTTTGGAAATAGGAATTAAATCGTGCACGCAGTAGTATAAATAAAAAAAAATTAAATTAATTTATATGCATCTGTTTGAACCATATGAATAAAATGGTACATGCTATAGTTTTAATTTCTGAAGTTTGAATTAAATAATAAATGCCGTAGTTAACATTTCTGAAATGTGAATTAAAGACCACGTACCGTTGCCTGCTTCATACACATCGTCGTCTTGCAGTATCCTCGACAGACCAAAATCAGCAACTTTTACCTCCATGTTGACTCCTACCAAAACATTGGCAGCTCTCAAATCCCGGTGAACAAAGTTGTGAGACTCCAGGAAAACCATCCCATCCGCAATCTGAATAATATATACTTTTATCGTGTATGTAAGATATCTTTATAGGGATGGCGCTTATAACAAGTGAAAATTATATCCGTTGTCTTAATGGCACGATAATCACTCGGTGTAAACAAAATGTATTTACTCTAAGCACATTTTAACTAGATACGATAAAATAATGGAAATGTATTTAGGCTACATGCATGTGCTCTCTCAGGTACGTCCACCATAGAACCATAAAATATTTACTAGAAATGAAAAACGAAAAAAGAAAAAAAAAAAAAAGTAGTAATAGTATTATGAATAATAATAATAAGAAGAACAATAACTATAACAATAAAAACAACATCAACAACAATAACATTTTAAGATTTAAAAAGAAGACCAAGAAAAAAGAACAGTTTAAAATATATTAGAAATAAATGCAACTAAAATATTTATCCCAAACTGGTAAGAAAATCATACCTGTGAGGCCATATCTGTTACTGTTTCAAACTTAATTTGTTTTCGATTCTGGTCGTTTCTCAGGAAGTCCAGTAAAGCGCCATTGACCATCAGTTCCGTGATGATAAAAATGGGTTCTTCCTGAGTACAAACCGCCATCAGCTGAACCAACTTCGGATGACGCAGTTTGTGCATGATTTTCGCTTCTCTGAGAAAGGCTTCAGGCTCCATTGTTCCCGGTTTCAGAGTCTTTATAGCAACATCCAGTGATTTGTGAAGTTTGCCTGCAAGATTGTTTTGTGCAAAGCACTTTTTATTAATTTTATAATCGGTTATTTAGTAATTTGACGTGAACGTGCAAGCAACAGAACATAAAGAAAGATAAGGCTGGAAAGAATAATGATCACGACAATATTTACCTTTAAAAACCTCGCCAAAACATCCGTGTCCAAGCTTTACCCCTAAATCTACTTTCTCTCGTTCGACTTCCAGATCTCGAAAATGAAATAATGGCGCTGTTTTGGGGCAAGATTTTCCCAGCCTGCAACACAGCCCATCTCCGTTCTCTGTATCAAATAATTGGAGAGAGAGAGAAAATAAATGAACATTACACAATTTTACTGCTGTAATACGTATTTTTTGTACTAATCAACTATAAGACATATTCTATTTTGTAATATTAAACTAATACGTACTTTTGTTTGTAATGATAAACTGTAATACGTACTTTTGTTTGTAATGATAAACTGTAATACGTACTTTCGTTTGTAATGATAAACTGTAATACGTACTTTCGTTTGTAATGATAAACTGTAATACGTATTTTGTTTGTAATGATAAACTGTAATACGTACTTTCGTTTGTAATGATAAACTGTAATACGTACTTTCGTTTGTAATGATACTTTATATTTCGTACTTTGTTGCAATGATAAATTGTATTACGTCTTTTATTTTGTAATATTAAACTAATACGTACTTTAGTTTGTAATGATGAACTGTATTAAGCACGTTGTTGTAATGATAAAATGTATTACGTACTTTCTTTTGTAATGATAGATAGACAGAGTAATATGTGATAATTTGTCTTGAAATATAAATATAATTATTTACGATGCATATATTTTACCAATTTTTGCTTGTACAGATATATGAAGGTTATAACGTCCATAAACACATTTAAGATTGTTAAAATTATATCATCTCTTTTAAGATTATCTCTTCTAGATAAAAAAAAACAACAAAAAAACAACACAAAAACATTGCTAACTCTGGTAGTGTTCCACTAACTGCACCATGTCGGGAAATTTTCTCTTAGGCGATATGTAGTAACCACCATTATCAAGTGGTTTGATTTTGTAATGTCTTATGACCGGACCTCCAGTAGCCTCATCTTTGTACCTGACAGACAAAGCGAAAGATTTCTTGTCTGAAAAGATAAAACAAAGATAACAGCGTGGTAAAGGGAAACACATTTTAAATTTGGTATAATAGTGTTTTTTTTCGGCGTGTCTGTGAATGTCTATATGGATAAATACGAATATAAAGGCATGTATTTAATAATAATAATAATAATAATAATAATAATAATAATAATAATAATAAAGTAATAAATAAATCAATAAATAAAAGTAATAATTAATCATTAATAATATTAGTAGAAGTAGTAGTAGTAGGTGAAGTAGCTGTACTAAAACACGTCAACAAAACGAAAAAGACTGATAAACACCCACGCATTCAAGCACGCTCGCATGCACAAATACAGAAAGAAAGACATTTTATACAATGTCTCATGCTGCTGTATTGAAAAGAATTAAAGACCTAGAACCAATGGGCCATTCCAATTAGAACACACTTAATACTGGTTTACTGTGCTGTTGATCTAGTTGTTTCTTCCCAGGGAAGGAGTTAAATTTAGACTCATCCTAGAGCTTTTAAATTAAGCCATTATTACATTAAAGTGAAAAATTATTACGAAGAGTTGTTATTTAATAGTAAACATTGATGATGATGATAATACTAATATTAATAATAATATTAAAATGTGATGATGATGATGATACTAGTCAATCAATCAATAAATATCTTACCTGCGGCAGGTCTTATGATGAATGTTCCTAAAGGATTTCCAGGCAGTAGTAATTTTTTAGCTGTTTCGTTTCGATCAATATTCCACCACCACCTGCAAGTTAGTGTTGAAACGATGATATTCAGTGCACAGTAATGTACATTATGTTATGTTTGAGAGAGAGAGAGAGAGAGAGAGAGAGAGAGAGAGAGAGAGAGAGAGAGAGAGAGAGAGAGAGAGAGAGAGAGAGAGAGAGAGAGAGAGAGAGGTTAGAAATTTCATCGTAATAAATTATCAATCTATCTATCTATCTATCTATCTATCTATCTATCTATATAATATTTTTGATGTTGCTGTTGTTGTTGTTGTAATGTTTTACGTACTCTTGTGCTTCTGGTGAATTGTCGTCCTTACAAATGTAGTTACAAGGAACGTAACCTTGTCTTCCTGTTCTTAAATTGGTTGCGATCCACCACTCTCCTTCCTCCGTGCTAAAATAAGAACATTAGAATTATATTTTAAACAATATATTAGTTATAGCTACAGCAGAGATGTGTCTAAAATTGTATTTGAATAAACTGAATAAAAAATTCTACTTGAAACAAAATATATTACAAATTGTATTTGAAACCAAACATCTAAAACGGCAGCAGATACACATTTCAGGAGAATAATATTTATATTTATATATTTATATATTACTACAAACAAAATTAATTTAAGAATTGTGCTAAGTAATATTTTACCAGGAATCTTCAATTTCAAGTTTATCGCCTTTGACAAAAGACAGATCATCATCGTTGATGGCACTGAAGTCATACTGTGCAAAATAGCGAGTTTTCGTGCTCTCAACAACTTTAATAAATAAAGAAAGAAAAGTAAAAATTAAATAATAAATAAATAAATACTAAAATATAGAAGTAATAAAAATAAAGATGATGATGATGAAAATGATGATAAGAATAATAATAAAAAATAATTATGAGGATGAGGATAATATGTTACTACTACTACTGTTAATATTACTACTACTACTACTACTACTACTACTACTACTACTATTACTACTACTAATAATAATAATAAATTCTTTAGAAACAATGTTTGAAAATCTATATTATGAAAAAAAATAATAATAACAAAAATAAAAAATAAAGCATTCCTAAATAGTGTTTAACATAAACTCGTATTACCCACAACAAAAGAATAATTACTATTGCCACACTTGATGACGTACAGGATTTTCTTTGTTAGCAAGGGGATTGGCAGTGCAAGATCTTTATCATGATATGTGAAAAGCACAGTACATTTAAATCTTTTAACGAATTTATAAATACACTTGCATACAATTACACTTGTTAGTACGATTCATTATCATATCTGGGCCCACATCAGTTCGGCCCGCCAACTGAACACTTGGACACTCAGTACTGAAGATAGAATTAAGAGAGAGAGAGAGAGAGAGAGAGAGAGAGAGAGAGAGAGAGAGAGAGAGAGAGAGAGAGAGAGAGAGAGAGAGAGAGAGAGAGAGAGAGAGAGAGAGAGAGAGAGAGAGAGAGAGAGAGAGAGTGAGAGAGAGAGTGTGTGTGTGATACATTTGATATGTTGGCTCTCATCAAAAACACTGCATAGATGTCTGGCCACACCTTTCAACCAAAAGGTTGCCGACCCCTGGCATATGACTATGTTGTGTGCGTTTGCAAGTCATCATGTTACCTGGTATGTCTGGCAGTGGTCGTCGTGGAAGTGGTTTGTTTGAACCTGCTTCTGACGGCAGACGTGAAGTTCGTCGTTTTTTCTGACGATGTTTTGACAAATGTTTTCCCATAACGACAAAATGCAGACTGCGTAAAATAATAATAATAATAATAATAATAATAATAATAATAATAATAATAATAATAATAATAATAATAGTGGTAGCAATAATAGAAGTAGTATTAGTTGTGGTAGTATTAGTATTACTATTATTAGTAGTAACAATAACTGTAACAGTAATAGTAATAATAATAATAATAATAGTGGTAGCAGTAATAGAAGGAGTAGTAGTTGTAGTAGTGTTAGTATTACCATTAGTAGTAGTAGTAGTAGTAATAATAATAATAATAATAATTATAATAATAGTAACAATAACCATCATCATCACAACAACAGTTTTAATTAGTAAAAGAATAAACAACAACAATAATAATTTTAAACTAAAAATCATAGTCATCTGTTTCATTAAATGTTTCTTTTGGGTACATTTGTGTGTACGTATGTGTGTGTGTATATCTATTTCAAATACTTCCGAACACACAGTTTTGTAAATGGTCTTGGCCTGTACTTTCCAAATAGTCACTAATCACCTGTGTCTACAGCGTCTCGATTGGTTAGTTATCGTAAAGGGGAATATTTTTATTTTTTAAAAAGGAAGTTCAGAACTCAAAGGTGCGCTGCTTGACTGGATGTTTTTTATTCACTAAGCATATTTACAATACAGAAAGGTTGTTATGAATGCAGTCGCGTTATATTTCTACATGCTGTAATATTTAATACATTTTGAGGCAAGATAACAATCAGCGGATTTTTCTTCTAATAAACTCGAGCATGTGTCTGCTATTTCATAAAAAACACCACAAAAAACAACAACAACAGTGCCACAGCACAACAATAAAACATACTAACATTCACACAATAACAAAAACCTCTCTCTCTCTCTCTCTCTCTCTCTCTCTCTCTCTCTCTCTCTCTCTCTCTCTCTCTCTCTCTCTCTCTCATATACATGATATAATGTACATTACTGTGCACTGAATATTATCGTTTCATCACTAACTTGCAGGTGGTGGTGGAATATTGATCGAAACGAAACAACTAAAAAATTACTACTGCCTAGAAATCCTTTAGGAACATTCATCGTAAGACCTGCCGCAGGTAAGATATTTATTGATTGATTGACTAGTATCATCATCATCTTTTAATATTATTATTAATATTAGTATTAATATCATAATCATCATCATCATCATCATCATCAATGTTTAATATTAAATGACAACTCTTCGTAATAATTTTTCACTTTAATGTAATAATAGCTCTCTCTCTCTCTCTCTCTCTCTCTCTCTCTCTCTCTCTCTCTCTCTATGTAATGTTAACAAAACACTGACATTATTCTAAAATACGAACATCGATCAAAGATGACACAAAGATCTCTGACTAAATCACATAAGTAAAACTTGACACGTGAAAACAAGAGCCTGCTATCGTCAATTACTATGCAACGTCTCCTGTACCCCGTTACCGATTTAAAACAAACAGTGACTGAAAATAAAATATCTAAGAATACAAACACTTACCTTACTGTACCGGTACGTCACAAAGTTCAGAAACAGGTTTGTGATGATCTGAAGTAAAAATTTATTTTATTTTTCCAGGCTGTGTAAAGTGTGCTAACAGTTAACAGCTATAAACGCTTCACTAAACAGGTTTCAACGACTCGAAAGGAATATTGTTCAATAATGAACTCTGCTTCTCAAATTAACTTCGTGATTTAGGCTACCAATACATACCCCGATAACTGTAACACTATCTCACTGACCTAGTAGTTTTATGTCTCGCATGTTGGTTAACTAAAGACAATGTATGTACCAAACCTATCTTAAGGCATGAAAAAATGAAAAAGAAAGAAAAAAAAGAATGAAATAACCATTGTAATAAAACATCCTGGTTTAGTTCATAGATTACTTTTAAAGTTTTATTACTTGACATTGTTAATAAATGGAGAAGTTATTTATCATGGTTTTGTGTGTATTTGATAAGCTAAAGATTGGATTAGTAACAAATTTTTCTTATAGAAGTTCAGACAGATATAACCGATTTTGAATATTCACTAAATTAAATCACACAAAAATATTCATTATTTGAAGATAGAAGTGTTTTATTACTAGACATTGTTAATAAACGGGGAAGTTATTTATCCTCGTTTTGTGAATATTTGAAGATAGAAGTGTTTTTCGTTCAACAATCTTTTAATCTGCAATTATGTTTTTCTTATGTTACGTTTATAGGACCAGAGAAGAGGAAACTCACTAACGCATGCCGTACGCTTTTCATTTACGTTTAGCAGCAAAGGATTTTGTTTCATAAATACCTTCTCTCAAATGGAAAATTATCTGTTTTAATCAAAGGATTTTCATCGAACAACAACAACAAAAAAGTAATAATAATAATAATAAAAAAAATAATAACTAAATAAAATAAAATAAGAAAACAAATTGTAATGAATAAATAAATAAATAAATGAATAATAAAAATAATATCTACAGCACGTTTTTCCAGTTCGGTGAATTTCAGGTGAGGAACTGATAACAAACATATTATTTATTCTATTCTATTCTATTTCATTTCATTTCATTTTATTTTATTTTATTTTGTTTTGTTATGTTTTGTATTTGTATTTGTTTTGTTATGTATTTGTATTTGTGTTCGTTTTGTTTTATTTTATTTAAATGAAATTATCATTATTTTTTTTATTTTTTTTATTTTTGTTCAATTCAGAGACAATTCGAAGAAAAACAGAGAAATATCTTTAAAAGTATTTTCTTTAAAATCAAATACGTAAGGAATAATATAATTTCAAAAACAAATTAAAATGGAAAGGTAATTGTGTGTCATCTATCAGTACAGAAAATTTATGTTATGAATTTAAAGAAACGTTTATAAAAAATTTGTCTATTCCTAATGAAGCAGTTAAAGAATTTGGTACCGTTTCGTTTTGGCATTTTTTCAACAAAACCAGCACAATGTCTGAAAGCCCCATACAACCATCTTGGAAATTTAATTTTACGTTTCTGTTTGCAAATACTGTTATTTATTTTTAACATTTTATATTACGATTTGTATTACTTTATGTATGTATGTATGTGTGTGTGTATGTGTGTGTGTGTATGTATGTATTTTAAATTGATACTATAAAAAATATATAAATTATAGTAATTTTGTAGTTTAGATAAAAAAATAAAATAAAAAAATTAATCAAACGCATTGCAGGATTTTATTTACATAATGACGTCACAATATACAGTAATAAAAGTAACCTTTCTAGAATGATACATGAAAATTGTAAAAATTACAAGCTGCGAAACTTTAGTTGAAATTTAGATACAGATAACCAAAATCAGTGACATCTAAACAAAAATAAACTGTGTATCAAAAGTGTGTATGTGTGTGTGTGTGTGTGTGTGTGTGTGCATGCACGCACGTGAATGTTTGAATGTGTGTATTTGTGTATCTGTGAGTATATGACTGAGAAAATGTCACAGTTGAGACTTTGAAGAATATAAAAAATGTTCATTCAGTTAAATAGTTTAACATTTACACAATGACCACAAAAAGTCAGTCTTCATGAATGATATTAAGCTTTGCTGTTTTGATTTTTGCTTTAAAACATCCAGCAAAAATTTTCAAAAATTATTTAAAGTATTTACATATTTAAGTGAAAAAAAGCAGACAACTCAGAGAAAAAGCAAGCACCACTGTTTATGTCTCTTTTTAATTACACAATATATACAATGTAACAATGGTTTAAAGTCACTTGCTAAAAATTCCTTAATTACTTACTCAAATCTATGTAGAAGCAATATATCTAAAGAACTTGAAAATGAGAATTTTTTTTTTTTTTTTTTTTAACATTATGCATGATAATAAAACTAAATAAAGTATGTAGATATTTATATACACTGTATTTTTACCACAACAAAAAGAGTTTTTATTATAAAACAAAAATAAATTTAATATATATATATACATATATATATATATAAAGTTATTTTTTTTTTAGTTTAGCTTAACAAATTAACACAGATATTGACAATATATTCTTATCTATTTTTCAACCTTGGTTAAACAAAAAAAAAAAAAAAAAAATAACCGTACAAAAAGTGGCAGAGGATATTATGCAAATATGATGTCAGTAATTTCAATAAAATGATGATAGAATAGAATAGATATCTAAAGAAAGATTTTATGCTTACTATTAAAATTTTTACAAAATTAATTGAAATATTGAAAATATTAAATTCAGTTTTATTTGTTCTTGAGTAATTTAACTTTACGAAAAACATATATTTAATTAACGTATATGTTTAATACATATTACTGAAAACGGAAATTTATTAAGCAAATGAACAACTTTGCATTTGAATTTTTTGTCTTTTCAAAAATAAATAAAATCGGTAAAATTTAGGATGAATATTACTGTAACTTCAATATTGATATACAACAAACTGTCACAGACTCAGTCTACTATGACTGGCACAAATTAAAATCAACATCTCGGAATAACTGACAAGACACACCAACACATACACACGCACGCACACACGCACACACTCACCATCTCTCTCTCTCTCATTCACATGATAAAAGATAACTATTGAATTAAATATAAAGACTATATATTGAGAGCTTAAAGCTGACAAAAACAATTTTTTGGTTTTCGTTTTATACATAAATCTTTACTAATGACATAAAATTCTGTCTTGCCTCTCAGATTAACCGTTGTTCTAAGTATGCACTGATGCAGAAGAAAAACAAGGGCCATTCAGTCCTTTCCCGATGTTTCTTTTTACATTTTGTGTGTGTTATGT
>CM022670.1:9694582-9707082 GCA_012295275.1 Chrysomallon squamiferum
TCTGTTGGCTACTTCGTTCCGGTTGCATTGCTTTCGTTTCAAGCTTCTACCACATACTGAACAAACAGTACCGTTGAGATACTTGGACAGAAAAGATGCCATTGAAAGCTGGAAAAAAAAAAAAAAAATAATAATAAATTCTAAAAGATAAGTCATGAAGTGAATATATTTTCGTGTGTATAATGAGGGACTGATTTTGATAAATGCGTGGACTTCTTTTGTTTTGTCTTTTTTAAATATTACTGATTTATCTATTTCAAGTCAACTTGATTTAGTTGTCACTATCAATTTCGACCAAGTTTATTTTTACCAACAAGGATCGTAAATTTATCTTCATAAACACACCAATGATTTATATGATTATACATTCTCTACAGCCATTACTATGCAAGTTACTGGATAATTCAATATAGTATTATATATAAAATAATCTTTATTTGTCGAAGACTGCAGGAATACACTAAATATACAAATGTAAATAAATATGACATAAATGTATGTATAAAACACAACCTGTGATTTTTTCTTGCCTTTTCCTAGAAATGCTATTTTAGTTTCTTATTTATATACTATATACATATACTATATCAATTACCTCTTATTTAGACACTGAATTGGATTTCTGAAGAAGAAAGAGAAGAATGACATGTTTGTTTTGAAGAAAAAATGCCTTTTTTTCTTTTTTTTCTTTCTTTATTTCTTTAGTATCTGTTGTTGGTGTTGGTGTTGTTGTTGTTATTCATGTCCAAATTTGATGAAATTCTGTCCATCGTAACCAATGTAAATACCCCAAATAAAGCGAATACTTTGAAAGTTTTCGGCATTTTAGTTTCTACACCTTGTATTCGTATTATATCGAAAAATATCTAAATATTTTCATAGTGTTGAGTAACGCCTACAAATATCAGTATTAAAAATGCACACATATATAAAAGACAAATAAAATTAACAGTATAAATAGAGAAAAAACTAAATATTCCCATACCTGTATAGTGAACAACCAACACAAAAATGATTAATAACGCCCACTTGAAATTTTCCTAGTAATTCTGACGTAAACTCTTCGCTTTTCCTAGAAATCTGTTTCCAAAAGGTATTTTTTTTATAAATTTAAAAGCATAACCTGGATATTCCCAACACAGTGATCACCTCCGACTCTGATCAATAATTGTGCGAACAAACACACACATCCAGTTTTTTTGTCTTTATACAGATATTGTCTAAACTGAAAGTTGTAAAGTTTAAAAAGGCTTTTTTTAGCCTACGATAATATTTCCGTGAACCGATACGTGATTAACACATGACTGCTTTGCAGCGCGACACAAGCGAGGGGTTGTCTTCATAGGATCACTGTATACATAGTATTTGTACATATGCATATATCTTCGCGTTTTCTGATTTTACCGTTCACGCATTATAATTCACATGTAATCTCTATAAAGATTAGCGTCAAAATACGCAACCATCTGATGCTGAAAATAATTCTATCTATATTATATATAACTTTATATAGCATTAATTTCGTGTATGTAGAAAATACGCAGAGAAAGCCTTCATCTAAGTTACTTGAAATATAATTCAAAAAATCATTGTTGGTAAGCAAGCACGTTATTAGATAATTGTATTAATGTTATGATTCCATCAGTGCATCCGTGAACTGTGTATTATTGTGTCCTGCGGTCCAGTATCAGGTCGCTGTTAACCGCACACACAGTCACACAGTCACACAGGTAATAAAGAAACGAACTAAGTAGCTAGATTGTAATTATCATGTACCACTAAACAGAACTCATTTTCGGACTATTTATCCATCTTTTCTACTCCCTGGCCTATAACAGATATGTTCTCGACTAACATGGTTTTATTTTCGAAAGACTAACCCCATCCACCCCAACCCGACTCGTACACCCGTATTAATCACCGAGATTTACAAACATCACATTCCATTTATCGCTTCTCGTAAGTGGTTCCACAAGCAGCAATCGTGTATTTTCCAGTGGGAAAAACAGTCTTTGCAATTTAAAATGGAACAAATAACTGTTCCGTATTTCGAACAGTTAGCGAGGTCTTGCATCATCCTATATTGAGACGACCCCTCTAGTTCAAACAGATCAGTGCTTTACGGGCCGAGGTGTTGGGTTTTTCCTGTATTGCGTTTACAGTTGACAAATACGTGTATTACACGTCAGCCTATATCTGGCGAGGAACCAAAGATAATCAAGCAAGTATCTGAGCTACTCTTAGCCAGAGAACACTAAGACTAAATTGTAGATTATCCTCGCATATTTCTTTATTACCTAACATTAGCATATACTCATATATAAGTACAGTATACCCTCACCTGTTCGCGGTTCCCCATTCGCGGCCCCGCATATTCGCGGGTTAGGCTCTTAACCCTATCGCATCGTATGCTGGTATACCAGGCGAGCGTCATAACGTCATAAAAACAAATGTTCGGTAAACCGCACAAACAATATCAATTTTTTTCAATTATTATTGCAATACAGTACGTATTTTTTTATAAATGCATACACTGTATGCACAGTGCATATTTTTTGTGACCGTGTATTAATAATGTTTTTAATTGCATATTATTACTGAATTGTATTATTATTACCTGAACTGTGCGTACTGTATTTATCTGTCTGTTTGCCTTTAAATTTGTTCCACTTTCTGTCAATTCTAATACATATGTTGTACGCATAGAAAATGACTTTACGGTACAGTAATACTGTATGGGTAGCTATGCTATGCGGTGTTACTGTCCTCCTGTACTTACGTTTCTTTCTGATTAAAATATTGTTTCAGTACAAAATTAAAATGTGTTTACATTATCATTACTACATTAGTGAAATATATAACTGCATGCAATATTACTACATTATTACTGTATTAATGAGTAAGAGTGTCTTTAGAAAGTGTTTGGGAAGCATTTAGTACCGTATATAATCTCATAATAGACGTTTTAAAGCTGCATCCAATATTCGCGGTTTTTCGCTATTCGCGGGGGGTAAGAACGTAACCCCCGCGAATAGCGAGGGAATACTGTATATCTGCACAACATACATAAATTAGGCAAAGACAGTCACACAAACATATTTAAATACATTCACCATTTTCAACTGATAACTGGATAAGCCCAGAGAAAGGACCAGGTATCTCCCTATCCAACTTTTTCCAGTGACAACAAAGAATCTCAAGTGAAACGAGCAATAAACACACGTACAAATCAGTTACTGGATCATTCTTGATATAATGTGAACAAATGTTCAGTAATATTATCAGTAGTTATGTGTTGTATAATGTAAAAGAAAAACCATACTCTTTTCCATAAATTACGTTACTGTATATTATGATGCTAGTTATTTCAAAATGACCAAGGTAATACTTTGTGAAACGTGGAGTAACATCTAGTTTCTTCCTATAATGTATCTGGTACTCGTGTTGTGTAAGTTTTTTCCACTCGAACCATAAGTGATCAGTGTTAAAGTACATAATATCAGCCATATATTAGATTAGATCACACATGCATTCATTATGTGAAATTATCTTCAGTTTAAGTACGTGTATGAAGATCAGTATCTGTCAGTCTCATCACTGGTAAAAATAACGGAAAATTCCCTCTTCCTACTGGGCAAAGCTGTCATATATTTTATGTTTACCTAGAAAGTATTCACGCTATTTAAAATTATTGTACTATTAAAATACTTTAATGTATAAACTTATTATCATTCAGTGCATGTTTTTTCTATTTTAATAATTTGTGAGATTCGTATTTTTCTTCTACGTTCTGACTCCGAAACTGCAGTTACGACCAAAAGCAGGTAAGATTAGATATAACATTGGGTATATACATGGAACAGGATTAGGCATGATTAATTATCTTAAATCTGATCTTTAGTATCAAAGTGTACATTCAGTATAAAATGACTGCACCCAGACAGGCATACACCGTTCACATTTGAATACATATTTCATTCATGAGAAAATCTTAGAATTCACTGAATGATAAGATTGATAATATAATCATTTTAAACAGTGTAAATCCTTTCTAGTTGTCAATTTAATATTTAGCAATTTCACCATATTCCTGAAAATAATAGTTATTCTAGTTCAGATGGAGACTTTTTATTTTTACGATATTATTATTATTACTATTACTATTATTATTTCTTTTTTCTTTTTTCATATTATATTTTTCTTATTATTAATGTATCTGTTTGTTTTTTGTTTTGTTTTTTATTTTACTTTTACTTTTATATTTAATATATTTTGTTTATTATTTATTTATTTACTTACTCTTTAATCCTGATTTATCGGATATAATAATTACGTTTCAGAACTGAATTATATTTTTATTAATAAAAACATAAAAAATGCCGAATTCATGGTAGTTATGTTTATCTAGAATGGTTTTTTTTTTTTTTATTGGCATTTTTAGTAATCAGGTAATGTCATGAATGTAAGAAGCAATAAGAAAACAAAAAAGAAAAGAATTAAACGGGGAAATAAAATCGGTGTTTTTCAAAAATAAAATCATAATAATGTGCATATATATATATATAAGTGTGTGTGTGTGTGTGTGTGTGTGTGTGTGTGTGTGTGTGTGTGTTTTTTTCATTATTATTATTATTCACAACATTTAGCGATGGCTAGTCTCGTTCGATTAGCAACAAGGGTTATTTGTTTATTTAAAAAAAAACATTGTTCTCTCTCTCTCTCTCTCTCTCTCTCTCTCTCTCTCTCTCTCTCTCTCTCTCTCTCTCTCTCTCTCTCTCTCTTCAAGATTTATACTGTTCGTTTTCAATGTGGAAATAATCATAATGGTATTAGTAGAACTAAATCCGCTATTATAACAATCAGATCTCTTCATAGTCATTTTTTGTTTTATTAAACCAAGTAAATCCAAATTAATGTTTCTTAATATCATAAATTATTGGAAAAAGAAAATAAGAGACTTGTGCATGTATAACAAAAAAAATATGTTTTCTTCCGAGCAAAATGATTCCTCGCGACTTCAACATACGATTTTATTTCAAAAACAGAAGAATAAGACCATGAAGCAATAACTTTTTATTGACCAAAATACCAAAATACAACATTTAAATATATTAAAATTTAAAAGGAAAAGCTAAAAATTTCTTGCATTAAAAACACAACACGTTAGTTCAATAAGTTTGTTAGAAAGTACTTTAAATTTGTAACAAAAGTCACGAAGTTGCTTATTTCTATATATTTATTTATTATTACTTACTTCTTTATTTAATTGTTATATATATATATATTAAGCATAAATAATATTACCCTCTTACATTTTATTTTATTTCAGTTTATTCTATTGTACTCTATTCTAGCAAAAATATATTACTTTTTCATATGTTTTATTTATATTTTATTTATTTTAAAATTATTTAGAAAAAATATTATAACCCTTTCATATATTATTTACTCAGTTTAAGTGACTGTTTGCTTGAGAATTTTGCTAAAAGTAATCCAACAGAATATACAGGCACACTTTGCTACAATGTAAGTTTGTCTTCGCGTGCTTTAGCCATTGCGATATCATATTTGTTATAAAAGACTTGTATCAAGGGCAGAAGAAAGATGAGCGAGTATGACCCTTCGTATCAACTATCATTTTATTTAAAAACTCATACGTGATATCTGTTTTCACATGGTGTGCTTATTTATTTATTTTATTTATTTACTTTTTATTATTATTATTTTTATTTTTTATTTATTTATTTTTATTGTATTATTTTTTTTTTTTCATATTTGTTGTTGTTGTCAGTATTATTATATTAATTAATTTAATTAATTATTTCAGTTTTTAGGAAAGTAATGAATATACGCAATGTTTAGATAAATTACCACTTCAGTACACTGTAATGATTTTCACAAGAACAATATTTTCATAAATGTTTCTTCAGCTTCATTTAACAGTATGCCGTATGATCTACTTGAAACAGCTTGTGATAAATATTTAACGTAGCAATGGTTATAATGAGTAATAAAGCAACAAAAGCTCTTATTAAATACAAAGAATGTAAATATAGTTGTGTTGTGGAAAATACAAATAATGAAAATAATTACGCTATTGTAACTGCACAAAATGAAAATAATCTAAAATTTAAAAACAAAATGTTGAATTAAATCACCTGCGTAAACAAAAAATTAAGCTAACGAGGATACACAAATAAGCTCCGAAAATACACAAGATATAAAAAGAAAAAGAAACAACAGCAATGAAGAACATGAAGCGCGTTACAACACTTTGCGTTTGTTTTCCAGTCAGTCTGATTGAGTACATCCTAGTCTTACATCTGTACAGCTATTTTAATTTTTCATGTCAGTAATTATGTATGTATATATAAGTCAGCTATAGACTGTAAACAAGAAACTGTTCACTGCAGTGTTCATCTTTCAACGCATTCTCTGAAGGGTTCGGCTAGCTTCACTCATGATAGCATTAACATCAGATTGACGTGGTGGTGCCAGGTTGATGAAAGGATTCGCCGCATCCAAAAGGACAGGTCTTGGTCTACAACAAGAATCCGAAATGAGACTGAAAAATTCTAGTACTTGTTGTCATATTTAATAAACACTTGGTGTATATACAGGTGTACGTACGTATATTTGTATCTATACGTGTTAGTACCTATGTACATAAGTATTCGTGTTTAATGAAAGTGGCAAGAAAAAGAGGCAAGAAAAAGAGGCAAGATAATCCCAAATGAAATATATGTAATTATATTAAACACTTCTCTGAAGATAAAGATGGAGATAGACTCAGAACAAACATCAGATGCCTCTAACAAGACTCGAACCTGCCTCGCATTCACTCGTAACCACTGGCGGACTACTCAGTACGAGATGGTATATATGTATGAATATACAGAAAAACATATATGTAGACGTTTTAATCTTTACTTACGGAATCCTTCTGTACTTGGACACGTCATAGCGATCTTCCCACAATACCCTTATGTTTGAAAAATCTGCCAGTGCTTCCATAACTTTCTGGAATTTCTCCTTCATTGAAAAACTCTGAGGTTGTCCCCATTCTCGCCACAAATGTATAATGAGGAGTTCGGCGGCATATGATTTAAGTGGGACGTCATTGGTCTGTAAACAGAATATTCAAAAATACGTTCAAAGAAAAAAAGAGTGTGTAATACCAAATACTGCAAGACATGATTTTAATTTTAGGTAAGAAAAACATTTAGATACGTTATCTTTAAAATTTCATTAAGTCTGTCAAGATATCCTAAAGATGTATCTTTGTACCGATATATATTTATCATTTTTTATTATTTCGATATTTACTCATTCATTCACACAATACATACTTCTTTCCAGTACTTGACAAGTCGAATCAGATTTTTAACACTGACAGGAACATCTCTCACGAATTCTGTTTGCCTCTTTGACAAACAGCCACAATAGTTTCGCTGTTCATCTGTCGACTGGTACTTCATTTCATCATAGACAGAAGACAGCGTTTCTGAAATTACAAAATGACAGAGAAATTCCACTCTGAACTCTATTTCTGTTTGTGTGTATTACAGTACGATTCTGAAATCTAAGGTCATATAATAATAATAATAATAATAATAATAATAATAATAATAATAATATATGTTTGTATTAATAATTTGTTTCAAGATGTTTTATTTCGTGAAATTTTGAATAACTGAAATATTTGCTACACAGATTGTCAATTGATTACGTTCAAATCATTTTATATATTATCAAAAAAACAACAACACACCCCCATTCAAATGCACAACAAATAAAGAATTAATCCAGGTGCTAAGTGGCGATACTTGTTTTGAAGACAGACAAATAAAGTGATGAGAAACGAGAGGAAAATGATGACAACGCGTTTTCAAACTGATCTTACTGGTAGCAAGAAGATCCAGTGCTGGAAGAAGATCGACTTTAATTGGTTTCTGGTAACCGGGTAGTGTCACTTCAAACTGGACTGTGAATTTGGTTCTCCCAAGATTTTTTGCTTCTCTTGCCCAGTTGAAATCTTTCCTCACATGTTTTTCCAAATCATCTAATATTCGTGGCAAACGAGACCGGAACTCGTCCATCGTTTTATAGTCGTTTGTAAACATCAAAAGATCAACATCCGAGCTATCCAAAATATTCGTTGACTTGCCCAAAGATCCTCCCTAGAATCAGTGAAATAAATTTACTGATATTATACATACGTACATACATACATACATACATACATACGTTATATATATATAGCAATGAAATAAATAATATCTATGTCGGTTAATACGCTCTCTCTCTCTCTCTCTCTCTCTCTCTCTCTCTCTCTCCGTCTTTCACACACACACACACACACAAATGAGATTGAAATTGACATTTTACTGGAAATTGCTTTAATTTTCCTATTTTCTACACAATTAGTGGACAATTCTCAATGCCATAGCCATTCTCCATTTTAACTAATTCAATAATATTGGTAAAAAGTATGAGTGTTTTGAGACTACCTCTAATAAAAAAAATATATATATATATATATATATATACTGAACTAAAAACAAAAACTTCCGATTTCCACATATAGGATTTGTTGTTTTAAAGAATTCCTGTGTAATGAAATTATATAAGTGATATTAGCCTTGAGATTCATGAATCTTATCGATTATTTTTGCACTGTTAATCGTCAACAACGTGAAACTCAATTTGCACGTGCGTGCATGGTTCAATATGTCCCGTATACTATTCGGTAAATTTGTTTTTCTTGTCTTACTTGTATGGAGAAATGAACGTTATGCTGACTGTTGTGTTCTTGAACGAGATCGTTTTGGGGGTGGGGGTTCTGTCGTGATGTGGGCGGGCATTGCCCATGGTTACTGTTCACCACTAGCGTCACTGATGGTATTTTAAATTCTCAGTGTTCCTGATGACTCAGCACGCCACTGACTTCAAATGGAGGGCGGCAACCAATCAGTTCAAGAGGTCGTCATACATCTGTGTTTCCATATTAAAATGTGTTTGTGTTCGGAAGGTTTCTGGTTTTTTGTTTTTTTTTTATTTTTTCTTCCTTTATATATATATATATATATATATCCATAGATATAGATATAGATATAGATAGATAGATAATGGAACATAGATATATAGATATAGATTACAAATACGATATAGATAGATAGATATATAGATATATATCCCCTACCTATATTTAGTCAAAATGTCTCCCAGTTTCTCTTAACCTATGGCCATGATTTTTACACCAAACAATACATAATGGAACATATATATATATACTTACGACAAATAACTCTCTGACACTATATGGTGTGCTGTGTTGTACAAACAGCTTCAAACGCTCGACGAGTTCATGGCTTTTTCTTTTGTAGATTTCATCAGGAAAAACTTTCCTTTTCATGAAACCGTCAAGATTTTCTCCCGAGCGGGTATCATCCAAAACTCGAACATGCCAAAACTGATCAGCGGCCATCCTCGCAAAACGTAAAACAATGATGACACCTATATAATCTTTAAATAATAATAATAAATATAACAACGACAACAACAACCACAACGACGACAATAATATTAACAATAGCATTAACAATAATAAAATCATAGTTCTGTTAACTGCAAGGCGATTTATTCATGAAACCTAATTTCCAACACCTATTGAGGTTTTCCTGGTAATAAACTGATATGGATTATTACTCCCCTTTTCCTAGAAATGTTGTTTACCTTTTTGTTTTTCTGCGTGATCTTTGCTCTAGAGACTAAATGCGAGTTCGTCAGGTGTATGATAGATGTACGAACTTACTGTTACTTTCAGAAAACAGATTATTGTTTCTTTCCTTTTCTTTCTTTCTTTCTTTTTTTATTTACTTGTCTGTTTGATAAATTCTGATAAATAATCCAATTTGTTTGTAAATTATATAAATATTTAAAGAAAAAAATATTGAATCAAACTGCAGTATCTTTCTTGTCAGCTTTATTTATGAAGAAAAAATCGAACTTTTCAGCTGTAAAATATATGCATATGTACCTGGAAATCAATCCACGTAACGGCATGAAATCTGGACTACATTAATTAAACTGCTACATAATGATAATATAAATAACGTAAAATTCACCTGTAAATATGCGTATTATATCGAGCAAATATTTACATTGTATACTTAAAGAATACAGATGCGCCTACAAATAACAATATTAAAAATAGACATACATATATATAAAATACAGTGCCGGATTATCAACGTAGCACATGAATGTTCGTTTTCCAAACTGCGCCGCGTAAGAAATGCACAAAGAACGACGATGGAAAAAAGAAAAACGTTTAAATATATTGACGTTAATGAGCATCGAATGCGAGTTGGTAACCATCATAGCATTATTTCAGTATTAGGAAAACATGATTGCATGTTGTTAACTCTGATGAGACGGTACATGAACAGCTCCAATGCCCCTACCTATGCAAAAACTTGACAAATCGCTCAACGGGTCATGATGGCAGTATGCAAAATAGTTGTTATCTGGCCTACGTGCAACAAATCAGGAGAAGAGTCAACAGACACGGAATCCTACTTGGCCTCTTTCGCTTCATAAATGATGAACTCGTCACACCTAGCTTTTGACAGATAGGATGTGATTCCTTTGCCTTTACTGGAATAGCTTGTGATGTGCTCTCTACTAACATCTTAAGTAAAGCGTGATTGAGATTTGAATAATGACTTAAACTGGTAAAATATGCAGTTTTTTTCCCAGAAATAATTTCGTAAATAAGGACTTGCGAAAGCCTGATGTATCATTTTAATGCTAAATACTGATCAACAATAATAATAGTGCGCCATTAAAAGAAGGTACATTTAAAGAAATCCACAACATATCATATCCAGATATTAACACGTATGCTCCAAAGGCACCAACGGTGATGACTGCAAATGGGTCCAACTATTTACCGTTAAGACACTCTTAATATATCACAAGATGTCCCAAAGATACACCAAGACTTCAAAAATATTGCAAAATTAATCTCTAAACAAAAAACAGAAACAAAGGCTATAGTCAAAATCCTGATACCAAGTATTTTGTTTATGAAAAAAAAACAGAAAATGATCCGCCGGGCATTTGCTACATGTGCTACGTTGTAAATCCGGCACTGCATATGTAGTATAATATTTAAATAACTCCTGTATATGTATTATATCGAACACCTAAATATTCTTGAACTGTTCACATACGCCTACAAACATCACTATTAAAAATATTAACATATATAAAAGACTGTTAAATATTAACATATATAACAGTTTAAATAGAGAAAAAAAAAAAAACATTCGTTTACCTGTAAGGTGAGAAACCAACACAAAAATTACTGATAACGCGCACTTGAAATTTTCCTAGTAATTCTGACGTAAACTCTTCGCTTTTCCTAGAAATTTGTTTCCGAAAGATATTTTATTATATAAACTTAAAAGCATAACCTGGATATCCCAACACTGTGATCATCTCCGACTCTAAAGTCAGTAATTGTCCTAACTCACAGACATCCAGTTTTTCTATTTATACAGATATTGTCTAAACTGAAAATTGTAAACTTTAAAAAGGCTTTTTTTAGCTTACGATAATATTTCCGTGAATCAATACGTAATTAACACCTGACTGCTTTGCAGCGCGACACAAGCTAGGGGTTGCCTCAAAATACACAGTTTACTTCATAGGATCACTGTATACATAGTATTTGTACATATGCATATACATTCGCGTTTTTTTTTTTTTTTTTTCAATTAGGTAGCGTTTTCTGATTTTCCCGTTCACGCATTATAATTCACATGTAATCTCTATAAAGATTAGCGTCAAAATACGGAACAATTTGATGCTGAAAATAATTGTATCTCTATACATTTATACAGCATTAATTTCGTGTATGTAGAAAATACGCAGAGAAAACCTTCATCTAAGTTACTTGAAATATAATTCAAAAAATCATTGTTGGTAAGCAAGCACATTATTAGATAATTTTATTAATGTTATGATTCCATCAGTGCATCCGTGAACTATGTATTATTGTGTCCTGCGGTCCAGTATCAGGTCGCTGTTAACCGCACACACAGTCACACAGGTAATAAAGAAATGAACTAAGTAGCTAGATTGTATTTATCATGTACCACTAAACAGAATTCATTTTCGGACTATTTATTCATCTTTTCTACTAACTGAGCTATAACAGATGGTTTAGCTGACCTCGCCAATTTTGTTCTCAACTAACATCGTTTTAATTTCGAAAGACTAACCCCATCCACCCCAACCCGACTCGTACACCTGTATTAATCACCGAGGTTTACAAACATCACATTCCATTTATCTCTTCTCATAAGCGGTTCCAAAAGCAGCAATCGTGTATCCAGTGGGAAAAACAGTCTTTGCAATTTAAAATGGAACAAATAACTGTTCCGTATTTCGAACAGTTAGCTCCTGTATTCGTATTATATCGAATACCTAAA
>CM022670.1:9712082-9842082 GCA_012295275.1 Chrysomallon squamiferum
TTATTATTATTATTATTATTATTATTATTATTATTATTATTATTATTATTTTCTATTAAGAAATTGTTTCAACATAATCATTGTTTTATTTCGTGAATTTTTGAATAACTGAAATATTTGCTACAGAGATTTATTATTCTTGATATCTTGTCAATGGATTACTTTCAAATCATTTTATATATTATCCAAAAAACAACAACAAACCCTGCCCACATTCAAATTCACCAGAAATAAAGAATTAATCCAGGAGCTAAATGGCAATTCTTGTATTGAAGACAGACAAATAAAGTGATGAGAAACGAGAGGAAAATGATGACAACGCGTTTTCAAACTGATCTTACTGGTAGCAAGAAGATCCAGTGCTGGAAGAAGATCGACTTTAATTGGTTTCTGATAACCCGGTAGCGTCACTTCAAAGTGGACTGAGAATTTGGTTCTCCCAAGATTTTTTGCTTTTCTTGCCCAGTTGAAATCTTTCCTCACATGTTTTTTCAAATCATCTAATATTCGTGGCAAACGAGACCGGAACTCGTCCATCGTTTTATAATCGTTAGTAAACATCATAAGATCAACATCCGAGCTATCCAAAATATTCGTTGACTTGCCAAAAGATCCTCCCTAGAATCAACGAAATAAATTATGTTGATATTATACATATATATATATATATATATATATATATATATATATATATATATATATATATATCAAATGACGTCGACATTGACATTTTACTAAGAATAGCTTTGATTTTCCTATTTTCAACAGAATTAGTGAATAATGCTCAATGCCGCATCTATTCCCATCATAACTAATTCAATAATATAACACAAAATCTATAAGCGTTTTGATTCCACCTCTAATAAGAAATATACATATATACTTACGACAAATAACTCTCTAACACTACATGCTGTGTTATGTTGTACAAACAGCTTCAAACGCTCGACAAGTTCATGGCTTTCTCTTGTGTAGTTTTCATCAGGAAAAACTTTCCTTTTCATGAAACCGTCAAGATTTTCTCCCGAACGGGTATCATCCAAAACTCGAACATGCCAAAACTGATCAGCAACCGTCCTGGCAAAACGTAAAACAATGATGACACCTATGTATATTTTAATAACATAAACATATTTATGGTTATCTAGTTTATACATAGATATTCGTGTATCTGGTTGTCTTATTATTATATGGTGTTTAAATATTAATTTATTTCCTGATGGACCAGGTAATATTTAACAAAAGATGCACGCAGAAAAAATAATGATTCGTAACGCTTACCTGGAATTTTCCTAGAAATTCTCATATAATTCTAGAAGGTTTTAAAAGGCTGTTTTTATCTTATGAGGAAATATCCAGAAGTGTAACATACCTAGATGTAGCGGCTATAGACGACATCACCAGTCTTGTTTCTGTGTTGGTGTATTCTTTTTTCCTGTGCATTTCAAGACAATGGAATAAATTTATTTCTCAAAAGACTTCACTGAGTCGAGTTTGACAACATGTAAAGAAAATATAATTTAAACAGTGTTTTATGTAGTGCCACAAGAAATATTAATTATTATTTAAGACGGAATACTGACACTCTGAATGACGTTTGTAAACATATGGAGAATTTATACAAAAGTGACTTTTTTTTAGTTGGAAAAATGCAATGTTCTAAGTGTATTATAATATGGCACATATCCATTTCTCAGCAGATAAAGAAATACAGTTAAAATATAATAGAACACTTCACCTTTTCCTAGAAATTCTCATATAATTCTAGAAGGTTTTAAAAGGCTGTTTTTAGCTAATGAGGAAATATCCAAAACTGTAACATACCGAGATCTATCGGCTACAGACGACATCACCAGTCTTGTTTCTGTTTTGGGATGCTTCAGTCTTTTATGATCAGAAAGACCTTTTACGGTCCTGTATGATTTTGGACATAAATTACATTCATATTTCAATTTCCTGTGCCTGTCAAGAAAATGGAAAAAAGTATTTCTCGAAAGATTTCTCCGCATGCAGTTTGAGAACATGCAAACAAAATATAATTTAAACAGTGTTTTCTGTGGTGCGACAAGAAATAGTAATTATTATTTAACCCGGAATACTGAGTCTGAATGATGTTTGTAAAAATAGGAAGAGTTTATACAAAAGTGATTTGTTTTTTAGTTGGAGAAAATTAATGTTCTAAGAGTTTAATGATATGGTATATATTCATTTCTCTCAGCAGATAGGATATACAGCTAAAATATAGTAGAACACATCACCTACATTATAGTTGCATAAATGATATATTCTGTCTTCTCTTTCAATATTAAACCATCTACAACTTTTTAAAGGAAATTGGCATCACAGTTCTGAATGTATTTCAGTTGGAAAATTTAAGAGATAATTTGGTAATTACAATGTATTGTTAAATATTCTATAGCTGATTCAAATTTATCAATATTCCATTTTTTTTGTAGGAATCAATCGAAAAAGCTTTTTAACATGTTTTAATTGCAAGACATTAATAAAGCTATAGGAATTTATGTTACATAGACTACATTCATCTGTATACATTTTATAAAAGATAACCAAAGTTTGGATATATGGTTATGGATGACAACTTGTATGATTTGCCAGACTGTGTAGATTCCTAACCAGTTCAACTTGCAATTATTCTTAGTTTAACACTTGTTTACAATAAATGTTTGTTCTAAAACACCATAAACCATAAAGCTTTCTATTAACCCGTTATCACATAATATGTAAAACTAAGTTGAAGTCATTCAGGTAAAACTAAAACACGAGATTCCACATACATGTAACAACATAGGTTTCATAATCTTTTAGATCAAATACAAATGAC
Organism: Chrysomallon squamiferum; assembly: GCA_012295275.1. NCBI lineage: Eukaryota > Metazoa > Mollusca > Gastropoda > Neomphalida > Peltospiridae > Chrysomallon > Chrysomallon squamiferum. The sequence goes on from CM022670.1 coordinate 9,714,925, forward strand.
AGTCTATTGATAAATTAAGTACCAACCTGGAATTTCGAACATGGTTGTCTACGGCCTCCTGGAGAAAAAATCTTTTCCTGCAGATTGGACATTTATAATTGAGATGATTACTTCTCATATGCTCTCGGGCTGCAATCACACCACTACCAAATCGAGATGGACATCTGGAACAGACGCCTGTCTTAATTGATTCTTCGTAGTTTTTGTGTTCGGTCTTAGGATCCGTCATACTTGGGAATTGGTATTTCTGTCAATATCCGAAATAACAAAACATAAACAATACTGATACGACACAGTATATAGGTCTGTTAATGTATTTCACAAAATTCAAATAGTAGAGGTCTGTCCATAACACACACACACACACACACACACACACACACATGAACTTTCACATTCCCTCAATCTCCTTTCTTTTCTTTTCTTTACTATTTTTTCATTTCTTCTTTTTTCTTTTTTTCTTTTTCTCTTTCTTTTCCATTTTTTTTTTTATTTTTTTTATTTTTTTGACTTTACCATTTCTTTTTGGTCGTTACTTACTGTTAGGAAACATGCTCTTAGTTTCTTTTCGCCTGTGGCAATATTAATTGTTTTAGACGGCAGTGTGCAGTTCCATTATGCACTTAGTCTAGGTGGGCACTTTGTTACATAACCCCTCCACGCGACAGCCACCCCTAATACACAGCTACAACATGTGGCCAGTACTTACATAATACATCCGCTAGTTCTGTTTACTACCAGGGTTTTGTCTGCGAACTGGCGACAGTAAGTCTCACCAACTAAGAAAATATGTCGTCGGGGTCGCGTTGGAAATATCACTTGTAAGATTTAGAGAGACACGGGGAGAGACATAGTTAGTCCGACAAGACTTGATAACGATATATTTTCTGCTCTTTTGTATATCCTTGATGTCATTGATGTGACTTTTGAAATACCTATGTGTTTTGATACTATTATTTAAACGAAGTAAATTGTAAGCTTCACTGTCTAAAATTATCAGCCAGTCATCCTAGAGGACCTAGGTAAACCGTAGGTTATTGTCTTTATTCTGATAAGGACCAGTATTAATTCTGTATTACAAGGTTCCTGATAATAAAATATGCCGTTAAGGATTAATTAAAAATTATCCAGTTAGGAATAGAGTTGTAATTCCTTTATTAATTAAGTTCACCTGGCTGCGTTTCTCAGTTATCAGTCGTGAATGTGTGGTATCACGGTGAAGTGAATAGAATATTGTGTAAACTAGACACCTGGTCATTAACTGATTAAGTGAGTAGTTCTGGGTTGGTATTATTATCGTTGTTGTTAGATATTTAACTGCGGCAAATATATTTGTCAGCTTAGGGTTAATACAGATTCCAAAATGTATTGTGTTTTGTTGTGTTTTCTAGTGAACTACATTGTATATACTTTATATAAGATCTTATCTCTGATCATACCTACAGCCAAGCCACTCGGGTATCGAACTACCCCATACAGAGAGATCTAATAGATATGCAGTCAGGACAGACATTTTGGATAATCGTCTTTTATTCAGTTACGGGTATTATAGGATCCCCGTGACACTTACAAATGTATTACAAATATGCACAGGAGCCGATATGTAACCAGAAGCAGATCGACACAGCCGAGGAAAAAAAAACACGTTGTTCAGCTGCATGATGTGTGTGTGTATTTATGACTTAACCATTTCTCCGCCTGATTTAGCTATAGCAAATCCGTGGACAGACATACACATATATACATACCCATTCATATGTGTGTATGTATGTGTATTTGTGCGTGCGTGTGTCCTGTAGTCACCGTACTCATTTCTGTATTTTCTGGGACTGACCAGAAATATATCTTCTTGTTATTTGCAAATACATATGTTTACTCTTCAGAGTTATATGTTTGGTCTTTAACTGATGGTCCAGACCTTAAAACGGTTTTCATTCTTTGAAAAATCAAGAACTATTACGTTTTGTTGTATAATTTCGAGACACGTGAATCCACTACTCTCGTGAGCTGTAGATTGAGAAATAAAGCAGTTAATTTCATTTATTATTTTTATTTTTTTTTTTTAGGTTTGCAGGATAAAATTATGGCTATCTTAATATGATATTATATATAAATAAATCCTTGTCTGCTGACTCAGCTGGAAATAAAGCAATGTAAAATACATCTGAGTTCGCTGGTACCATAAAAAGAATTATTTAGTCGAACATATTCGCGCTACAAAAAGAACGTTTGTTTCAGTTTCGAAATAACGAATTAGACCTTATTTGTTACTCATTTTAAACTACAAAAACACTTTTGTCGTTTTTCCCACTGGATACGAAAACAGTGCTAGGTTTTGCTATATTGTAAGATTCAGCGGCAAAAGGTGATTCCCGGCCTTAAAAACGTTCATTCTCACATACGTAGATGTAGCCCTTGTTACTAAAGATGGTAATAACGTAACCAATTATTTTTCAGTATACAAATATTCAGAAAAAGGCTCTGTAAATTATTAGATCAGCTCATTTAATCTTCTCTATCTAAGTAATATACTTTTCCTTTTTTAGTAACAGCGATGGAAACTGCACAGAGATAATTAATTATTTCATTATTAATTATTTCTAACAAGAATTACATTTTAAATATTAAAAGAGAATCATATGTCGATGATGTTGGTTGTTTGACTATTGCCCATGTATAGTGCTTCCAGTTCGGGCCGACCACTGAGTGTCAGATATGCGCTTTACACACGATAGTTTGTTCTCAGACAATGCATCAGACAACTGCTTAAGAAATTAAAGGTCCTATTCGAAACATTTAGCTCCTTTAACCTTTATTTGTAATAAACTGAAGTTTAAGTTTCCTTCGTGTACTTTGTACGCCTAAGGGTAGTGTTTTTTTTTTTTACGTTATTTTTTTATCGCGTCACGTAATAATTCTACAAGTTACACACGTGAACATTAACTTTTGTTTAACGACACCCCAGCACACTGTCTAATCAGCGGCTGTTACGTATCAGTCATGAGGTATTTGCGACAAAGCAACTAGTGAAATAGTTGTAGTCCACTGGCTAGTGAGGAAAGAAACTTTCAACAACAAAACTGTTCAAAAATGAACCTCTACACATTTTGATTAAAAAAATAATAATAATAAGTGGGGGTCACCGGCGGGGCCCGTAGCATTTGCTACATTGTTACGTTATTAATCCGGATTTGCATATGTACTGTAGTATTATGTTAAAATAACTCCTGTATTCGTACTATATGAAATACCTAAATATACTTATAGTGTACGGATACACCTACACATATCAGTATTAAAAATACACACATATATAGAATTCAAATAAAATTAACAGTTTAAATACAGAAGAAAAAACCACAAAAAAACATTCGTTTACCTGTAAGGTGAGCAACCAATATGAAAATGATTAGTAAAGCTACCTGATATGTTCCTAGTAATTCTAGCGTGAACTCTTTGCTTTACCGAGATGTGTATTTTAAACAAGTTTAAAAGCATGACTTAGATGTTGCCGATATCACAGGCCCTACCCCCGTTAAGATTCTTTTGTCAGTGCCTTTCCGAGCATTCATATATTCATTTTTTATTTTTATATATTTTTTTTAGCTTATGAAATTTCCGTGAATCGATACGAGATCAACAAAAGATTGCTTTGCAGTGCGACACAAGCGAGGGTTGCCTCAAAATACACAGTTTACTTCATAGGATCACTGTATATGCAGTATTTGCACATATAAAAGTATCTTTCTATAAAACTGAACAGACGTCTGTGCGTTTTCTTTTCTTTTAATTAGCTCGTTTTAAGCTCATGTGATTTTTACCGTGTGCAACCGTTCAAGCATTATCATTCACATTTAAGCTATATATAGTTTAACGTCAAAATACGTAACTATTTGATGGTATTTAAATACGTTTATACAGCGTTAGTTTAGTGTATGTAGAAAATACACAGAGAAAACTTTCATCTAAGCTGCTTCAAATATAATTTAAAAATTCACTGCTGGTAAGCAAGCACGTTATTAAATCATTATTTTATCTTGTGATTCCATGTTCTGCGGTACAGTATCAGGTCGCTGTTAACCGCACACAGTCACACAGGTAATAAAGAAATGAACTAAGTAGCTAGATTGTAATTATCATGTACCACTAAACAGAATTCATTTTCGGACTCTTTATCCATACTCTCTGGGCTATAACAGATATGTTCTCGACTAACATGGTTTTAATTTCGAAAGACTAACCCCATCCACCCCAACCCGACTCGTACACCTGTATTAATCACCGAGGATTACAAACATCACATTCCATTTATCGCTTCTCATAAGCGGTTCCACAAGCAGCAATCGTGTATTTTCCAGTGGGAAAAACAGTCTTTGCAATTTAAAATGGAACAAATAACTGTTCCGTATTTGGAACAGTTAGCGAGGTCTTGCATCATCCTATATTGAGACGACCCCTCTAGTTCAAACAGATCAGTGCTTTACGGGCGGAGGTGTTGGGTTTTTCCTGTATTGCGTATCCAGTTGACAAATACGTGTATTACACGTCAGCCTATATCTGGCGAGGAACCAAAGATAATCAAGCAAGTATCTGAGCTCCTCTTAGCCAGAGGACACTAAGACTAAATTGTAGATTATCCTCGCATATTTTTTTATTACCTAACATTAGCAAATACTCATATATAAGTGTATCTGCACAACATACATACATTAGGCATAGACATTCACACAAACATATTTAAATACACACATTCACTATTTTCAAATGCATGTACTCCACTTAAACATTTTCTTATTTGGTTTATTCACTATTATTTCATCATCGATCAAAGCCAAAGAAACAAAAAAGCAAAATAATAAATAAAATGATAAACAAAGAAACAAAAGAGTAAATTAGAACTTTAATTTAATTCGTAATTTATCAGTTTATTTTGCTGCAGTTGGCAGTTATCAACATGGAACACAAATAAGAAAAATTAAGAAAAATTATGAATTAAAATTTGATATTTTAGTACTTTTTAAACTAACTGAATAACCACAGAGAAAGGACCAGGTATCTCCCTACCCAACGTTTTCCGGTGACAACGAAGAATCTCAAGTGAAACGAGAAATAAACACACGTACGTTTCAGTTACTGGATCATTCTTGAAATAATGTGAACAAATGTTCAGTAATATTATCAGTAGCTATGTGTTGTATAATGTAAAAAGAAAAATCCTACTTTTTTCCATAAATTACGTTACTGTACATTATGATGCTAGTTATTTCAAAATGACGAAGGTAAAACTTTGTGAAAGGTGGAGTAACATCTAGTTTCTTCCTATAATGTATCTGGTACTCATGTTGTGTAAGTTTTTTCCACTCAAAAGTGATCAGGGTTAAAGTACATAATATCAGCCACGTATTACTTAAAGAGTACAGATGCGACTACAAATATCCAGATTAAAAATACACATATATATAAAAGACAAATAAATTAACAGCTTAAATAGAGAAAAAAATGCGTTTATTTGTAAGGTGAGTAACCAACAAAGAAAACTGTTAGTTATATAAAATAATATAAAATTTTGAAATTTATAAATAAATAATAATTAAATCACAAAAGAGAATTCTTCTGACAAGTATTATGTATTTCATTAAATTAGTTAATCTGTATACAGATTAATGAATTTCATTAACTGCATCTCTGCTTAACAATGAATCATAGTTGTAGATCATCTCTGTTATCCTAGGATATCATTATTATGAACAATGTACACCTATATGTACATCATATATACATTACCCACAGGCTCTCACACAAACCTATTTGAATACACACACATTAGACACAAATTTAAATGTATATACTCCATTTATTAAACAAACATAATTAAATATTATAAAATAATAGTATTTCTATTTCGAAACCTTTGTCACTTATGAAATTAATATCTACCATTACACAAATTTCTAAAAATAAAATTACTCATGTGTGTCATTATTATTATTGCTTTTACTATTACTATTATTATTATTATTATTATTATTATTATTATTATTATTATTATTATTATTATTATTATTATTATTATTATTATTAATTCATGACGTGTTTCTTTACCATATAAACTGAAATGATTAGCGTTCAACTGTAAACATTAAATTTATGTATAAAATACAATTTGTGAGTTTTTTTTCTTGCCTTTTCCTAGAAAAGCTATTGTACCTTGTCGTTTATATACTCTATAAATATACTATATAAATTACTCTTATTAAGATAGTGAATTTTATTTAAGAAGAAGAGAAAGACGAAGAGGAAGAAAGATATGTTTGTCAGCTGAAGTTTATAGACGAATGACTTATTTTAGAAAAAAAAAATTATGTTTAATTCTTCTTCTCTTTTTTCTCTCTTTCTTTCTTTCTTTCTTTCTTTCTTTATTCATTACGTGTTTATTTACCATATAAGCAATCGTAAATATTCAAGAGGACTTCAGTGTTTTATATTTGATCTAATCATCCAACGTTTATCTATTTAAAAATGTATATCAATATGAACAACATAAAAGTAAAATGGAAACGAAAAAAATCTAGCTGCTACGAAATTAATTTTCTTGTTGATACATCCTGTGAGTAATCATGACAATCAGAAACATTTCAGTCCTAACTGCAATGCCTAAAATGCGTCAGCAGACAACAGTTTATACAATAAAATCTTCAGCGTTGACGACGACGTTCTAAATGTAACATTCAGAAATTGCTAAAATAGTTCATGGTCTTGTCCATCCGTCTCAGCAGGCTGGCAGCTTTGTTGGCGATGATGCCGACGTCAGAACCAGCAGGAGCAACGTTGTCAAGAGGGTTTACCGGGTCCAGCAGGACAGGGCGACAGTCTCTGAAAAACGACGTGCGTAAATAAATACATTATCCATCATTTGAAATCTTGCTAGCAGCCTCTCGATAATAATAATAATTAAAAATATTGCTGTTTCGCTTTTAAGAAATGCGTGGAATTTTTACCATGTGTCACTTCTAGATCTAGACTTGCATTAATTTATTCATACAGTCTGAGAAAAAAACAAAAACAATTTTTTTTTTTTTTTTTTTTAATAAAAACTAAACCTACTTTTACTGTTTGGGTTAAGTTATCATTATAACTGTTTGAGAATTAGTCATTAGCAGCTTATTGAAATTTATCTGTAGAAATTTCAATTTTACTTACGGCAGAGGTCCATGAACTGCAGGTTTGTGTGTATTCGGCCAGACTATTTTCATCTGATGAATGCTTTTCAAATTGGCAATAACTTCTCTGAAGCGTTCATTCATATTGAACACAGCAGGTTCTCCCCATAGTTGTTCCCACAGATAAACGATGAGTAATTCGATGAAATAAGATTTCCCAGGAACCTCTTCAGTCTGAAAACAATCATTGGTTAATTTTCGTGAAAATTCGGGAATATCACTAATCAGATAATTATTAATGACACAAGTAAAAAAATAATCATTTTCACTTAATATTGTTGATTACTTAGTTAAACAAAAAAATAAAAAATAATAAAGCTACAAAAGAAAATCAATTGTAGTATAGTTTCAAGAAGTTTAGTTTAAATTGGATGTTTTTCATTAACGTGTAAGCAACTCGCTGTACGATAAAAAGTCGTAACTCAATTTACATCTTGAAGTGTACACTTACTCAGTTAAAAATTCATTTAATGATAAATAAAGAATGTTATGTTCGGATGCGACACATGATACTATTTTTTAAATTGTAAATTGTAACATTGTGAAGAGTTTTAATATTCGCGAATCTCGAAAACACTGAAGTAGACGCCTACTTTCTTCCAGTACTTCACAAGTCGAATAAGATCCTTGACTTTGGAAGGAGCTTTATCAACAAATTCCGCTTGGAGCTGTGTGAAGCAAATCGAGTAGCATTTTTTCACATCTTTATCCTTGCTTCTCATTTCTCTGAAGATTTCATCCATGTTGGACACTGAATATATCAAAAACAAAATACTATTTTTTGTTTTTCCACACGTTCGCTACCAAGCAATTAGATGATTTGGTAAAATAAATGAAATAACTTGAAACAGCAAGTTAACATAAACAAAGACAGTTGTATAGACACACACACACACACACACACTATCACGTGCACCTATATGAAATATGTGCAGATATATTTTCGTAGAAAGCAAGTAATTGTTGGAACAGAGCTCTGGATTTGTAATTCCACTTTACTTTACTCACTTGTTTTGTTGTTGTTGTTTTTTCTTCTGTAAATTAACCTAACTAGTATACCACACGTCTGCGTCATTGTATACAACAATTTTATCACTGAACATTATATATTAATTTTATCAACGTAACCGTCTACCATGATTATTTTAAAATATGCAGTTAAAGCTACTTTTCACCTTTTCCAGGAAGATCCAGCGCTGGTAACAAGTCAACTGGAATATAGTCGTCATACCCTTTCAGGATTACTTCGAACTCGACGCCGAAAGGTGTAATCTTGATGTTTCTCACTTCTTTTGCCCAGTTACTGTCGTTCTGCAAATGACCCTTCAGATTTTCTGAGATACCTCTTAGATTTCTCATGAAAATGGCCATTGTGGGATAGTCGTTTATGAACATTACCAAGTCCACATCTGAATTTCCGCGCAGGTCCGTGTTCTTTCCTTGAGAACCACTCTAGAAGTAAAAAGTTGTTAATGGTATTTAATTCACGCAGTAATGTAATTGTAATAACAATAAGACAAGCATCTTTTTTCATTCTTCATAATCGATAGTTAAAAGTGGATTGGACCTCATTATTTTCTGAATAAACAATCCAGTTACAAGCTGTACAGGAAATTTCTATATCTATGTATCCAAATGTTTTCTACCAGCGGTACAATTCTTTCCTTTGTCTTTATCATTTTTAGGTGACTCTCCCATTATATATAAATATAACAAAAATAGAGCTTACTCTTCCAGTATATTCTTCATGATACAGTCAAGTAGCTGTAATAGTGAAAACTATTTCTGAATCTAACTTACCACATAGACTCTGTTAACACTGTATTTGGTATTGTGCTCCATGAATGTTTTCAGCCTCATTACAGCTTCTTTGCTTTTCTTTGTGTATGTCCGGTCGGGCCAAACCTTTCTCTGCATGAAACTGTCGAGCGATTCATCAGCTGCGGCTCCTTCTAGTATCCCTGGAAGTCCATTTGCAGTGTTAAAGTAATGCCTCAGATCTCTCCTGTGTTGTTCAAGACCATGTTTGGAAGCTAACACTTTGAAACAAACTGGGCATGCATTACTAGTTTCACGATGAGCATAAGACAACGCAGATGTGTGCTTTTTACTAATCATATGAAACAAAACACCAATTGAAGAACGTAATTTCTTGTAACAGATTGGACAATTCCGGCCAACGACTCTGCGGAACTCCTCCGAGTCGTGATGGCCTTTATCGTTTTTATGTTGAACAAGTCCTATTTCTGATTTCAAGCTTCTACCACATACTGAACAAACAGTACCGTTGAGATACTGGGACAGAAAAGATGCCATTGAAAGCAGCAAAAAGATAAATATTACTGAAAGCTGGAAAAAAAAAAAAATAATAATAATAATAATAATAAATTCTAAAAGATAAGTGAAGAAGTGAATATATTTTCGTGTGACTGATTTTGATAAGTGCGTGGATTTCTTTTGTTTTGGTTTTTTGGTTTTTTAAATATTACTGATTTATCTATTTCAAATCAACTTTATTTAGTTGTCACTATCAATTTCGACCAAGTTTATTTTTACCAACAAGGATCGTAAATTTATCTCCATAAACACACCAATGATTTATATAATTATACATTCTCTACAGCCATTACTATGCAAGTTACTGGACAATTCAATATAATATTATATATAGGTTAATCTGCATTTGTCGATGACTGCAGAAATACACTAAATATACAAATGTAAATAAATATGACATAAATGTATGTATAAAACACAATCTGTGATTTTTTCTTGCCTTTTCCTAGAAATGCTATTTTAGTTTCTTATTTATATAGTATATACATATACTATATAAATTACCTCTTATTTAGACGCTGAATTGGATTTCTGAAGAAGAAAGAGAAGAATGACATGTTTGCTTTGAGGAAAAAATGCCTTTTTTTCTTTCTTTATTTCTTTCTTTATTTCTTTAGTATCTGTTGTTGGTGTTGGTGTTGTTGTTGTTATTCATGTCCAAATTTGATGAAATTCTGTCCATCGTAACAAATGTAAATACCCCAAATAAAGCGAATACTTTGAAAGTTTTCTGCATTTTAGTTTCTACACCTTGTATTCGTATTATATCGAAAAAATATCTAAATATTTTCATAGTGTTGAGTAACGCCTACAAATATCAGTATTAAAAATGCACACATATATAAAAGACAAATAAAATTAACAGTATAAATAGAGAAAAAACAAAATATTCCCATACCTGTATAGTGAACAACCAACACAAAAATGATTAATAACGCCCACTTGAAATTTTCCTAGTAATTCTGACGTAAACTCTTCGCTTTTCCTAGAAATCTGTTTCCGAAAGGTATTTTTTTTATAAACTTAAAAGCATAACCTGGATATTCCCAACACAGTGATCACCTCCGACTCTGATCAATAATTGTGCGAACACACAGACATCCAGTTTTTTGTCTTTATACAGATATTGTTTAAACTGAAAGTTGTAAAGTTTAAAAAGTATTTTTTTAGCTTACGATAATATTTCCCTGAATCGATACGTGATAAACAAAAGATTGCTTTGCAGCGCGACACAAGCGAGGGGTTGTCTCAAAATATACAGTTTACTTCATAGGATCACTGTATACATAGTATTTCTACATATCCATATATCTTCGCGTTTTCTGATTTTACCGTTCACAAATTATAATTCACATGTAATCTCTATAAAGATTAGAGTCAAAATACGCAACCATTTGATGCTGAAAATAATTCTATCTATATTATATATAACTTTATATAGCATTAATTTCGTTTATGTAGAAAGTACGCAGAGAAAACCTTCATCTAAGTTACTTGAAATATAATTCAAAAAATCATTGTTGGTAAGCAAGCACGTTATTAGATAATTGTATTAATGTTATGATTCCATCAGTGCATCCGTCAACTGTGTATTATTGTGTTCTGCGGTCCAGTATCAGGTCGCTGTTAACCGCACACACAGTCACACAGGTAATAAAGAAATGAACTAAGTAGCTAGATTGTAATTATCATGTACCACTAAATAGAATTCATTTTCGGACTATTTATCCATCTTTTCTACTCCCTGGACTATAACAGATATGTTCTCGACTAACATGGTTTTAATTTCGAAAGACTAACCCCATCCACCCCAACCCGACTCGTACACCTGTATTAATCACCGAGGTTTACAAACATCACATTCCATTTATCGCTTCTCGTAAGTGGTTCCACAAGCAGCAATCGTGTATTTTCCAGTGGGAAAAACAGTCTTTGCAATTTAAAATGGAACAAATAACTGTTCCGTATTTCGAACAGTTAGCGAGGTCTTGCATCATCCTATATTGAGACGACCCCTCTAGTTCAAACAGATCAGTGCTTTACGGGCGGAGGTGTTGGGTTTTTCCTGTATTGCGTTTACAGTTGACAAATACGTGTATTACACGTCAGCCTATATCTGGCGAGGAACCAAAGATAATCAAGCAAGTATCTGAGCTACTCAGCCAGAGAGCACTAAGACTAAATTGTAGATTATCCTCGCATATTTTATTATTACCTAACATTAGCAAATACTCATATATAAGTATATCTGCACAACATACATACATTAGGCATAGACATTCACACAAACATATTTAAATACACACATTCACTATTTTCAAATGCATGTACTCCACTTAAACATTTTCTTATTTGGTTTATTCACTATTATTTCATCATCGATCAAAGCCAAAGAAACAAAAAAGCAAAATAATAAATAAAATGATAAACAAAGAAACAAAAGAGTAAATTAGAACTTTAATTTAATTCGTAATTTATCAGTTTATTTTGCTGCAGTTGGCAGTTATCAACATGGAACACAAATAAGAAAATTAAGAAAAATTATGAATTAAAATTTGATATTTTAGTACTTTTTAAACTAACTGAATAACCACAGAGAAAGGACCAGGTATCTCCCTACCCAACGTTTTCCGGTGACAACGAAGAATCTCAAGTGAAAACGAGAAATAAACACACGTACGTTTCAGTTACTGGATCATTCTTGAAATAATGTGAACAAATGTTCAGTAATATTATCAGTAGTTATATATGTATGTATAATGTAAAAGAAAAACCCACCCTTTTTTTCCATAAATTACGTTACTGTACATTATGATGCTAGTTATTTCAAAATGACGAAGGTAAAACTTTGTGAAAGGTGGAGTAACATCTAGTTTCTTCCTATAATGTATCTGGTACTCATGTTGTGTAAGTTTTTTCCACTCAAAAAAATCATCAGTGTTAAAGTACATAATATCAGCTATTATCATTCAGTGCTTGTTTTTCTATTTTAATAATTTGAGATTCGTATTTTTCTTTTGTTCTTTTTATTAATTCTAAAGTTGAATTAAGAAACAATTTTAAAATTTTTTTTAGAAAATAAAATCATAATTTTATATATATATTAGTTACATTATTATTATTATTTAATTAGATTTATTATTATTATTATATAACATTTAGGGTATATGTCCTCGTTCGATTAGCAATTTTAACATAATTCATCATAGTTTTTGATTAAATGATCTTTTTTCTGATTTTTAGTAATCAAAATGTCATTCAGTATAAAATGATAAGAAAACAAACAAAAAGGCAACAAAGTTCACAAAGAAAATACTTCATTCATGAACGGGGAAATAAAATCACTGAATTTAAAAATTGATAATATAATCATTTTAAACAGTATATATATTTTAGTTTTCAATTTAATATTTAGCAATTTCACCATATTCCTTAAAATAATATTATTCTAGTTCAGATGGAGACTTTTTCTTTTTTATTATTATTGTTACTTTTACTATCTATTATTTCTTTTCTCTCTTTTTCATATTATTTTTCTTCAAGTCTCTCTCTCTCTCTCTTTATTTGTTTATTTGTCTCTCTCTCTCTTAATCCTCTCTCTCTGTTCTCTCTCTCTCTTTCTCTCTCTCTTCTCTCTCTCTCTCTCTCTCTCTCTCTCTCTCTCTCTCTCTCTCATCTCTCTCATAGTTTTACTGTTTATTTACAATGTGGAAATAATCATAATGGTATTAGTGGAACTAAATCCGCTATTATAACAATCAGATCTCTTCATAGTCATTTTTTGTTTTATTAAACCCAGTAAATCCAAATTAATATTTCTTAATATCATAAATTATTGGAAAAAGAAAATAAGAGACTTGTGCATGTATAACAAAAAAAATATGTTTTCTTCCGAGCAAAATGATTCCTCATGACTTCAACATACGATTTTATTTCAAAAACAGAAGAATAAGACCATGAAGCAATAACTTTTATTGATTGACCAAAGTACCAAAATAAAACATTTAAATATTTGAAAATTTAATAGGAAAAGCTAAATATTTCTAGCATTAAAAACAAAAAACGCAAAGAAACACAAAAACGTTAGTTCAATAAGTTTGTTAGAAATTATTTTAAATTTGTTCCAAAATTATTTCTATATCATTTTTTATTATTTTTATTTCTTTTATTTAATTAAATATTTATATATATATATATATATTAAGCATAAATAATTTCTCATTTTTTTATTATTTCCATTAATTCTATTCTATTTTATTCTAGCAAAAAATATTATTACTTTTTTGAATATTTTTATTCATATTTTATTTATTTTAAAATTATTTAAAAAAAAAAAGATTATAACCCTTTCATATATATTTTTACTTTTTAAGTGACTGTTTGCAAATTTTTCTAAAATTATTCACATTTGCTATTTTGTCTTCTGTACTTTAGTCATTGATATCATGTTTGTTATAAAAGACTTGTATCAAATGGCGAGTATGACCCTTCGTATCAACTTATTTTATTTTATTGATACGTGATATCTGTTTTCATTTGTGCTTATTTATTTTTATTTATTTTTATTTATTTATTTATTTATTTATTTATTTATTTTATTTTTTTATTTTTTTTTTTTTTTTTTTTTTTTTTTTTTTTTTTTTTTTTTTTTTTTTTATTGTTTTATTCATTTTTTTTTATATTTGTTGTTGTTGTCAGTATTATTATATTAATTAATTTAATTAATTATTTTAGTTTTTTTGAAAGTAATGAATATACGCAATGTTTAGATAAATTACCACTTCAGTACACTGTAATGATTTTCACAAGAACAATATTTTCATAAATGTTTCTTTACCATCATTTAACAGTATGCCGTATGATCTACTTGAAACCGCTTGTGATAACTTTTTAACGTAGCAATGGTTATAATGAGTAATAAAGCAACAAAAGATCTTATTAAATACAAAGAATGTAAATATAGTTGTGTTGTGGAAAATACAAATAATGAAAATAATTACGCTATTGTAACTGCACAAAATGAAAATAATCTAAAATTTAAAAACAAAATGTTAAAATCACATGCGTAAACAAAAAATTAAGCTAACGAAGATACACAAATAAGCTCCCAAAATACACAAGATATAAAAAGAAAAAGAAAAAGAAACAACAGCAATGAAGAACATGAAGCGCGTTACAACACTTTGCGTTTGTTTTCCTGTCAATCTGATCGAGTACATCTTATTCTTACATCTGTACAGCTATTTTAATGTTTCATATCTGTAATTATGTATGTATATATGTCAGCTATAGATTGTAAACAAGAAACTGTTCACTGCAGTGTTCATCTTTCAACGCATTCTCTGAAGGGTTTGCCTAGCTTTACGCATTATAACATTAACATCAGCTTCATCAGGTTCCAGGTTGATGAAAGGATTCGCCGCATCCAAAAGGACAGGTCTTGGTCTACAACAAGAATCCGAAATGAGACTGAAAAATTCTAGTACTGCCTTCACAATGTTGTGATATTTAATGAAAATTTTGTGTTTATTGTCTTTTATGAAGTTTATTTTACAGACATTTGTGTGTCTATATGGGTGTACGTACGTATCTTTGTGTCTATATGTGTAAGTACCTATGTACATTTGAATTCGTGTTTAATGAAAGAGGCAAGATAATCCCAAATGAAATATATGTAATTATATTAAACACTTCTCTGAAGATAAAGATGGTCATAGTCAATATTCAGGTCAATTCTCACAAACATCAGATGCCTCTAACAAGACTCGAACCTGCCTCCCATTCACTCGCAACCATGGCGGACTACTCAGTAAGAGATGGTATGTATGTATGAATATATGTAAACACATATACGTAGACGTATTAATCTTTACTTACAGAATCAACCTGTACTTGGACGCGTTATAGTGATCTTCCCACAATACCCTTATCTTTGAAAAATCTGCCAGTGCTTCCATAACATTCTGGAATTTCTCCTTCATTGAAAAACTCTCAGGTTCTCCCCATTCTTGCCACAAATGTATAATGAGGAGTTCGACGGCATATGATTTAATTTGGACGTGATTGGTCTGTAAACAGAATATTTAAAAATACGTTCAAAGAAAAAAAGGGTGTGTAATACCAAATACTGCAAGACATGTTTTTTATTTTAGGTTAAAAAAAACATTTAATACTGCATCTTTGAAATGTCATTAGGTCTCTCTGTCCCTTTGTATCAGTATATATTTATCATTTAATCATGCTTCTTTACTTATTTATTTATTTATTTTATTTATTTTCTTATTTAAGTATTTACTCATTCATTCCTACTTTCTGTCAGATACTAGTATAAAATACATACGTCTTTCCAGTACTTGACAAGTCGAATCAGATTTTTAACATTGACAGGAACAACTCTCACGAATTCTCTTTGCCTCTTTGACAAACAGGCAGAATAGTTTCGCCTGTGATCTTCCGATTCTGTCTTCATTTCATCATAGACAGAAGACGGCGTTTCTGAAATTACAAAATGACAGAGAAATTCCACTCTGAACTCTATTTCTGTCTGTGTGTATTACAGTGCATGTTTCTGAAATCTAAGGTTTTATATTAATAATAATAATAATATAATATAATTATTATTATTATTATTATTATTATTATTATTATTATTATTATTGTTGTTGTTGTTGTTGTTGTTGTTGTTGTTTCTATTAAAAAATTGTTTCAACATAATCATTGTTTTATTTCGTGAATTTTTGAATAACTGAAATATTTGCTACACCGATTTAAAACTCTTAATATCTTATAAATTGATTACGTTCAAATCATTTTATATATTATCAAATAAAACCAATAAAGAAATAAAAGAAAATAAAAAAAACAATACAAATCCACCAAAAATAAAGAATTAATCCAGGTGCTAAGTGGCAATTCTTGTTTTGAAGACAGACAAATAAAGTGATGAGAAATGAGAGGAAAATGATGGTAACGCGACTGGAAACTGATCTTACTGGTAGCAAGAAGATCCAGTGCTGGAAGAAGATCGACTTTAATTGGTTTCTCGTAACCGGGTAGTGTCAGTTCAAACTGGACTGCAAATTTGGTTTTCCCAAGATTTTTCGCTCCTCTTGCCCAGTTCAAATCTTTCCGCACATGTTTTTCCAAATCATCTAATATTCCTGGCAAATGAGACCGGAATTCTTCCATCGTTTTATAGTCGTTAATATAAATCAAAAGATCAACATCCGATTTATCCAAAATATTGGTTGACTTGCCAAACGATCCTCCCTAGAATCAACGAAATAAATTATGTTGATATTTTACATATACATATATATATTACATCCATCATCTATCTATATATATCTATCTCTATAATATATATCTATTAATTTGTTTTCCTATTTTCAACAGAATTATCTGAATAATGCTCTCTATTAATGTGCTCTCTCTCTTCAAATGACGTCGACATTGACATTTGTCTAAGAATAGCTTTGATTTTCCTATTTTCAACAGAATTAGTGAATAATGCTCAATGCCGCATCTATTCCCATCATAACTAATTCAATAATATAACACAAAATCTATAACCGTTTTGATTCCACCTCTAATAAGAAATATACATATATACTTACTACAAATAACTCTCTGACACTATATGGTGTGCTATGTTGTACAAACAGCTTCAAACGCTCGACAAGTTCATGGCTTTTTCTTGTGTAGTTTTCATCAGGGAAAACTTTCCTTTTCATGAAACCGTCAAGATTTTCTCCCGAAACGGGTATCATCCAAAACTCCAACATGCCAAAACTGATCAGCGACCATCCTGGCAAAACGTAAAACAATGATGACACCTATTTATCTTTTAATAACATAAACATATTTATGCTTATCTAGTTTATACATAGATATTCGTGTATCTGGTTGTCTTATTATTATATGGTGTTTAAATATTTATTTATTTCCTGATGGACCAGGTAATATTTAACAAAAGATGCACGCAGAAAAAATAATGATTCGTAACGCTTATCTGGAGTTTTCCTAGAAATTCTCATATAATTCTAGAAGGTTTTAAAAGGCTGTTTTTAGCTAATGAGGAAATATCCAGAACTATAACATACCAAGATATATCAGCTACAGACGACATCACCAGTCTTGTTTCTGTGTTGGTGTGTTCTTTTTTCCTGTGCCTGTCAAGACAATGGAATAAATTTATTTCTCAAAAGACTTCACTGAGTCGAGTTTGACAACATGTAAAGAAAATATAATTTAAACAGTGTTTTATGTAGTGCCACAAGAAATATTAATTATTATTTAACACGGAATACTGACTCTCTGAATGACGTTTGTAAACATATGGAGAATTTATACAAAAGTGACTTTTTTTTAGTTGGAAAAATGCAATGTTCTAAGTGTATTATAATATGGCACATATCCATTTCTCAGCAGATAAAGAAATACAGTTAAAATATAGTAGAACAGTTCTCCTACATTAAAGTTGCATAAATGATATATTCTGTCTTCTCTTTCAATATTAAACCATCTACAACTTTTTAAAGGAAATTGGCATTACAGTTCTGAATGTAATATAATATGTAAAACTAAGTTGAAGTCATTCAGATAAATCTAAACACCAGATTCCACATACATGTAACAACATAGGTTTTATAATCTTTTAGATCAAATACAAATGACAGTCTATTGATAAATTAAGTACCAACCTGGAAGATCGAACATGGTTGTCTACAGCTTCCTGAAGAAAAAACTTTTTGCTGCAGATTGGACATTTATAATTCAGATGATTACTTCTCATATGCTCTCGGGCTGCAATCACACCACTACCAAATCGAGATGAACATTTGAAACAGACGCCTGTCTGAATTGATTCTCTGTAGTTTTTGTGTTCGATCTTACCATCCGTCATACTTGGGAAGTGGTATTTCTGTCAATATCCGAAATAACAAAACATAAACAGTAGTAATGTGTCACAGCATATAGGTCTGTTAAAGTATTTCACAAAATTCAAATTTTTAATTTGCCTGTCCATAACACACACACACACACACACACGAACCTTCACATTCCCTCAATCTCCTTTCTTTTCTTTTCTATTTTTTCATTTCTTCTTTTTTCTTTCTTTCTTTTTTTTTTTTTTTTTTTTTTTTTTTTTTTGTCTTTCTTTTCCTCTTTTTTTTCTATTCAAATGTTCTGACTTTACCACTTCTTTTTGGTCGTTACTTACTGTTAGGAAACATGCTCTCAGTTTTTTTTCGCCTGTATCAATATTAATTGTTTTAGAGGGCAGTGTGCACTTCCATTATGCACTTAGTCTAGGTGGGCACTTTGTTACATAACCCCTCCACGCGACAGCCACCCCTAATACACAACTACAACATGTGGCCAGTACTTACATAATACATCCGCTAGTTCTGATTACTACCAGGGTTTTGTCTGCGAACTGGCGACAGTAAGTCTGACCATCTAAGAAAATATGTCGTCGGGGTCGCGTTGGAAATATCACTTGTAAGATTTAGAGAGAAACGGGGAGAGACATAGTTAGTCCGACAAGACTTGATAATGATATATTTTCTGCTCTTTTGTATATCCTTGATGTCATTGATGTGACTTTTGATACTGTATTATACAAATATTATTTAAACGAAGTAAATTGTAAGCTTGACTGTCTAAAATTATCAGCCAGTCATCCTAGAGGACCTAGGTAAACCGTAGGTTATTGTCTTTATTCTGATAAGGACCAGTATTAATTCTGTATTACAAGGTTACTGATAATAAAATATGCCGTTAAGGATTAATTAAAAATTATCCAGTTAGGAATAGAGTTGTAATTCCTTTATTAATTAAGTTCTCCTGGCTGCGTTTCTCAGTTATCAGTCGTGTATGTGTGGGATCACGTGTATGTGTGGTATCACGCGTATGTGTTGTATCACGTGTATGTTTTGTATCACGTGTATGTGTTGTATCACGTGTATGTGTGGTATCACGGTGAAGTGAATAGAATATTGTGCAAACTAGACACCTGGTGATTAACTAATTAAGTGAGTAATTCTGGGTTGTTATTATTATCGTTGTTGTTAGATATTTAACTGCGGCAAATATATTAGTCAGCTTAGGATTAATACAGATTCCAAAATGTATTGTGTTTTGTTGTGTTTTCTAGTGAACTAACGTGCTATGTTATATATAGTATATACTTTATACAAGATCTTATCTCTGATCATACCTACAGCCAAGCCACTCGGGTATCGAACTACCCCATTCAGAGAGATCTAATAGATATCCAGTTTGGAGAGATATTGTGGATAATCGTCTTTTATTCAGTTACGGGTATTATAGGATCCCCGTGACACTTACAAATGTATTACAAATATAATAACGACAACAACAACAACGACGACGACGACAGTAATATTAACAATAGCATTAACAATAATAAAATCATACTTCTGTTAACTGCAAAGTGATTTATTCATGAAACCAAATATCCAACACCTACCTGATGTTTTCTTGGTAATTTACTGATATGGATTATTACTTCCCTTGTCCTAGAAATGTTTTCTTTCTGGGGTTTTTTGTTTTTGTTTTTGCATGATCTTTGCTCTAGAGACTAAATGCGAGTTCGTCAGGTGTATGATAGATTTACGAGCTTACTGTTACTTTCAGAAAACAGATTATTTTTTTTCTTTTCTTTTTTTCTTTCTTTCTTTATTTATTTATTTACTTGTCTGTTTGATAAATTATGATAAATAATCCAAAATGTTTATAAATTAGATAAATATTTAAAGAAAAAATGATTAAATCAAAACTACAGTACCTTTCTTGTCAGCTTTATTTATAAAGAAAAAATCGGAACTTTTCAGCTGTAAAATATATGCATATGTACCTCGAAATCACTGCACGTAACGGCATGAAATCTGGACTACATTAATTAAACTGCTACATAATGATAATATAAATAACATAAAATTCACCTGTAAATATGCGTATTATCTCGAGCAAATATTTACATTGTATACTTAAAGAATACAGATGCGCCTACAAATAACAATATTAAAAATAGACATATATATATATAAAATACAGTGCAGGATTATCAACGTATCACATGAATGTTCGTTTTCCAAATACGTGCAACAAATCAGGAGTAGAGTCAACAGACACGGAATCCTACTTGGCCTCTTTCGCTTCATAAATAATGCTGTCGACCACGCAAGTTCCCATTAAGTTGATGAACTCGTCACACCTAGCTTTTGACAGATAGGATGTGATTCCTTTGCCTTTACTGGAATAGCTTGTGATGTGCTCTCTATTAATATTTTAAATAAAGAGTGATTGAGATTCGAATAATGACTTAATCTGGTAAAATATGTAGTTTTTTTCCCAGAAATAATTTCGTAAATAAGGACTTGCGAAAGCCTGATGTATCATTTTAATGCTAAATACTAATCAACAATAATAATAGTGCGCCATTAAAAGAAGGTACATGTAAAGAAATCCACAACACATCATATCCAGATATTAACACGTATGCTCCAAAGGCACCCACGGTGATGACTGCAAATGGGTCCAACTATTTACCGTTAAGACACTCCTAATATATCACAAGATGTCCCAAAGATACACTAAGACTTCAACAATATTGCTTACTGTTGTAAAAATAAGACTTCGAAAATTGCTTAAGAAAATAAAGGGCCCATTCGAAACATTTAGTTATTTTCACGTTTATTTGTAATAAATAGAGGTTTAAATTTCTTACGTGAAAATTACAATAGTAAGCAATATGCCTACGTGCGTGACCGTGGTTTACGTTATCATTTTTAGCGCGTCACGTGATATTTCTACAAGTTACACACGTCGACATAAAGTTTTGTTTAACGACACCCCAGCTGACTCAGCTGGAAATAAAGCAATGTAAAATACATCTGAGTTCGCTGGTACCACAAAAATATTATTTAGTCGAACATACTCGCGCTACAAAAAGAACGTTTGTTTCAGTCTCAAAATAACGAATTAGACCTTATTTGTTCCCATTTTAAACTACAAAAACACTTTTGTCGTTTTTCCCACTGGATACGAAAACAGTGCTAGGTTTTGCTATATTGTAAGGTTCAGCGGCAAAAGGTGATTCCCGGCCTTAAAAACCTTCATTCTCACATACCTATAGCCCATGAATAGTGCTTCCAGTTACTGAGTGTCAGATATGCGCTTTACACACGATAGTTTGTTCTCAGACAATGCATCAGACAACTGCTTAAGAAATTAAAGGTCCTATTCGAAACATTTAGTTACTTTCACCTTTATTCGTAATAAACTGAGGTTTAAGTTTCCTTCGTGTACTTTGTACGCCTAAGGGTGGTGACCTACTTGAGTGTTTTACGTTATCTTTTTTTATCGCGTCACGTAATATTTCTACAAGTTACACGTCGACATAAAGTTTTGTTTAACGACACCCCAACACACAGTCTAATCAGCGGCTGTTTGGTATCAAACATAAGGCATTTGCGACAAAGCAACTAGTGAACTAGTTGTGGCCCACTGGCTAATGAGGAAAGAAACTTTCAACAACATACCTCTTAACAAAAAACAAATACCAAAAGCTATAGTACAAATCGTGATACCCAGCATTTTAATATTTAAAAACTGCGGGGCTCGTAGCATTTGCTTCAACTGCTACGTTGTTAATCCGACAGTGCATATGTAGTATAATATTTAAATAACTCCTGTATTCGTATCATATCAAATACCTAAATATTCTTAGTGTTCAGATACGCCTACAAATATCACTATTAAAAATATTAACATATATAAAAGATTTAAAAAAATAAAATAAAAATAAGTTTAAATAGAGAAAAAAAAAAAAAAAACCCAGCAACATTCGTTTACCCTTATTGTGTTATATTCTTATAACGCCTACAAATATCAGTATTAAAAATGCAAACATATAAAAGACAAATAAAATTAACAGTATAAATAGAGAAGAAAAAAAAAAAACATTCCCATACCTGTAAAGTGAACAACCAACACAAAAATGATTAATAACGCCCACCTGAAACTATTCCTAGTAATTCTGATGTAAACTCTTCGCTTTTCCTAGAAATGTTGTTTCCAAGAAGTGTACTTTAAAAGCATTACATGGATGTTCCCGATGTAACACTCTACCGCCGTTCACGATTCTTTTGTCAGTAACATATCTAAGGATATTGCCTTTTTTAGCTTACGAGAAATTTCCGTGGACCGATACGCTTCCCAGCACGATGTAAGTGAGGGGTTGCATCAAAATAAGTAGTTTACTTCACAGAATCACTGTATATGCAGTATTTGTACATATATAAGTATCTTTCTATAAAACTGAGCAGAAATCTGTGCGTTTTCTTTTCTTTTAGTTAGCTAGTTTTAGGCTCTTGTGATTTTTACCGTGTGCAACCGTTTATATATTATCATTCACATTTAAGCTACATATAGTTTAACGTCAAAATACATAACTATTTGATGTTGAAAATGATGGTATCTAATACGTTTATACAGCATTAGTTTCGTGTATTTAGAAAATACACAGAGAAAAACAGTCTTTGCAATTTAAAATGGAACAAATAACTGTTCTGTATTTCGAAATTGAAACCATGTTCTTTTAAAACTATTAGCGAGGTCCTCCATCATCCTATACTGACACAACCCCTCCATCAAGTCACGCTTCAGTTCACAGGCGTAGGATTGGGTTTTTTCTTGTATTGTGTATACACTTGTCAGGTATTATTCCCCAAACGACATTAACCTACATCTGGCGGTGAAACCGATATCCACACAAATACCCGATTTGTTCTTCACAAAAGGACACTAAATTGTATATACCTGTAAGGTTGTTTTCGAATGCATGTCAGTGTTTCCCAGATATTTTATTCTTACATAACAATGAAATACCCACATCATACCTATAAAGATCTTTACTCAAACATATTTGAATACATACATACATTCACCACTTTCAAATTCATGTACGCCACTTAAAATATTTTCTTACTTGGTTTATCCACTTTTATTTCATCCGAATCAAAGTTAAAATAAAAAAACAAATTAAAAAAAACCCCTTCAAATGGCAAACAAAAGAAACAAAACAGTAAATTAGAATGTTTCTTTAATTCGTAATTTATCAGTTTATTTCGCTACAGTTGTTGGGGCTGCAGGAGCTGCTTTGCGTGGCTTGGGAACTGTACCTTCACGGAAACCATTTCTGAAAAACAAAACAGTAACTAGAAAACTATTTTCATTTTATCAAAATCCTTTCTCAATAATGATTGTTTTGTTTATGTCAGAAACAAAGATTTTATTTTCCACTGAAATAGCAAGCAGGAAAACTATTCAACATTCACCATCAATATATTAAACTTTTATGTTTTTTAAAACTGATTAGCAATTACAAAGTCATGATTTTTGGGGGCCTATGATATATTTGAACGTGGTTTTTACACAAATTTTATGCCATTAATCGCTCTGCACTTTTTAAAATGGATAAATAACAAAAATTTCTAAATATACATTCAGTGTATTTCTAATTATCGAGACCAACCAACAAATTATGATTGTAAATTTAGTAAAATTACTGTACCCGAAACTAAGTGAAGAACACTCTTCAACATCAACATATTAAATTTTTATTCGTTTTAAAACTGATTAGTAATTACAAAGTCCTGATTTTTTTGGCTCATGATAAATTTGAACATATTTTCTACCACTAATAACTGCACTTTTTAAAATGGATAAATAATAAAAAATTTCTAAATATACATTGAGTGTATTTGTAATTATGGAGACCAACCAACAAAATATACTTGTAAAACTTCTGATTTTGTTTTAACGAGACACTGGCATTACAGGTAAACTGATTTCCATTAAAAAAAATTCTTACACCTCTACATATTATCATCTTAGTTGACAGACTGAATTTTCAAAATTTAATTAACGACATTTTATAACAGTACAGCTATCCAGACATGTCAATATGTGTGCTAAAATATTTTGTATGCCTCAACGTTTGGCTGCAAAGAATTACTCAGCTGACATAATGGGAAGATATTTATCTTGAACAAATTGCAACTGAAATAAACCTATGATTTGGAAAGTGAAATGTACCTGAATCGTCTAAAGACTTTCTTCAAATGTCTCATTCTCCCTGTTCCAGTTGTTCGCCTCCTCTTTGACTTGATACTCCAGTTATCTACATGGAACACAAATAAGAAAATTAAGAAAAATTATCAGTTAAAATTTCACAACAAGCTACTCAAACCATTAGTTTATTAGACAATCAAACAACCAGGGATTTTCAGATATTTTAGAACTTTTTAAACTAACTGGATAACCACAGAGAAAGGACCAGGTATCTCCCTATCCAACTTTTTCCAGTGACAACGAACAATCTCAAGTGAAACAAGCAATAAACATACGTACATTTCAGTTACTGGATCATTCTTGATATAATGTGAACAAATCTTCAATAATATTATCAGTAGTTATGTATGTATGTATAATGTGAAAGAAAAACCATATTCTTTTCCATAAATTATGTTACTACTTACTGAATATTATGATGCTAGTCATTTCAAAATGACCAAGCTAAAATTGGGAAAAAGTGGAGTTCCTGTTATGTATCATGTGTAACTATTTTTCACTCTAAACGTGATCAGTGATCAGTTACATAATATCAGCTGTATATTAGATTAGAACACAAATGCATTCATTATGTGCAACTATCTTCAACTTGTGTACGAAGATCAGTATCTGGCAATCTTGTTACTGGCCAAAACAGTGTTAATTCCATTTCCTGATGGGCAAAGTTGCCATATATTTTATGTGCACCTAGAAAATATACGTACCATTTAAAATGATTATACTGTTAAACTACCTTAATGTATAAACTTATTATCATTCAGTGCATGTTGTTTTTTATATTTTAATAATTTGTGAGATTAATTTTCTTCTTCGTTCTGACTTCCAGCACATGTAACATGAAATTGATGAAAAGGTCCAAAAATGAAAGAATCGTTTGAAATACTCTTTGCTGTGAATTATGAAAAAAAAATGTCAAAATAGTGTATTTTCTTTATTATAGGTCACATTCACACATAAAATAACTATTGGTTCTGGTATTTATTGGAAAGTTAAAATAATTTAATCAGCTTGATAGTGATGGCCTCCAAAAAATTCTTATGACCAAAAGCAGGTAAGATTAAATATGATACTGGGTTATGCATGGAACAATGCTAGACACAATTAATAATCTTACCTTTGATCCTTAGCATCAAAAGATACATTCACTATACAATGAATACACACATACTTCATTCATGAGAAAATTTAAGAATGCATTGAATGATAAGATTAATAATATAATCATTTTAAACAGTGTAAATCCTTTCTAGATGTCAGTTTCAACATATATTCATTGGCGCTCATGTTATATTATCTCCTTGGGATTCCAGCATAAAAACAAGGGCAATAAATCCATAACTGTCTCGAGTCTCTATGTCTTGGTGTAAAATTTTAAAAATGGCCACCCAAATTTTGCATTATATTTTATATCATGATTTGTTTATTTTATTTTATTTTTTTTTCATTGTTTGGTTTTGCCCAGAAAAAGTAGTTAGTTAAAATGTAGCAGTTTTCAGTCACAAGCCTCTACCATCTTAAACAGTGTTTAACTGGACAAAAATATGCATCTATTATGAATTTATGGGCTTTGAAATTACGGCTACTGCCTTAATATTCAACATATTTACTTAATACTGGTATCATTTTAAAGGGATTTCCAAGGTCTGAAAACTTTATCCATATAAATATATACATCGAACAGAATTAGACATTATTAATAATCTTACCTCCGATCTTTAATATCAATTGATACATACACTATAAAATGACTGCACCCAGATATGCATTTGAATACACATACACTTCATTCATGAGAAAATCTGAGAATGCATTGAATGGCATATGATGATTTTAAATAATGTATATCCTTTCTAGCTGTCAATAAAATGTTTGGCAGTTTCTAGGTATGTGCAGATAATCACCATTAGCGGCGGCCATTTTTTACCAATTAGCTGTTCCACTTCACACGTATTTTGCATGAGGGGGCACCGTTTGTTCACTTTTCATTGGCTCGGGTTATATTCTTTCCTTGGGATTTCTGCATAAAAACACAGACAGGATATTCATAAGTGCTCACAATTTCGAATATTTTGATTCCATTGAGTTTTGCTGTGCCTGTGCTGCTTTTTAGAAAATTACGAATTTTCAACACGCTTGAACCACTAAAACCAGCTACGTCACACGAACGAAAGGTAAGTGGACATTATAATTAGTTTTTTTTATCTTATTGTCTTTAAAATTTTATCAAAATGCTTGGACGCATTCAATTGTTATGATCGCCTCGTGAAATATGGTCTGTGTGTCATTTCGGTGTTCGATCGCCATTGTTACACTTTTTGGGAATTTTCAACATGCTACAGTAACTAAAACCGGTTAATTGAGACGAATGAAAAGTAGCTGGACATAATAATTAGTTTTTTATCTTATTGTCTTTGAAATTTT
Source organism: Chrysomallon squamiferum (assembly GCA_012295275.1). Lineage (NCBI taxonomy): Eukaryota > Metazoa > Mollusca > Gastropoda > Neomphalida > Peltospiridae > Chrysomallon > Chrysomallon squamiferum. The sequence continues at coordinate 9,742,065 of CM022670.1, forward strand.
GTCAAGCAGCTGCAAGCATGCTAACTAGAAACTCTAATCTTCACCTCGTCAAGCATGGTTATTTCAACGTTACATCGCCGAAGTGAAAGTGTCATTGTGAATCAAACTTCCTGTTTAAGGACTTACGTTTGAGAACGGATTATGCTGACTTAGTCTTCTTAAATTATCTTACATAAGAATGATGGAATAACATGTTCCTAACAATATATTAGTATTTTCATCCATAATTGTCTCAAAATCTCAGATGTTTTAGGATTTTAAAATCATAAAATTGACCAAACAATTATAATTTCTAAACACCAAATCAAATAAGCACTTGCTATTGCATTCTGTGTGGATTTAATTTGTACTGGTCATTCAAATTTTGCATTTCTTTTCATATAATTTTTTTTTTTTTTTGGTTTGACCCACAGTTGATGTTTTCATTTTGGTAATACTGTGTCATAATTTCAACTTATTAAAACTTATTTCAGTTGTCTTCTCAGCTCTTTTCTTGTTATTTTCAGTGAATAACCAAGAGATGCCCTTGAGTAACAAGAAACAGTGCCCAATTAGATGTAACCAACCAAGCTTAGACAACATCTGCAAGAAAAGTATTCCACAGTTCCTGCAACAGATGAGTTTTATATTTACACTAGCTGTGGTAATGGTCAAACAACAACAGTTAGTGAATTATGTAGTCACTCCTAACCCTTCTGTGTTGAGACTTTCTGCTGAAGTAAAGAAAGTTGTGTACCAGTTCAATAAGTTTTGAAATCTGGCTTATGCTGTATAATTTACCAAATTTATGTGTTTGTGTTCTGAAAAGTTTTTGAGAATGTAATCTTGAGAAAAAAAACAAGATGAGCCCCAACCTGGACTGAGTTGCAACCCACAATATGTTACTGCTTCCCCAGAACCACACAATTTATTGGATAGCAGTTCATACTGGGGAAAAGATTCAGAGGAATCTGCCATTCCAATATTGACAAAACCACCCATGAAAATCAGACAAACAAAAAACTGCCAGTCATGCAAGTTATTAAATAACTCCTTAACAAATATGAGACTAAAACAGCTACAGCTTCAAAGGTCTACACACATTGCAATCTGAGATGTGAGAGCACAGCAAAAGAAAAAGGGATATGTAAAATTCTTAAACCATACAATCAGACAGAAAGAGGAACAGATAGCAAAACTTAAAGAAAAAGTACCATTTCAAAGGTTATGATGCATCTGCTCTGTCGAACTTTAAAAAAAGCCATGAACTGAAAAAGTACCACAGCGAAAAAAAAATAAAAAACTGAATTAGAAACTCTGCTCTCTGCCACAAACAAAATTTCTGAACTTAAAATTAAACTTGAATTAAAACAAATGGAGATAATTGATCTCCAGAGAGATAAAATCCTGCTTGAAGAAAAGCTTCATGAGTCAGTTAGTAAACTAAAATCAACAAAGTATAATGGAAAGGTCTATTCTGCAGATCTAAGAATGATTGTATTTGATGCCATTGTTAATCAGGTGCCAACCAGCAATATCCCTGTTCTTCTTCAGAATTTTTTGTTTGAGGTGTGGTGTTCCACTGAAGGACATCCCACATAGAACCACTACTGAGGCAATGATAAGGGAACTTGGAGTAATAACTGAATTACAGGCAGCTGAAGCTGTAATTGAGAATAAAAGTTGTTCACTTGATTTTGATGCCACAACACAGGAGGGCACACATGTGAAAGTGTCCACATTGCCACACCAGAGAACTGTTTGTTGCTGCAGTTGATGAACTGGCTGGTGGGACTGCTGATGATTACCATGAGCACATATCTGACTCCATTAATAACTTACTAGAACATACTTAAACTTTCATGAGGATGATTATCAAACTGCAAGAACAAAAATAATTTCTAATATTTGCAATACCCTTACTGATCGATGCCCTGCAAATTATGCTGCAATTCAGCTTCAGAATGAAAAGTGGAACAAAACACTCAATGAATTAAATTGCCATGAACTGAAAACTCAATTGCAACAAAAACTCTTGCTGCTCTAAAGGTATGTGAAGCAGAAATCAGAATAGAAAAGAAACTTAAAGGGACAGACTGTTTAGATGGAAACATAGTAGTGCAGATGAACAAAATGAGGTTTATGGATAGCAAGGGTGATCCTCATGGTTTCACCATTTTTCTAGACCACAAAAACTTGGCACGTGGGATCTTGCCCAGATACAGAGGTAACCACCTACATATCCTTTTTCATATATGTGGCGTTTTCACTCACTTCCATAATTTATTCACGAGTTTTCTGCAGAAGTGTGCATCGTGTGGTGGTTTACGGCATAGCATCCTAGCAGGCTTTGTGTTTGTTCCTGCACAAGTGGAAGTGCAGGTGCTTGGACTTATTGGGAAACTGCTCAGTGGACCTTGGATGAACAAGTTCTACCATCAGCAGTTGCCCCAGAACAAGTAAACCACATTCAGGGCATTGAGCTTGTTAAGCAAGTTATTGCCAAACTGAAAGTCAGTGCACAGGCCCCTGAAGACACTGTCATGCAAGATGGATTTTTTTGGACATACACTTTTGCAAGAACCAACTCTGGAAATGCTCCAAGCAGCACCTAAAGACATCTCCCTGTTTACAAACATGATGAAGAGTTGTTTGAATGCAACAGTTGTTGTCCTTGAACGGCAGTACAACAGATACTTCCACTGCAATCTCACTGACAGACTGAGGAATGAGACAAGGTTGGCCAGATGTCACAACATTGATGCAGAAGAGATCATGGGGATGTTTAGTTTCTTAAATGCTACTCTCTGCTACATCTCATGTAAAATGAGGGCCATCAAAAACAGGACAGTGGATTATCTTGATGCCCTAGACAGGGAGACAAAAGATCGTATTATTAAAAAGGTGATCCACATGGGCCAACAACACAGACAGGACAAGCATACCAAGCAGAAGAATCCGAGGAAAGAACAAAACAGGAGACAAGTACAGAAGCTGCAGGCAAAGGAGACCACAGAGAGGAACAGATTGGAGAGAAGATTGAAAAGTGTACACATCGACAGACTCTGTTGAATTCTCGGATCTCTCAGAGTATAAATTGGAAAACGTAAGTGAACTTTTATCTGGGAATTCAGTGGGTAGCATGATTTGACATATGTGGATTGATGATGGAGAAAGAGCAATATACAATGGAAAGATAGAGAAGATTACATGCAAAGGTAAGAAATATGTTGTAGCATACTGGGGAGCAAATGAATCGTATGCAGATGCAGTAGACTACTGTATGAACATTCATGCTCTGGCTGCAGGTCTAACTGAGGATGATCTAACTATATAATATTTAATTTTGAATTCTAGTAGATTTTATGTACAGTTAGAAAGGTCAATTTATCGACATATTTCAAATATCATTTTTAATAAAATATTGTGTATACACGTGTGCTTGCATTTTAATTTTAAAATGTGCTAGAAATATCTGGTGCTGTTGAAAATGATTATATTTCTATGTTGTTTATATTTTTAATAGCTTGTAGGATGCATATTTTATTAAATGTTGTGACTTTTAATAAATACAATATGAATTTGTTCTGAAATAAACAAATTAATATTGTTTTGCCGATTACTAGCATTTGATGTTTAACTATATTCCTCTGCAATACATAAACTCATATAATCCTTGGAGTCGACTCCAGAAAAGTGTTGCCGGTCTTAATTAGGAGCAATACAATGTGTATGTAATTATGACACTAAGACAATTAAAGGCACAGGTATGGTAAGTGTCATTTGAAGCAGACAAAAGAATTTTCTTGGCTTTGTGTTTGTACTTCCTGTGCTTTGACAGCAAACAAAAGATACCTATCAATGTATCATGTGACCATCGCTGACGTTTTCTCTGATAGAGCAAGTCAACACTTGAAGCAAAAATAGCCTAAGTTTTAAAACTGAACACTTTATGATTTATCAGTTTATGGTTTTACGATAAAAAAAAATAAGTTATACATTTCTTATTTAATATTCTATGAATACCTCTGGTACTTAGATTCACAGAATAAATTCATTGTACTGTTTTGTAGTACAGTTTGTTATGTTTATGATTTTTAATTTGCCTTTAATCGCAAGAATTTTTAAAGCAAAATATGAAGTTAGTTTATTTCTGATCATATTCGTATTATAATGTATATACTTTAGAAATCCGAACACAGAAGAAACCTATCCATCCCAAAAGTTACTAAAAATATAAACATAGTTTCTATCGTTTTAAATAACAGAGGTTCTTTTATATGTTTCTTACTTTTGTTTCTTTCTTTCTTTCTTTCTGTTGTTTTTTACATTTATTTTTAGGCAAGCAATATACATTTGCGCACATAACTTTTGTTATAAATTTATACGCCATTGGTACTGATAGCGACGACATGTACGTTGTTAGAAATACCGAACTTTCACTTTCCTTAGCCAGTGTTAAGCAAAGGCGACACCGCCTTTATCTGAGGGCTTTGTAGAGTGACACCGCTTTAGCTTTAGGGCTGTTCACAATGGGCGGCGGAGTTCATTTACCCCCACCACATTTAACACTCTCATACAGACTACTGATTTAACACTTAACAAAAACAACATCACCATTTAAAAGAGCGCATATTAATCTGTATTTGAGTGTATTTGTTTTTCATGTTATATTTTACAGAAGGGATTTGGGACTGGTGGGAAATGGACAAAATCAGCACTTTTAATTGCTTTGTCCAATTATGTTTGTTAGGCTGCTGGTACCTTAATTAATATTCTTTTTAATTTTTACAAATATAATTGAACAGAGATTGGCATTGGTCTTCACTGAAAATTTCATCAAGAAAGCTTGATTATTAACAAAGATACAGGGGAAAATGTTAAAATATTACTATTTTTGGTCACAAAACTCAATGACTTAAATAGCATTTAACTGGACGAAAATAAGTGTTTATTAAGGGGGTTTAAAATTGCTGCTACTTCCTTAATTTTTAACATATTCACTTGATTTTGGTATCATTTTAAAGAGGTTTACAAGCTCTACCCAACTGTCTTATTTATTTTTGAAAAATGTGTCCACATACCTACAGTTTCACCACATTCCTGAAGATCAATTCATTATCTTTCACTGCGAACTTGTATTTAACGAGTCGCAACTCTAAATTATAGTACAATATACAGTCTCTTTCTCACATGCATGAAACCAACATGGACGTATGACAGTTGAACTTACATGTCCGTTTTCTGGGTGCTGGATAACCGCATGATGCACATGTCTTTTTTTGTATATGATATGAACGACGGCCACACCGACGACAGTGTGTATGAGTCTTGTTATGTCGCTTACCAAAGCTGGACGTTCCCTTCGTCTGTTGAAAGAAAATATATATATTTACCAGGTTGATTTGGTAATGACAGATTTGCTTTTCTGATTTTTCGATTATTTGTATGATATATTTAAATAAACAAATCTATCCCAGTATCCGACAAGTGAGAGCTATCGTATCTGTATCGTTATCATTATATTACATTTCACGTGTTTAATCAATATCAGTAATACCTAAAATAAGCTCAAGTGGATAACAAAATATTTTCAAATTTGGTTTCTTTAAATGCTCATTTGTCAAAATGACTATTTCCATACATAACGCAAATTGTTTATTTAGGGTCGATGAAAACAGATTCTCAATATTGTCTTAAACACCAACCATTTTCGTCCAGCGGAAGTTAGAAAGGATTCACAGGAAGTTATTCTTCCCTAAAGTGAACCTCTTAACGAGGAGCATCAATTGATGGGTTGTCGTTCGTATATTGATACAAACTAAAATATTAAATTACAAAAATTACAGATATATCTTTCAGTTTTATTATTATAACTGAAACGATTCATTAACAATTATCGTATTATATTTTTCTATTATAAATGAAAATATTATTTGAATAAAATAACACCACTGATTTTCAAATAAAATGAATCCGTATCAAATAATTGTGTGCAAAGCATTTAAATATTAAATACAAATATATCTTACATCAATAGTGGGTTTCTGTCTTGTTATTCATATGCTCATGAACCATATGCATTAGGTAACTGTAGATTAAAAGTGCAATATTAAATAAAGCATTCCTTCATTCAGTCATGCATACTTACATAAGAAAACATACATGCATATTTTTATTTTTTTTTTTTCTGAACATTTTGTGGAACTAAAGGAAAAACATGCCTCGATTAATAAAAATGAAATATCCTTCTGCTTCTTGCCATCTCTGTTTTTTAAATATATACTTTTTTCACAAGCCATACCAATATATGCAAAAAATAACCAAAAACAATCAAAAGATAAAACAATATTTTTTATTATAAATAATACTTCCATAAAAAAAAAATAATAAAAAAATTAATAATAAAAAAATCCCTTCAAAACCAATAAAATATCAATTTTAATTCACTTGGATCGTCTTATCAAAATGTGTGCAGCTTTCAACTCAGATTCAAAATGACATTTATTACAAATACTGGAACATATTTAACCTCTTGGGCAGATCAAAAATGCAGTGTTCACTATAACCCCAAAATATGTTATTTGTAATTTATTTTTATTTATTATTTTTTTAACTATAAAAATGACCAAACATTACATAAAATTCTTACAATATTAAAACATTTTTTAATAATATGTTTATTTTCAGATGTTTTATTTTATTAGTACTTAGTTATTACAAAGTGCCTTAAAAAAGTTTAAATGAAATCCAATAAAAAGTCAGTACATGAAATATGGAGGCTTTTATGTCACATTATTTTCACTTTAGATAATCTTTTTTCCTCTCTTTTTCCTTTTTCCCTTTTAATCCATGAAAAATCTGGAAAAATCACCATGTTCATGTGAAAATGTTATTATTATAAATGAGATATTTTTTAATATGAAGATCACCTTTTTTCATCTGAAGTAGTTCCAAAATCTGTATCATTTTATCTGTTTTATTTTTTATATATATATAATTATTATTATTATTTGATTTTATTTAGTTTGTTTTTCAGGATCTTTCATTTTTTTTTTTTGTCTTTATTTACTCAGTCTTTATATTTTATTTATTTATTCATTCTTTTATATTAAAATACAATACATACAATGCTTATTTCTTTTTTATGTTTTTGAGAGAACACTTCTAAATTCTTCGGTACAATTTCCCAAACTTTCTTAAAATAATTTTTGTTCTTTGATTTTTACCCAATTTATTCATCGGGTCTTCACACAAAACACTCGAGATATTCCTGTATGATTCCATGAGAAGTTCCAAGTATACAGACCACTCTTATTTTCAGCATTAAAAATTATGTAATATCATTCAGGCTTTTTTAATGATAAAAACAAAACATCTTTGATTATATTTCTCTCTGGGTTAATGCGTTTCAGTAATTGTGCAATTGTATGAGTCATTTCTTCATTTGTCATGTTCAGTTTTTTTGCAGTTTTCTTGAATTTTTGTGACAGGTCTTTTGTTGTCATTGGTTTCCTCATAAGATATCTTCTTATAGCTTCCTCAGTTATTCCATCACTGGAATAAATAAATAAATAAATAAATAAATAAATAAATAACAACAACAACAACAATAATGAATAAGATGATGCAGTTTGTAACATGAAACTGTTATCTGTAAAAATAGTCAATAAATAATAATAATAATTATAACGATAATGATGATCGAGATGCAGTTAGTAATATAAAACTATTATTTCTAAAAATAATAAGTTAAATAACAACAATAATAATAACAATAGCATAAATAACAACAACAATAATAAATATTAACAATGACAATAATAATAATAATAATAATAATAATAATAATAATAATAATAATAACAATAATAAATAATGATAATGATAATCAGAAAACACACCTTGTTGAACTGACTCCTTGCATTGTAAGGGGACTCTCTGTTCTTGGTTTCTTTGAAGATGTCTGATCACTTTCAGCCTTTCTCTTCAAAGCTGTGAAAATAACAATTATCATTTCAGTTTACAAAATGTTTAAGTCTGTAAAAATATAATCCTCCCTTGCATGTAATTTATAAAAATAAAAAAAAAAAACATATGTAATATTCACCACAGAAAATAGGTCAAGATTTAGTATCAAATGATTACTTCAAAGCAGTAAATGTTTCCTGAATATTATTTTTTTTGTTTTTACAGTAATAACAATAATCTGTAAACAATATGTCTCAATCATATAATGTTTGTGTCTTTGTGTGTGTGTGTGTGTGTGTGTGTGTGTGTGTGTGTGTGTGTGTGTGTGTGTGTGTGTTTTTTATATTTATTTATTTATTTATTTATTTATTTACCTTTCTCCTCAGATCCTGCAAGTTTGGGAGAAGCTGTCTTTTCTCTTTCTTTAATCTTATCTAAATGTTTCTGAAATGCATACAATTTTATGATAAACATTTACACACAAGTGCATAAGAATGTAAAAACTGTTTATAAATATACATTACTTTGTAAAATAAAAACAAACCCTGTTAATATAAAACCATAAACACATTTAATACTTACACTGGTTTCTGCAATTGAAATATACCAATAATCATTTTTTTAATTTAAAAAAAAAATTTATTACAAGGCTGTAATACTTCTTTATGGTATAATTAAGACAATTTTAAATTAATTTATATGGATCCTTGGGGAAAAGATCTTTCTTTATAATTGTCTCCTAAAATGATAATGTTTCAGAATCTGAGCAAGCTGAATGCCTAAAAAGGAGCTTCAATACACAGAGTAAATCTGGTAAATTAGAAACCAGAATCAAGATTTCAACCAAAAAACTGAAACATATCAGTTGTAGTAAATTGCCAAAATATCCTTAGATGTACTAAGTCACCATCATATTACAAAGTCCTGAAGGGATGCGATGAAACAACGAATTAGACATGTGTTCACTAGCTGAGTCTGAGTGTTTTCATTACCTGCATCAACAGAGCTGATGTGACAGTGGCTTCTTCTTCTATGTCAGAATCACTAGCTGAACTAGAACTGCTGCTGTCGCTATCAGATTCTGCAACATAAATGGTTAACTTCTTGAAAACTGTTTGCAAAGCTGCAAAGTTTTGACCATCCCATTGCCTGCTCTGATTGCTTTAATAGCAATAAACAGATTAACAGAATTTTCAGTAAATCATTTACATTTGTCCAGTACAATATCTGGGTACAGGTCAAAAATATACTTAAAAGATAAATTAAGCAATGAAAAATAAAGGATGAACATTATGATACAAAATTATTACACTTTTAAAGTCAGTTTTCTGGAAGTTGTATAAATGGTCTGGTACCCATATTGTCTAATTTTACCACAGGTGAATTACTGCTCGTGTATATTTACAAAAAAATATTTTTGCTAAGGAATAAAAAATGAATAATAAAATAAATGAATAAAAATGGAATAACATTTTCTAATTTGTTTCATCAGTTTTATAAATGTAGTATGTGGCCAGGCAACAATGGTAAATTATGTTGTTTACAACAAACAAAGTAATTTACATCTGAACACAAAAGTCCAAATATAAAAAGAAACGTTAGTTTAAAACATTTGCCTGCATTTTTCCCTTTTTCGTTTTTGTCTTTGTCGTCTTCATTTTCATCCTCCAGTTTGTTTTCCTCATTCTCTTCCTCCTCTGCCTCAGCCTCTGCCTCCGAGTCAATCAGGTTCCTGAGACCTGCCTCTTCATCCACCCCTTTCTCTTCACAGTTGTCTGGCTTCGCAGCACTTTCCTCCAACTCTGACTCACTGATACACATATAAAATTCTAGTTTATAACACAAAAAGTTTGCACATTTTATGATCACACACAGACACTCACACACGTACACAACACTAATACAGACAACATTAACACACACATGCGCACAGACACACACACCAACAATGAGCATGAAGTTACATTTTAGTTTTATTCTGTTTTAGTCTTAGAGTATGAAAAAAGTTTTCAGAGATTTACAAATATTATACTACACAAAATAAAAGGAATAAATATTTATTTTTAAAATAATGAATTGTATTATACTTCATCAAAATTTATAAATAGCAGAATGTCTGTATGTTTTTTTTTTAATCAAATACATATATATATATATTTTTTTTTTTTTAATTTATTAGGGTTTATTTTGTTTGTATAAAGAGAACAGTGATATTTCAGACAGTATAATAATTAAATAAAGTAGAGTTTTCTGATCTTAAGTTAAAATGTTCTTGTTGATAATTTCTTAACCTGCTTGTGTCTGATATGTAGTCCACCTCTCGGTCATCATAATCCCCCTCATCACTCTCCTCAATCGCTTCATCATCAGAATTATGTTTTGAATTTTTCTTCTTTTTTGCCGGACCTTTTGTATTTTTGCCCTTTTTCTTGCCTTTTTTATCTGTCAAATTTTAACAATAAATTTTCATGTTATAAATTTTCTTTAACTGATACATTGAATGTTTTGTTATTGTTTGAAATTAATAATTTTACAGTAAGGTTCTTTTTTTTTTTTTTTTTTACAAGATACAAAAATGCTTAAAATTGACATCTTCATGCAAAACGTTCAACAAAACCACTTTTTATTTTATTTTGAAATACATAACTTTTAATATATATAATCAACCTATCAGTCCAGAAAATAGGGTATTATCAACAGATATTGCTATATAAAAAATCCTTCTCTTTTGTTTTATCAAGCATATTTTTTGTCAAGCTACATTTGTTCAGTTAAAAGAGCTAAATATCTAGAAAGTCAGAAAATATTCTTATTATCAAACACACCCATTAACTCACTAACACACTCTCAGTCACTCACATGCTTAAACACCCCTACTCACACAGACTAACTCGTTCACACACACACACAAAATTTCTATTTACTGTATGTAATCCACTAAATGAATTCAGATATTTATTGTTAAGAAAATGCTTTTGTTGTTAAAACAGAACTGTACCTGATTCATCTTTGTCTTCCCCATCCTCATCATCAAACTCATCTTTGTCCTCTTCATCAGACAAGTCAGCCCAATCATCCATGTCTGTCAGAAGCTACAAAAAAAAAAAAAAAAAAAATGTTTTTAATGTTTTTAAATTTAAAAAGTAAGGGCTATGTAATCACTCTGACAGTAATAATAATAATAATAATAATAAATAAATAAATAAATAAATAAATATATAATCAAAATATATTTTTGGTCGCCCATATTGATTTGTTTACATTTCTGTCTGTGAAAAATCATCCTAAAACAAAATATCAACTCAGTTTTACACATTTTTATAATCCATTATTATAATTAATTATGAAAAACGAATAAAGCTATTATTTTGCAGTGAATAATTATGTACTTAGACATCTGTACAGATCACCAAAGATACTCTTTAATAATACTCACCAAATCGCTTTTAGACTTTCCTTTCTTTTGTCCTTTTTTCTTAGGCTTTTCACCTTCTTCTAAATCAGTATCTTTGTCTTCATTTCGCATTCGTTTTTTCAACATGATATTGAAGTAATTCAAAGTTTTGTCTCTCCTTCAAGTACAAATAATTATGTTTTTAGATTGTTGTAAGAATTTATTTTTGTTCTCAAAACATTGTTTACACTTTTATTTATTGTTACTATTATTATTATTAGCAGTAGCAGTAGTATTGTAAACTATTTACTTTTATAATTAATTTTTTTTTAATTTTTTTTTAATTTATTTATAGTCTCCCCAACAAAAATATACATCTACCTTTAAGTTTAATCTAAAAATCTGAAAATAAAATTAATTTCCAACATTCTCAGAATATATTTACTTACCTTGTGAATTCCTCCTCAGCCTCTTCCGAGTTTAGAAATTTATACCTAATCTGAGGTGCAAAATTATACCATTCTTCTACAGGGAATGCTTCATAGGCCCCATCAGCAGACTGCATAAAAATGTAGTAAGATGTATTCTCTGTAATGGTACCCTCTCTCAGACCTTTATATCTAAACAAAAAGTTATATCCAAGAAACCACTGCTGAATTCATAATATCAGAAACTTATTTATAACAATTAACTACACAAATTTTGAACCTTTTTATATAAATACAAATATTTCAGAGGAAAAAAAAAAGTATGGAATGTACAATAAAGGTGATTTTCAAATATAATAATAAAAACTATTTACACATATCCTAAATTATTTAAATATTTTGGAGAAAAAAAACGAATGTGGAATACACAACAAACTTACAAAATAATAATAATAAAAATAATAAAATGCATAGTCAAAATATTACACAATCTATGTATGAAATATTAAAATTATCAAGAGATTTCTAATAGTTGTTTTTACTTTTTAGCATTTTTTCCAGATCCAACTTTCATAAGCCATGGCTGGTCTTCTGGTTTGTATTTTTTAATCATAATTCCATATTTTTTCTTACGAGCCTCTTCTTTCTGTTCCCTGCCATATTCACTGCCAGCACCAAATTTAGGCATCATATCAATGTCATTAGCTAATTTATATTCTCTCAAGTTGTTTTCCCTTTCAATTTTAACTGAAATCTGAAACAGAAATGAGATAAATCTACACATCTTAAACTTCTTTTATGGAAGTTGTTATATAAATTATATTTAAAATATGGTTGTGAAACATTCACTAACCAAACTATAAACATATTGGTCATGTGTGTATTTGTGCATGCCCATGTCTGTGTATCAAATTCTAAATATAAATTTATATAAAGTAAAGAATTCAGAGCATTCCAAAAAGTTTAAAACAGAAAACATAAAAACAAATATTAAAAATTGTAAATTAAATCTAAACTAAAAAGCAAAAAAAAAAATGTTTTACCTGAGTTGTTTTAAGAAATTCTACTTCAGTACCTGAAGCAAATTTCATAATGCTGAATTTTTTTCTACAATCTCTGAAAATTAATGAAAAAAAAATAATGAATAATGAATAATTTACATAAATCTGAGAATTAATATCAGATAGTGTTTATTTTGAATAACCTTCCTGACACATTTGTGTACTAAACAGAGGTAAATAAAACTTTTAAATTTGGGAGAAAATGATTCATTGCATTATATTACAACGTGATGTTACGTTAATCAGATTATACACAGTATAGCAATCTCATCAAAATGATTTAATAACATTATAATCATTTTAAACAGCTGCTTATAAAATGTACTTTGCCCAATAAGTAACAAGTAACAAGATCACCAAACACTGATTGTACTACTAATACATATTTTAACTATTTAATAATATAATTTGAAACCATGAAAAACTGATTTTTATTTTATGCAATTAACTATTAAGAGCTGAAAAATATGTTTACCAGTTTGCTTCAATGGGGAACTAACTCTGTGAATGTACTGAAAAAAACTAAAATTTGATTCTCTCTTAAATAAACAGATTTCAAATTTGCTTACCTGGGAACTCTAACTACATGTTCTTCTGTTGTTGACATGGCCCCCTGCAAAAGAAAGTTACAAACTGTATTTAATGTAAAATATTTCTGCATGTAAATGTAATTCAACTTCAAGCGTGCTCACAAATTTCAAATTAATAGAATAATAATGTTTATTGTGCAATCATATATGGCTTAACAAAAGTATTATGAGTCACACTTTTAATGTCACATATCAATATAATATCATGATTATCATTATGTTGATAGATTTAACAAAACACAAACACATACAGATAAAAAAAATAATAATAACAATAAAATTGTAATTTTTTTTTACTAAACCACGATGATCAGAATATAATATATGCTAGCCACACTAAAATAACGAATAAAAAATACGAGTACAGTTTTTATAATTTTATTTTCGTTTTGTCTCAATGTCTCATTGTCTGGTGTTCCAAAACTTTCGGAGGGAAAACTAGCATCAGAATTTAAAAGAAAAAGGATTAGAAAAAGGATGCTTTCTTTCTATTTTGTATTTTATTTTTTTTTTTATAAATAGTGGTTATATTTAATACAATTCGACCTATATGAACAACACAATAAGTGACAGGATGTTATATTTAATAACTTGCCAGTCCAACAGATGTCGATGCCATTATTTTAATTTGTCTCTTCCTTTTTTCTGAACATTTCTTATTTATGAACTGTTGCTTTTCCCTTTGATTCGCCTTTTATTTATTTAACATACTTTTTGTAAATGTACAAATGTGGAACACTCTATTTACTAGTGTTTACCATTTAACCAGTCAATTGATAGCAAAGTTTTATCCAAAAGCGTTTTATAATTGTTATTTAAAAATTTTGATTTAAATTAACGCGTATATTTGTTTTTGTTTTTTTAAATCCATTGTGATATGCCATAGGACATAAAATAAATACTTGCTTCCAGGATGTTTCGGCCTTCACTTCGGTCATTACTTACTTAAATATTTCTATCAAATATTGGATAGTTCAACATTGTTCATTACTCGAAATCAATTTAATAAAAATTTAATTTATATGAAACCGTTTGGATCTGCAGGTTGAGGATAATACCCATACTGAATATATTAATATATCAATAATATTAACGTTTGGTAATCATGCAGTTTCTCAGATGAGATTATTTGGCAAGATTTGTTGTTTAAAATCTTAATATTAAAAGGTAATATAAAATACCTAAACTGATTATATCTAAACTGCAGAATTACCAAAATTTTATATTTTATTTATAATACATAAATATTAAACAAATTATAATGTATTTGTATCACATTGTGTTTTCAGTTAATCATCTAAAGTTCCTTAGAAATGGCAAGAAATGAAGAAAAACAACTTGCTCGACTGAATAGATTTTACTTGCAAAAAGATAAAGAAGGTAAATAATGCATCTGTGTTTTAGTTTATTTAAACTTCAAATCTATTCCATGTAAAAATATTCCAAATTTGCATCCTAAAAATATTGTTAATGTAAAAAACAACAACAGTATAATAATATTTTATTTACAAAATGGAGTAGTGTTTCTTTTTTCAGTATAGGCCTAATGCCTCATTTTCCAAATTATCTGTTTAAATATGTCAAATGATTCACTCAGGAATTTTGTATGTAACACCTTTTCTTTTGTTTCAAATCTAAAGACTGTAGTTTTATATATTACATAAATATTAAGACACTGTACATAAAATATATCTTGTGATATCATTTGAAAGAGAAATCTTGTTACCAAAGTGTATCTGTTATAATATATGAATATTCCTTAATGAATTTATTTATACTTTACAGTTACAAATATATATTTATATACACACACAACAGACACACATGCACACACATGCATCAGTATATCAGTAACATCTAAACTTCATCTAAATCCATTAACACATGTCATATATTTGTATATCTCTTGTTAACAGCACAAAAAAAAAAGAATCCACCAAGACCTAAGTTGGTGAGTTTATTTTATAGTGTGTAAAGTACTGTTCAGTCAAGATACATTTCAGTATAGTATATTGATAAATTATTAACCTTTCTGAGTAATTTGCAGAGCAGTTTTATTTTAAAATGCAGTCAGCTGTAACAACATATTTGTAATTTACTGTTACATACAAAGTATTTTAAATACTGTAAAGAATGGAAATTTTTCATTTTAAAAATAATTTAATACTGTCAAAATATTTAATGTGAATTTTGTCATGATCTCATAAACTTGCATATTGATTATTGAAATGATAGTGAAAAAAAATGTTTACCATAAAAATGTTTACCTGCTTTATGATAATTAGTTAATATTGTTTACAATTATATTCCTGTCAGTTACCAATATATGTTCTGTGTGGGTGTGTGTGTTTTGGTAACTCATAAAATATTTATTGTAAAATGCTAAAACTGTACATTATTCTGTGAAGAGTCAAATATTATTTCATAGTTCTGACATTGAATAATCTTGCCTGTTAAGTATGATTAATTTCTAGTTGAATACTTTATATGTTTACTGAAATTAAACTAAAGTTTATCATTTTATTAGGAAACATTACAAACCACTACTGAGATCCAGAAATGGTTGCCTTCCATCAAGCGAGATCTTGATTTCTACATAAAGGTATTGTCGTATTTTTCACATTATTGATCCTGTGCAGATTTTTTTTTTTTTTAAATTATTTCCAGCTTTCATTTCAATCTTTTGTTTTTCTACTTTTATTTTTTTTTTAATTTAAATAATCATCAGTTAAATCAGCCCAAAGTATTTGTTTAACATTTTTTTTATTATTCTTATTTAATTTTATACTTGTTTGTTAGTATACATACTAACAAACAAATATAAATTTAAATACATATTACTGTTAATTTTAATATGCTTTCGGTAAACTGATTTTATTTTATTTTAAAACATTTTTTTTTTTTTTTTTTTTTTTTTTTTTTTTTCAGCAAAGTGAAGTTACATGTTACACTCAAAGTAAAATTGACCAGTTTTCAAGAAAAATAAATGCTCTGAAATGGGAGTACAGAGCTTTTGTGCAGAAGCTTCGTGAACTGAATCCTGGACTGAAGGTAACACCATGGACAGATCGACCATACGCTGGACAGAAAAGAAAAGCTGAACCATCACATACAGGTAAAAAATCAGTATGTTGTTGTTTTTTCCTTGTGGTTTTTTTGCTAATTTTTCTCATTTTTCTAAAAAAAAAATTCTTTCTTTTCTTTTTCTTCTTATTATTTTTGTGTTTGTTTTATTACTTTTTTTTTTTTTTTTTTTTTTTTTTTTTTTTTTTTTTTTTTTTTTTTTTTTTTTTTTTTTTTTTGGTGAGCTGGGGTTTCTTTTTTGTTTTGTTTTTTTCTGTTTTTTTCCTTCCTTTTTTTTTTTTTCAGTCAAGAATTATTATTAACTATAACATTGCACAATATGTAGAACTCAACAAACTGAAATTAAAAAATATATATTCTTTCTCTTTATATTTAACATCATTTATGCATATGTCATACAATTTAATGTGATTTTCAGAAAGCTAAAAAAAAAATCATAAAAAACAACTTTATTTAAAATTCAATCCATCCAGGATTCAAGCAACCATCATGATTTTTGTTGTAGTCAGAGAATCATATTTTAAAATCTTGTATTAACACCTGATCATTTCATACAATTCATATCTTAATACATAAACACATCTTTAATTAGTTTTGTTCATCTGATAATGCTAATAAATAGACCTACACACATTACTTTTGTGCATAATAAATATTTTTGATCTTTTACATTGGAATTCTCATAATTTGCTTTTTGTAGAAAATTCATCAGTTCATCCAGATAGTGAACAGACACCTGAAAAAGATGTGATGCCAGGTTCTCCTCCAGTATGCACAGAAAATGATAGCATAAGCAAAAGTGTTTCACTCTGTGACAGTCAAACAGTGGATACCTCAAACAGCAGTTACCTGATAGCTGTCAGTTCAGAAGCTAACGTCATCAATGCTTATATGTTTACACCTTTGTCTACACCAGTCCTTGCAAATGATAAATCTTACAGTGACATGTATGGCTACAGCAATCCTGCTCCAGTGATTTTGAATACCAGTAAAGAGTTGGAAGATTTGCCTTTAGAATTCAGTGGTTTTGGTAATAAAACAACAGACAGAAATTCTGATGAAGTGTCTTTAGAATTCAGCAGTTCAGTTAATAAAACAACAGACAGAAATTCTGATGAAGTGTCTTTAGAATTCAGCAGTTCAGTTAATAAAACAACAGACAGAAATTCTGATGAAGTGTCTTTAGAATCCAGCAGTTCTGATAATAAAATAACAGGTGGAAATTCTGACATATTAATCAGCAATTTAGTTAAAAAGACAGGAGAAAAAAATGGATTGTTGGAATGTACTGAAGGGTCTCAGAAAAGACTGGACATTACTGAAAAATCTGATAATTTGGTGGAGAAATCTGATACAGATATTTTTAAGAAAACCAAACTGAAGCAATTAACACAAGAAGACCAAAAATCCAGAACATATCAACATTCTTCTGTTAAATCAATTTTAAATACAAACCAGAAAACACATCATGATGCTACAACAGCTGCTGGAACACCTGTATCTGTCACAAATCCTAATTCACTTGTTTCTGACAGAGAAAATCTTTCATTAATAACAGAATCCACTAACCTTATAGACTCTAGTTCTTTCATTGTTCCTTATTCAGACTCAGAGAGTGAAACTGATACATAAAAAAAAGAGGTAAAACTCCAGTTTAGAAAATGAATATCAGATGATTCTGTAACATTATCCTGTGTGCCACAGTGATTCTATAAATAAAGTTGAATATAAAATTAATTTTCACTGATCATTCAAAGTAGCAATACACAGCAATTTAAAAATAAAAAATATTTTTGCTATAAATTAGCTGCTTTTTTGGCAAATTTTATAATTAATTAGTTTTCTTGAAACTGAAGCATTCCAATTGTTGATGATTTTGTAATTCCAAATCATAGTTATTTGACTATTACTGTGGGTTTTTGTTTTTTGAGGGGTTTGGAGGATCATTTTATTCTGATTTTTTTAAACCACCTGTGGGTTTTGTTTTAGTCAAAAACAAAAGTAAAGTATATTTTATTCAATATTTTCCTAAAACTAGGTTAGAAAATAGAATGGAGTTGAATTTATTTACAGATAGTTCTTTGTTATAAATGTCTCAAGATTTTCCTAAAATTTCATTGTTGATCATCTTTGCCACCTAAGATAATGTAAGTTTATTAGTTCTGTTACTCTGTACAGTTTTAAACTTTTTAAAAATTATTTCTGATTAAAACTAAAGCAGTGTTTCTGATTGCTAGTGGAAACTAACAATAAGGTAATATTTAAGAAAATGAAACTAGAATTGGTACAAGAAAATTTTATTTCCAAATCTATCCACACTTCATGGAGTGCAGATGGTCAAGTAACAATACAAATCATACAAACATCCTACAGTGTATATTTTACCATCAGTAAGTATTACATGATAATGCAAAAGAAATAACCAAAAATATGTGATTAATACAAGTTCCATTGTAATGCAGAAGGTCAGTACAGATATTTTCAAAACTATTTATCAGTGTTAAAAATAACTGGTTTCCTTCCATTTTATTTATTTATTTATTTATTTAACATTTAAAATTTAAAATTTAGTCTAAATTTTAAAATTACTTCAAAAAAAGATAATGACTTGTTTAAAGCAATTTGTTGCAATGATTACTGTTATTGGTAATGTACCTTCCAAGTACTAAAATTAAAAAACAGATAAAATGTGATAAGTAAATAACAGTCAGTGATTATAACTTTTATCTACTGGCTAGATGTTATTTAACAAAATTAGGCACCAACATTATTATTAGTGTTATCATTTATTTTATTTTTTTTAAATATCTTGTCCAAATTTTAAATAATATAAAACTTTTTGCTAATGTGCTAGTAATATTATGAACACTATCACATTTTACTTTCATGCAAATTCATCAAAACTATAAAATTAAACAGTAAAATAAAAGCTAATGTGGTTTATGAATAAAAATGGTTATTATTAAAGCTATAGCAAAAGGTTTTTAAGCCAAAAAATTAAAACAGGAAACATATTTGTAAATGAGATATCAAATAGAATATTATGCTAAGACATATAAATGGATTAAGACTATTATAAAGGTCTTAATTATGCAGATCTGCAGTCATTATCACAGATAAGCACATAGACTGAAAAATATATTATTTTTAAAATACAGTAAATAACACTCAACAGTAACTAAATATTGATCCTACCATAAAAACTCTTTCCAGACCGAGTAATCACAAAATATCCTCAAAAGAATGAGCAATACAATCTTGACAAAATTTAATTCCACCTCAAAACATAAATGTGCCATTTTACTTTGATATAATTTATGACTTGATATAACTTGTCAAAACACAAATTACAATATGTTTTAGATGTTTACTGTCTACAGTGAATGCTGTATATAAAAGTTAACTATCCCTCTCAAGTATCAAAATAATTCTTTAAAAAGAAATTTTTGAAACTATGGACATATTATTGGTAATTCATATTAATGCCATAAGTTATGTAATTATTATTTTGAAACATTAAAATTTTCACTTTATATACTTTCTATAATGATTTCTATTACGCAAAAAAATACAGTTCTTTCATGTATTTTCTATAAAAGTTTCTATGCTGTAAGAAAGTTACGCATAGCCTATCATGCTGTAATAAAGATAAATATAAATTCTATCACAGACACTATATTATTTATTTTGCACACATAAAAGCTAATATGAGAAGGCTTTTATTATTAACAATTGTCAATGCTAAAATATTATATAAATGAAACAAAAAAGTATAACATTTACCAAACAATGCAGAAGCTTTGGCTGACTGAAAATTGGAAAAACAAAAGAAATAATTAGCAAACTATTTTTAACAGCTGTATCACTAAATGAACTTTGTTTGATTTCAGTGCAAGTAAAATGATGTTCAGCTATATATATGTTGCACATAAATAACAAGTAAAACTACACACTTGTAATAGGTCTCACCTATGATAAATGTACACGCTGTATTTAAAAAAAACCCACAATGTTATCCTATAAACACAAGTGAAATTGTGGTGGTCTTTGTTTTCTAACACTGATAAACTCTCCCATTATGGTTAATTTCAAAACCACAATTTAAGAGATTGCACTAAAATGTTTATTGTTTATTATATATATTTTTTTAATAAACATCAGGTAGGCATAGTTCACATCCCCAGTGAACAACGTCTGCCATGAAACCTGAGATGTTGGCACAAACAGCCTGTGTATGCTCTGACAGAGTAGTGTCCCCTGGATTGCACTAGCTTTAGTTTTTACACACAGGACAACATAGCTCCTCTACTTCTATGGGAGATTCACAGTATGGAACGGGACAAAATTCTGTTTTACACTCAATCTGGCCTCCCTGAAAAACAAAATTAAAAAAACAGATCATTATATTAACACTGAATTGAAAGATAAATGAATTATTTGTTTTAAGGACACAGTAACAATCATTTTGCATTTTACATATAATTATTGGACAGTGATAATTTTTACCTGATTTTTTACTTGTACTTAATTTTTTTTTTCTCATAAATTCATGGTCTTTGATAACAAACAAAGAATGATTTGATCAACCGGTGTAACTTTTAAATGTCAGTCATACTAAAGTATTTTGATTAAACAAAGGCCAGCTGATGTTATATAAATAAATGTGTGTTATTTTATTCAAATTACATTACTTATGGCACAAAACAAAATATACTGAGCTAAAAACCAAAGACATAAAACCATTTCTGATTATTGATAACAAAATTCTTACACAGGTCAAATTAGTAATATATTTTTTTTTATAATAAACTAAATCCAGGTCTATAATTAAGTACATTCTACATACGTAAATGTATTAGATTTGTACACATTTGGTAGATTTAATGAAAGTAAGTCAGCTGTCATTTGAGAAAACATGATTCACTGGTTTTACTTACTTTGCACATGCATGTTTTGCATTTGTCGACTTTCCACTTAGAACCATTCACATGTTTTCTTCTGTTTTCATCTCGACAGTGAAGACTTGTTTTGGCCTTCACCAGGCGATATAAATATTTCATCTGCAAGTAAGAGCTTTACATAATAACCTGACATCACTCTTCCTTTCACAAACATAAATTTTTTTTTAAAATCCTTATCTTGGTATTTACTTTTAAATCATTGCCTGTGAACACAAATTTATTGCTGAAACAAAAATTATTATATTATGTAAACTTCTTTCAAGACAATAAAATAAAAACAGAATTTATTTTTAATTATCATTTTTAGTTTTATTTTTTTTTTTTTATTTAAGTGAACGAATACAAGATATAGAATAAATTTATTTTGTTTTGTCTTGAATTGGTAATGAATGTTTTCAAGACAAAATTTTTTCCTTTAAAAACACATTACTCTATAACATTAAAAAATGATTTGACAAATTATTAATATTATTTATGAACCCCTACTTCTGCACTATCATTATATCACTGCACAGAACACAGCTATTACGCCTATCCAAGTGATTAAATGACAATGAGCCATAACAAATCAAAATTAATGAAATTGTAGCAGAATTTGGGAACCGAACGTTTAAATCTTCACGTTCCATTACATTTTAATTTTTCTCATTTCTTTTTATTTTTGAAACACTAAAAATAATAATTCTATAAGAATATGTTGCAAATACTATTTTTTGCCACACCATTTTTTTTTTTTATCTTCTTTTTCTCTTTTAAATCTTAAATTTTAAATTGCTGTAATTTTTGTTTAACTGCAATGTTTATTAAAACACATATTTGAAATAAAAAGACAAAATAGCTACCCTTCTCTGCAGCTGATGCATCGTGTCTGACATTTCTTCCAAAGCCGCCTCCATTCCTTCTATCCTGGAGTCCAGCTGAAACACGTCTTTCTTTACAGACTCAGACAGGTTCTTTGACAACCAGCTGCTGTCAAAATGACGAGGAATCTTTCTGGCTTTGCCACCGTCCACCTCCAGCGTGGGGTACTCCAAGTAGGTGATGGTGTGCGTCGAGGTGTTTGAGGATTCTTCATTTATGGGTTTCTCGTAAGCGTAGCTGTGTTCAGCTGATCTGCGGCCGCGGAAATGTGGAGCAAACGAATGAGGACGATTATCTCGTCTACAATCTGAAATTTTCAAAAAGACTGGGTCAATTTTACAATAAAAAAAAAAAAAAAAGTATTTAATATGCAAGGTGTTCTCAAATATGATGTATTGATGCTTGTAAGAAAACATTGATTTGCAGTCTTGTCAGGAAAATTAAAATCTTTGATGTGTTATTACCATTTGACATATGTGTTTACTGCTTGTTGATCTTCAATTTGTCTCATGAAATTAAGGTTAATGTCTGTAGATTATTAATATTTTAAACCATTATTTTTTCTATTATTTATTTATTTATTGCTTTGTGTAATTGTTGTACTGAATATTTCCAATACAAATTCAAGAAAGGGGAAAATAAAAAATCTTATAGAACAGTACAAGTCACTTGCAGAGATCTCTCTTTTCATTTTTAGAATGCCATCTTGATCTAGGGTATACAGGTGATGTCTTCACCATCTCCTGTTACCTAATGTTATCCTCCTCACTTACCTGTTGATGTAGTTTTTGCTTTCACTCACCTTCACAGCAGTCGGTCCACATTCTGAGATCAACGCGTGGAATGTCATCACAGCTGATGTACTCCTCGTCTGATTCTACCCTCTTGAACACGTCCAGCTGCACTCGGTCTATCTGGTCGCCGTTGTCACAGATGACACGAGCCAGAGAGGCGCGTTTTATCTGAGCGACTTGTTCCGCTGGGAAAATGCTGGGATTTTCATACCAGAACCTACGACAATAAAATTGTTTGGTGTTGCAGAGAAGAAAAAAAACAGTTTTGGAATAGTATAATAAAACCATAAACACAAGTTTATATAATTTTTGGTTTATACGTGGTGAAATTCCTGATTAAAAGTAAAAATTAACAAATAAGTACAAGAAAATAAATATATATTTTTTGTAATCTTTAGATATTTTTTGTTTCTAAAATTTTTATATATATACATATATATATCATTTCTAGAAACCAAAACAATTCATATAACTTAATTAACTTATACATACATACATATATGGATGTGTATGTGTGTGTGTGTATATATATATATATATATATATATATATGTATGTATGTATGTATGTATGTATGTATGTATGTATGTATATGTATATGTATATGTATATGTATATGTATTTGTATATGTATATGTGTATGCATGTACAGTATATGAGGTTTTATTTTTTATGGGGGGAGTCATCCTTTTAAAATATTTTATAAATTCTGGCAGACAATGGGTAATCTATGATTGTTTATTGTGACAAATTCAAAGTGATGATAAATGAAATATACTTTAACACACCAACATTATTCAGTCATAACTGATTAACAACACAGCATGTGCAAGTTATGTTAAAGTATCCAGAAAATAAATGAAGCAAATCATTTTTTTATCCTAGTATAATTAACAAATTTTTATAGTTTCTATTCACATTGCTTGTGTGTAAAAGAAATATAACACTAACTGCATTTAAAGCAAAGGAAAATGTAATTGACATGTAGTTTCTGTTCATGCTCCTTGTAATAATGTATGTAAAGAAAACAGTGAAAAGTTAATTTAATGTATACATAACTAACCAGTAATTGCTGTTAGCACTGACTGAGCTTGTGATTGATAATGTATGTAATTAAATTGTTTATTTTCTACAAGCAAAGAAATAAATACCTATCACCATCTCTTAGTCTCTTGAACTGGTCTGCCAAGATACACACAAATGTTGGACCAATTTTTGCACCCTCAAGTGGTGTCTCTGACAAAGCTCCAACAAACAAGTCAACATTATCTGCAAAACAAAATATGGTTTACATATATACCACAATACATACAAAAATGTGTTTGTCGTTGTCTGTTCATACATGTGTATATAATTATAAATATAAATGCACACACACACACACACATAAAGACACATACTAAAATCCCAGATCAAAATAATCAATCCAAATTACCTGGACTGCCATAGAGTGCCTGCATCTTCTGTCTGGTGTCTCGGTCTGTGATTTCATTTCTGAAGTCGTTAAATGATGCAGCCACACTCAAGTTACAGAACTTTCTGTATGAATTGTAAAAAGGCATGCCATGGTCACGTCCCCGCTGAACATTCAGTGAAGCAAGGTCCATCCCTATTGCGTTGGACAGGATAAACAGCTTCTCAGTCAGTTCTGAGTTCAGCAGTTCATTTGGTTCTTTCTTCTTGGCCGGAACAGCGAACATGCCTCTAAGTAATGGATCGATTCCTCCTTCCTCCATGATACGATATGGTGAGAAGAATGCTTTGTGAAGAGGAAGATTACCTTCTGGAATGGGAAGAAGCGATTCATTCAGCCGGTACATGATAGGCTGGACTATTGAATGTCCAAACCTGAAGGCAGCCGTAGCAAATTCATTTACAATTGAAGGGTTTACATTCGGGTCATAACCTTTGTATTCTCCAATCATGGCCATTCCTTTGGGTCCAATGACATATGGAAGCCAGTGTGAGTAAGTGATGTGTTGTATGATGGCTCCTATCAGCTTCCTTGTGGTGTGGTAGATCTTGTTGCCATCCCAGTGTGGATTCAACTGGCGAAATATTGTTGCAATCCGATTGTGTTCTCTGAACCAAAGTGTGTGCATGGATGTGAGAGCCAAGTGTTCATTGACTCTGTGGTCTCCAGCTATGAAACAAGGAACATGTCTCTTGGATGATTCGATCTGGCAGTCCATTTCTGCCAGTTTATTGTCGTCAAATGGCAGAAAGCGTGACCCATGAATTGTAATTGGTCCCTCTCTCAGTAAACCCCTCCCAGTGGCCAGTTCTCTTAAATGCTCGGCTTCCCTCGCTGTGCTACCATAAATCTGCGAGGCATCAATGTAAGATGTCAGGGTGTTGATCTGTTCTCTAGGTGCCACGGTGTTGAAGAAAATGGACGTGGCTCCAGAGTTGCAAATGGCGCTTGATCGTGCAAAGCCCATACACTGGTTGCGTAACTCTGAGATCACTGTTTGGCACTGGAATGGGAAAACAGGGACTCTGATTTTCACAGGTTTCGTTGCACCGTCTCCCATCACTGAACCTCGCTGCACTGACTGCCTGTGGAGTGAGGGACATGTCATGGTCCATGAACTGACCCCACTGCATCAGCATGTGCGTGTTCTTCTCATCCTGGGTTATGTGATGTGCCGACATCATCAGGGACGACACCAGACGTGGACTAGGAAGATGGTGTCCATTGTAAAGCTTAGCTCTGTTCCAACCTGAAAGAGTAAAAATGCATTTTTGTAATTTTATATGGTCTAGTTTTACACTTAATTTTTCTCTCACAGTTTCTTTTTTTTTTTTTTTTTTTTTTTTTGTTTTTAATTATTTTTTATCTGTGGTGATTTTATATTATTCTTAATTTTTAATTAGTACAGATAGAAGACAGTTAGAACATTGTATAATCTTTTGTTTTGTTTTTCATTTTCCTGGGATTCATTTCTTCTTTTTACTTTCCATTCAATGTAATATTTACTTATAAACAAAGAAAACAACTAACTGTCAGCTTCTATTAAATGTAGAAACAATAATTTGGTTACATTCAATAATTCACTGAGCAATGAGTTGATTACATTCAATATTTCACTGAGCAGTAAACCAATCATATTTGATATTTCACTGAGCAGTAAACTGACTACATTCGATATTTCACTGAGCAGTAAACTGACTATATTCGATATTTCACTGAGCAGTAAACTGACTACATTTGACATTTCACTGAACAGTAAACTGACTACATTCGATATTTCACTGAGCAGTAAACCGATCATATTCAATATTTCACTGAACAGTAAACTGACTACATTCAATATTTCACTGAACAGTAAACTGACTACATTCGATATTTCACTGAGCAGTAAACTGACTACATTCGACATTTCACTGAACAGTAAACTGACTACATTCGATATTTCACTGAGCAGTAAACCGATCATATTCAATATTTCACTGAGCAGTAAACTGACCACATTCAACAATTCAGCGAGTTGTTAACGGAGCATACCTACGGGGGTGTTAAATCCATTTTCATATATTGGAGGCAGCAGTCTCTCGAAAGCCATGTTTGATGCCCCCCACTGAGGGTGTATCTGGTTGTTGCAGGTTCCGTCGTGGGTGCGGTACTTGTGGTGGAAGCAGGTGTCTGAGCAGTCGACGTGGCGCGTCTGCTGGTTGCAGCCAGACATGTTTGCTATCAGTGCTAGGTGAGCAGGAGAAACCAGCTCTCGGTATCGGTTTTCTAGGAGTAACATAAATAAAAATTTGTAAATCTTCAGCATACTAATTCTGTTTGTAAGGTATATATATATATATATATACAAAATGTATTTAATCTTTTGTATTTAACTAATAAGAACAGTTAGAATAATTTCACAAAATTTAAAAAAAAAAAAAAAAATTAAAAAATTAAAATGATTGTTAGTTTTATCACAGTTTTAATAACCAACTAAAACTTATTAAAACCAAACACATCAGTAGAATGGACATTTTTTTAACTCTCTTTTATAATAAAAATTATTTAAAGTGGGGTTTTGTTTGTTTTATTTTTATCTTTTATTTTATTATTATTATTTTTTAAATCTGTGGTGACTGAAATAAATAACCTTTTTTTTAAATTTAAAAAAATTGTTTTGGTATCTTGACCAATCTTTACTAGCAATAACTTATATTTTTATTTTACTTTGAATCAGACTGCTGTGATCCTCTTTAGATAATGTATTAACTAATGTTATAAGAGAAAAAAGGAAAATGGCTGTGCCTAAAATCTTATATTTTTTGATCTTCAGATAAGAAACTTTAATGTACCATGTCCCTCCAGATTATAGTTGTGTCCTTGTCTAACATGGTTTGTAATTATCTCCAGCGTTTGTTCAAATATCTCCTCAGCTCTGGCCAGCTCCAGGGCCTCTGGTGCTGGATATTTGAATAAAAACATCAAATCCTGCACAGAATGAGTTCGGCTTCGGTTAAACAACTCCAGCACTGTGTTGTTGATTGCTTCGTTGACACTGTTAGTTGCATCCCGGATAGCTCCCAGAACAAACCTGTCTCCTGGTCTTGTCTGGGTTGAAGTCCCTGTTAAATACAAATACAAAGACAGACACAGTGAAACAGACTATATGGGATATTACAGGCAGTGAAACAGTGTTAGTGCTAAAACTATGAGTATAGCAAGCTATTGTATTTTGAATCACACTATAATATTTGTATAATCCACTGTATTTATATCCAAAGAAACATTTTTTGTACTTCATGTTAGTTTTAATAGACTGTCATTTTATTATTATTATTATTATCATTTTACCCACTTCATAATTTTAGACACTGTAATTATTAGAAATTTAACCAAAAAAAAAAAAAAAAAAAAAAAAAAAAAAAAAAAGAATTTTATAATACCATTAAATAAAATAGGGTATGATTTAAAGTTTTGGAAATTTTAACTGCACAATTAATAATCTGTGAATTATAATTTCAAATTGGTTCAAAAGATGAAATATGTGAAAACACTCTTTATGGGTCTAAGGCTTATTAACCAGTATGAAATTGGTTGAAATTATGAATTATGTGAAGCACTGTATATGGTAGAGTCTACATGACCATTTCCAGATATGATTTAGGCACAACATCTTGAGTCAAAAGATCAATAATAAAATAAATTCCATTGACAGGGTAAAAAAAACAACCAACACAGCCACATTCAGTTTCAAGTGCTCACCTTGAACTAAGAGATTGATGGATTTGACTGCTCTTCCTGCAGAGTTGACAGCAATGCAGTCATAGCGACCAGAGTCACCCAGCTGAACGTTCCTGATGGTCAGTCGTCGTCCACTGAGGACAAACTTGGAGCTGGTGTGGACTCGGCGACCTTCTCTCTGCCAGCGTATCTGAGGTTCTGGGGTGCCCAGCGAAGAACACTCGAACGTGATGTCAGAGCCAGTGGTAGCTGTTGTGTCAGCGCGTTCTTCTCTGAACGATGGTGCCACTGAGAGAGAAAACGTTTTTGTAAGAGAATGTAGTAAATGAAATTGAAGTTTATATTTTAAAATCATGTCTGAGATGAAATGTTTTTAAGGTCATATTAAATTAATGAAATTAAAAAAGGAGTAATAGTTAAATAAGTGAACTCAAAATCAAGACAAACTGTATGAATATATGGATTTTTTGGGGGGGTTTTAACAGTTAAATTAGTAATAGTTTCATTTCAATCAAATATGAATTGTTTTAAATATTAAATCTCTTTATTCAAGAAATTTCTTAGATTCAAAAAATCAGAACTGTTTTAAATATGAAATTCCGTTTAATCAAGAAATTTCTGTAATCCATCTATTACTTTAAGACAAAAAAACAACACAAACCATTGGGTATTATTTTCAGATCAGCATCAGCACTGGCCTCGCCAGCAGCATTCTCAGCTTTACAGGTATATGTGCCTTCATCGTCAGCCTCTGTGTTCAAAACAGACAGCTGTCTGCCTCCATTTCTGATCTGGTATCTATGGAGACTTCTAAGTGGATGACCTGCAGAAATTATTTGTTGTTCGTTAACAAACATGGCTAAATGTATATGTCTTTTAAAGATGAAGAATATCCATAGTATAACAGAAGTTAGTAATTTCTTTACAGACATCACTAAACATGTATACCATAAAAATGATACACAAGTTGCAGGAACATAAGAGAATCCCTTTAACAAATGCAGAATTGCATGTACTTTGAATACATAACAAAAAAACAACAAATATTAATTTATCACTGATAATTGCAAAATGGACAATATCTCATTGTTAGTTCAGAGAATTGGTTTCGTCTTTTAGACATATGTAAGGAAGTTACAACTAGTTCAGTCATGTTAATAACATACATTAAATATAGTTTCTTGCTTGTGGAATGTTATTTATAAAAACAAAAACTTCATGACTGCATTTCAGTGACAACAGTCTAATTAAAAAACACAACAGTTCAGACCTGCTCTGTAGTATTTTGTGTTACTAAAGCCGTATTCTAACAAACACACAATTAATCTTAAAAACCTTTTGGCAATATAACTGACAGGATAACAGAGAATACATTAAACAAACTAACAATCGAGAATTTCAAAAACTATGAACAATTAGATTTTACTGATCGCAATTTTTTAAAACGGAAATCTTTATCTCAGAACCTGTCACACGGAATATTACAAATTGTTCTGTCAATGTTACAGAAATGAATTAAATTTTAAAATATCTCACCATCTTTTGACCATGTTATGATGGGGCTGGGATCTCCCTCTGCAGAACACATGAAGTTAGCTGTGTGTCCTTCCAGTACCAGCACGTCCTGGGGGTTCACGATGAATGAAGGGGAAACTGAACAAAGAAAACAACATATTTTAAAGCTGTATCGTTCCAATAAAGTATTTTATTAATATCAGTTACCTTCTCCACCTCCTCATCTTTTAGTGTCAAATGAGGTGAGATAAGATTAATATGAGGTGGATTCAGATTTGGAAAGATCAAGCAAGGAAATGTCAAGTTTAGATCAGAATGTCAAAATATAATAAGAGTCGGGTTGGGTTGGGTTGGGTTTGGTTGGGTTATGACAGATCAGGATAGGTTGGGTCAAATCAGATGAAATCATGTATTTGTAAAATAATGATGGATAATGATAATGATAAACATGACAGATATCAATTATAATAAATTCTCCAGCAAGATATATATTACAATGCAAACTTAATGAACTATTCTCTGAAGGTATAAATCTAACAAAATAACAAAGTACCTTGAACACTGACTCTTGCAGATGCTGAAATAGTATTGACACTGTTTGCGGCTCTGCACTGGTACAGTCCACGATCGTCCACCTGAAGGTTGGTGATGGACAAAGCTCCATTGGCCAGCAAGGAGTATCGACGACTGATTCTGAGTGGACGTCCATTCTTTGTCCAGGTGATGTCTGGTCTGGGGTTCCCAATGGCTCGACAAGGTAGTGTGATAGACCGGCCAGCCACTGCTGTAATGTCATCTGGCATCTCCATGAACTTTGGCTTTTCTGTAACACAGTTAACAGAGACAATAAATATCATCAGTTTAAATTCAGAAGGACTGCTTAGCTGGTGTCTATTAAGGTTTCAAATCTATACTTTTTTGTACATAATCTGAATACAGTGTATATAGAAATCAAGCCTTTGATAACTGTTGCCAAGAAAAAAATTTCCATGGTAATTTGTTCTTTCAGCAATACAACAAACTGAATAATTCCTCATCAACATGGCTCAAGCACAACAAATCATGTTTTTAAATTCATGTGGTAGTTTTCTTACCTGGTTCTCCAAAATACCTCAGCTCCACTTTGTTAGTTTTCACCTCCCCTGCAGCATTCTTAGCTACACATTCATAAACACCCTGGTCACTGTCAGTGGTTTCCTGAATCATCAGAGTTCCATCTGCCAGAATACTGTACCTGGAGTCTTGCTGATTGATCTCATTGCTGCAGAATAATATAATAATAATAATAATAATAATAATAATAATAATAATAATAATAATAATAATAATAATAATAATAACAATAACAATAATAATAATTAATATAATAGTAATAATAATAATAATGAATGAATGAATAATATCATAATATTAATAATGATTATAATAATAATAATAATAATAATAATAATAATAACAAAAAAATATATAGTAATAATTACAATAATAATAATAATAACAGTAACAAAAGTGTAATGCACAACAATGTAAAACATGTAAATAATATGTAACATGTATAATTTAAAGCCAAGAAAAATAACAGCAATAGTGTAATGTACAACAAAATAATATAATACACAACTACACAATAATGTAACTGATAACTATGTGATAAATAACCAGAAAGAGTAGAATTATACAGTTCTGAGATATATCTGTTCTGGAATAAAAATGTCACACAAAACCAAAACAAAGTATTTCCCACAGTAACAATATCCATTCTGAACATCATTCCCCAGGATAACAGCCCAAACAAAAACATACCCCACCCCCTACAAAGACAAAATGATAACATGATAATATCAAATTAATTTTGTCATTCAAGTTAAATTTTTTGCTTACATTAACCCATAAAAAATATCAATAAAATGAATACTGAAAAAAAAAAAATAATAATAATAAAATGAAAATTAATAAAATATGAAGAAAAAATGCAATATGGCTCTTAGTTTACATCTGCATCATGTGCTAAAACAAAGTGGTATTTTGTATTATTTATTTATTTATTTATTAAATGGAGTTTAGTTTTCTTCTTTAAGTTTTATTTGATTTTTTTCTTTTGTTGGGGGTGGGGTAGACTAGAGGGATGTCCATCTCTGCTAATATTATCATTACTTATTCACTAACAAACAATTCTGGGGAAATATACCCACTTGTTATGATACCAGACAATTTCAGGGTTGGGGCTTCCCTCAGCCCTGCAGGTGAAGTAGGCAGTGTTTCCGAATGTCACATCAACATCGCGCGGCTCCATTGTAAATCGGGGCTTTTCTGAAATACAGAACCAAATCTTCATCAATTCTGTCAATCCAAGGTATATACACAAAGTATACAGTAATACAGATCAATTTTGCACATTTTCAAAACTTAGTAAACTCTATAATTTATTTCAGATTATATTTTCAAATTCTGTATTTCAGAGTTTAATAAAATATGTTTTCTGTGTATTAAATTTTGATGAAATTAATATTTAATAACAAAGATTATTAACAAACTATTTCAATTTCCATTATGATGGAGAATAGTTGTATAAAGCAAATTATTATGTAATATGTCCATTCAAATACATAAAGGTTTGTCAGTGATATATTTAAAGATGTTAAGAAATTGTTATAACTATTCTATATGTATGATGCATTATTAATCACAACTAAATAATTATTTGCATGTGTGTTTGTATTTCTAGGTTTTTACTTACTTTTTATTTTTAATGATATTTATTTATGGGTATATGAGAAAGAGAGAGAGAGAGATTGTGTATGT
Organism: Chrysomallon squamiferum; assembly: GCA_012295275.1. Lineage (NCBI taxonomy): Eukaryota > Metazoa > Mollusca > Gastropoda > Neomphalida > Peltospiridae > Chrysomallon > Chrysomallon squamiferum. Next base: position 9,774,702 of record CM022670.1, read on the forward strand.
GTATGCATGTATGTGTGTGGCTGTGTATATACATTGTGCAAAAAAATATTTATAACAAAAACAAATAAAAGAACAATAATAGATAGAGACAGAAATAGAAGCAAAATGAAAGAAAGGCAGACAGGCAAATAGTCTGATATATAAACAGACATACATACAGACAGATATATAGACAGATAAACAGATAGATTCATTGATAGATAAAGTGATACACAACCAGAGAGGGTAAACTCATAATATTTATGCTTTATTTAATATCATCATAAAAAAAACTGATTAATATTTCCACTTCATTTAATCTATATTATTTGTAAATATTATTATGTATGGTAATAAAAACCATTATTACCTAGCACAGATTAAAATATTCTTATTCCAGTTCTTATGTGGTTAATAAATCATATTACACACATGCACTTAATCTATTTGTAAGGGAAATCTTGAAATCAGAGCCACAATATCTAAATGAAACCTGCTTTGACTTTAACATATAAAAACAAATGCAAAAGTTCATGATGCACATAGCTAAATAATTATGTATAAAATGTTATTATTATTATTATTGCTGTTGCATTAGTTATAATTTAGTTTTGAACATGAAAGGACCATCTTACATACATGCATACATACATACACATACACATACATTACAAAATGTACATCCATAAACACACGCACATACAAGTATTTATTAGATTATATATACATAAACATATGGACACATACACTTACTACAACAATAAATAAAATGACCTGAACCAATAGCTTATGTCATATCATTCAGTGATGCTACAGTGGTGACATTCAGCGGTGTAACCCAGTTTGGGGCAATTAAGGTCAAGATAGGCTGAAATAATTATGTATGTCCCTCTCACTGACTCAATGACCATTTAACCCCCTTACAGCTGGCAATGTAGGTGGAGAGAATTTGTTGACAGATAAATGAAGAACGTGATTAAATTTTTAACAAGTTAAGTATGGAATTTGCACTGACAAACTCAAACAGAATTCACAGGAAATAATAATTATGAGTACAGCATCGAGTGTACAATCAAGGGATAGGCTTTTCTCTTTCCTCCCTTACTGACACTATTTTGATACCCTAGTTAGAACTGGAAACAGCCAAATAAACAAACTCATTCTTGACTGAATTTGTAAGAAGTAAAAGTCATGCTGGTGAATTAAAAAGAAAGTGAAGTCAAAAGACCAGTATTTAGTTTTTTGTTTTTATTTCGAATATATTTCACACTATTTAGGAATTTTACTTTATGTTAAGCATGATTTTCACAAAGATTTAAAACATTTTTTTTTTTTTTTTTTGTATTTTTTATTATTATTACTATTAACTTGGAATTATTGTATCTGAAATAAAGAAATTTAATATTTCTAATTTCAAAACAGAAGAATCATAAAAATTAATTACACAAATCCACCTCATTAAAATAAACATAATCTTACCAGATTTGATTTTATATTCCAGTAAGCAATAATAAAAAAAGAAAAAAGAAGGGTATAAACAATATAATAATAATAATAATCAGCATCATTATCATTAAAATAATTTCCATTATATGATTTATTTATAAAAATATAAACATCAGTTTTCATTAAATACTGTGTATATGTGTGTATCTGCGTGCATGTGTGTGTGTGTGTGTGTGTGTGTTTATAATCTTACCTCTACAATCTAGAGAAATAATATCATTTTCATTAAAGTATACATTATCAAATATTGAAACACTGCCTAATTTGGGAAATTACTCAAAATAAGAAACATGTAGCAATACATTACATATGATAAATGTATTGGCCATAATAAGAAAAAAACTAAATATGTTGAAAGATGCTAACCATGCTACAGATAATCTATGATCTTTACAGAAAGTCTAAGACAATTTTTTTATAATATATTTACAAAAAATAGCTTGGTTAAAAAAAAAAAAAAAAAAAGATATATAAAGTTTTTTTCTGTGGGTGTTTTTTCTTTTTTTTTTTTTTTTTTTTTTTTTTTTTTTTTTTTTACTCCCCTAAATTTACTGATACTGAAATCATATTAATCAAATAGGCTTGCAAATAAATAAAACTGTCAAGGAAACATGTCTAAAAAAGAAAAGAGGAAAAATCATAATAAAACCCCCCAATCCCTCCTCCCTCCCCGCAAAAAAAACAACCGACACCAACCCATTTAAACAAGGTGAAACAAGCCAAACGTTAATAGATTAAATCACAGAGATAAAAAGAGAGCTTTATCATCCATAAATAAAAACAACATTATAAAGCAATTTACAAGGAGGTAGCAATTATCAGGGGCGTTAGCTTAATGAGAAATTTTTATGACAGGGAAATACTAATTAAGAGAGCTGAAACCTGATTTCATGCATCATCTCATCATCATCATCAGATGCAGGATACATTATACTGATAGGAGGAAATTCTCAACATATCGCGAATGCTACACTTTGTCGATTATGTTGCTGATGTAATGCACAGTGCTGTAGGCCCATTTATTATTTCTTTAGTTTTTCTTTTGTGTGCATGTGTATGGGGGTGAGTAACTGTGTGTGTATGTTTGGCATGTGTGTCAAGTGTGTGTGTGTGTGTGTGTGTGTGTTTGTGTGTGTGGTATTTGTGTGCATGGTATTTGTGTGTGAAGTTATGGATATCTGTTTACTGATGTATGTATATACATATATATACATGAATGTGTATGTGTGAAGGTGTGATATTTGTGTGTGTAGTTATAGATATCTGTTTACTGATATATGTATATATATATGTGTGTGTGTGTGTGTGTGTGTGTAATGTCTATGTGTAATGTGTGTGTGGCATGTGTGTGTCTGGACATGTTATTACGGATATATCTATGTGTATGTCTCTCTCTATGCTGATTCATTTTCTGCCACAGACTGTTGATTATAAAAATAGTTATTTATTACAGTTTGTTTATCTTACTTTACCTGTGGTGGCTAAATACAGACAAAGTTCTTTTTATCTCTGATGTTGTTTTCTTTTTACCATTTGATGTAAAACAACATATTAGGAATATGTATATATAAAAAAAAAAAAAAAAAAAATGCACCATCCATCAAACTCAGGACATGTTATGTTTGTCATACTTTATTATTAGCAATGGATAGTTTTGAGTGACTAAGATTAAAGAAAGAAAAAAAGAAGATTCATGCAAAATAACACTTGAAATTTTTAATTTATGAAGTTTTTTGATAATGTGATTCTGTGTTTTAACTGGAAAGAATATGTAAATAAATAAATAAATAAATAAATAAATAAATAAATAAATAAATAAAGATCAGCAATAAACAGGGAGTGTTAGTAACCACAACTTGCTTACAGATACACTTTGAACAAAACTGAAATATATGTAAAATTATTTTGAGTTTTGGCCAAAAATCAATGTTACATAAAATCTAAACACAACTTACACAAGATTAATAGTTTTAGTGATTCTGAAACTAGAATTATACATCATTCATTTTAGTATTTAGTATTTCTTCTTTAGTTCATTAATACTGAAGCTTGATAAACATACAGCCAGGTCAGTTGTATGAGGCATATCTTTTTCAACACATTACTCACCAAAGCTCAAGGACAATATTATTTTTAAAAACAATATTAAAGACACTAGATCATTTGTCAATTTTAGGTAACAATTACCTGGACTGACTAACAGATGTGTCAAAATGTAGAAAAACTTGTTTGATTTGTAAAGTAAATAGAGGTTAAATTCATAGAATTAAAACATACATACACATACATGTGTATCATATGTATGTATATATGTATATATAAAGTTAATGAAAATTTAAAAATAAATTATTAAGTACTTATTACTGCATTCTCTGTTGATATTTTTAATTCCCAGCTATATTACAATACAGTGTTCATAATAATACCAAATTAAAATATGACGAATGTACGCCTTTCACAAAATTTTGGGAATCAACTGGTGCTGTTGCCTAAAAAGAAATGGATGATGCAATAGAAATAATTTAGTATAAAATATTCCAGATATAGTGTCTTTAACCTAAAATGCAATAGCTTGTTCAGTCAGTAATATACATATGTTAACTGGGTGGCACCAACCTCCAGCAGTGTGATTGGTCGAAGGGGCTGTGAAAAAATGCACATTATAATAATAAATATTTCAAATTAACCTCATTTGTTTACAATTTGTGAACCGACAGATAAAATGAACATCAAATGTTAAAATGGAAATCATTCTTTTACCAACTAAACAAAAAAATTAAAATAATGATGAAGTTTAAAACCTTAAATATTAAATTTAAAAAAGCCTTCTGTTTTGGGTTTAAAATCTCCTTTCTACATTGAGTTTTTATTTATTTAGTCTATTTAAGACCAGTTTAAAGATTAAATTATTTTATTTTTTTTTGAGGGGGGATATTTTTAGTTATTTACTTGTTTATTTATTTTATATATATAAAAAAAAATGCTTTTGGTGTTTTTTAAAATGGGAAAATGATCATAGTAAATGTAAAATAAATTTTTCATAATTATGTGAGACAAAACAAGGCTTTGTAGATTCACTTTACTATATTTAGCAGTGCTCATTCTACAGCGAAAAATAAAATCTAAATAGTTAAAGAGGCCAGTAAATTACTATTCACTAACCATTATCTTAATTAAGTAGATACAGTAACCTAATTTATACAGTTTAACTTACTGCAGTGAAAGTCTCGTTTTGAGATACTCATGAGTGATCTCCCTTGCAGGTTTGATGGGTATTCACAGGTGGCAGCAGCCTGAGTGTAGCCATGTTTCTCCTTCAGCATCTCAGCCAACCAGATCAGTTCACAGTCACAGACAAGAGCATTGGAATCAAGTCGGCTGCAAAACAAATGTTTGGTGTTACAAATTAACATGTGAAGACATTTCTTGGATTTTATCTGCTACAGTTAAAAATACAACTTTGGCAAAACTAATGCTTTAAGAAAACAACCCTCAGAGCATTTCCTGTAGTTTGTTTTCAATTCTGAACCAAAACAATTTTTGAGAAAATTTTTACTACTCATTTAAAGCAAAACAAAAAATTATATATATATATATGATTTTAAAATCACTGTAATTCCTACAGCTGATAAATGAATCATTATCATCATATAATCATTTTAAATTATTATTTTATTGATTGTTTTATACTATTATTGTTATTATTGTTATTATTATTATTATTATTATTACTATTATTATTGTTTTTTTGGTAATTTACATACATATTTGTTTTTTACTTTAAGTTTTATAATTTTTATTTTTATTTATTTTTACTTTTTTCTTTTTTTTTTTTCATCATTGTTGATCATTAATCATAATTCTTTTCTTTTTTTTAAATTACACAGTGGCAAACAGACCATTTTTAAAAACTAGTCTAGCGAGAAATGAATTACTGAGAGTTCTTCTTAGAAAATTTTAGTGCCATTATGTATTCTGAAAATACTTTTTCAATCACCACCATTATTGAAGCATGATCCATTTACAATTTTATGCAGAAGCTCTACAGTTAGAATTTCAATATCAAGAGAAAGTGGCTGGGTGGCCTTTTAACAGTTCTATGAAATACGAGACCCATACTTACAGTCTGTGTAAATGATTATTGGCCGAAAAGACACCCTTAGGCAGACGCTTTATTCTGTTGTTGTGTAAAAACCTGAGAAAGTAAAAAAAGAAAACTGGTATAGTTGTGTTCTTAAAAGACCTAAAAGACTTTAAAAAGCAGAACAAAAATTAGTATTTCTTTATCATTAAATGGATCTACAACAGAAGAAAAATGGAAACTGAAAAGAGAAGAGAAAATGAAAATATTAATTAAGAAAAACAAAAATGGAGAAATGATTTGAGTTTTGTTACATAAAATATCTGTAACATTTAAACCTAAATGAATTAATAATAAAATTAAAGAATGAAAAAAAAAAAAAAAAAAATGAAAATGAAAGAAAATATTATGAAAAGAAAGAATAAAAAATGAAAGGAAGAATGAAATAAGGTAATGTTAATAAATAAAAAATAAATAAATAATGAAACAAAGAAAATAAGAAAATGATTTAAAAAGAAAAACAATTTCAAAATAAAAATCAGTGTAAACTGATATATCTACAGTCTTCAAAACCAAAATCTGAACAAAATGAAGATGTATCTGCAAACAACTGACAAACAAACTGCCTGTCAGCCACAGTTTAAAACACATCAGTTTAAAAAAAAAAATCATCTTAATCTCCCCAATCAGTCATGTTCTCCAACAGAATTGATTTCTTTCTGTTTGTTTTATTTTCTTTTGTTGTGTTTTGATTTATTTTATGTTATTATTTTTATATATATTATCTTTTTTTTTTTTTTTTTTAAACAAAATTTTCTACCTCTTTTTAAACAATTTTAAACTCCAGTGTGTTTATTTATCCCTGTTAGACGGTCAACATAAAAAAATAAAATTTAAAAAGTGCATCTTATGAAACATATACTTACAGCTGTTCCAACTTTGGAACATCATCAAAAACTTTACTTTCTATAACTTCAATTTTATTCTTGTATAGGTATCTGAAAAAATTAAAATAAAAATTAAAATTAAAATTAAAAAAAAATTGAAACAATTGAAAAAAATAATCATTTGTTTTACTTTAAAACTGTTCATAAAGAGACCACTAAAATTATCACCAAAATTACCAGTAAAAATATCACTAAACAGATATACTGGTATTATAACCATGAATAATGTCAATAATCATTTTCAGTAAATCATACATATGTATTAGATATTAAATATATTATGAAATGAAAATCTATATACAATTTTAATAATTACTTATATTTTACAATAACAAAAGACAAATGGATACAATACAATTTTTTTTAAATATTTTCCAACATTATAATATTTAACAATATTACCATTAACAAGAAATCACAGAGAATAAGACAAAAGGATGAACTTACAAGTATCGCAACTGCTGCAGGCCTTGAAATACTCCATCTTCCAGTCGAGTAATTTCATTATTATTTAAAAGTCTGAAAACAACAGCACAATATAAATGATTATCAAAAATATCCATCAGATTCACATGTATCCTTTGTTTAAAGTTAATGTAAAGAGGTATACTATGAGATAATGGTAATATTATTTGACATACTATACAATACATCAAAACAAGGTGAAATAACAACCTGTATACATTTCCTAAGCATGATATGCCTATATATACATATATATTCACTATTTTTACATTTGTGAAAATATCCTTTCTTTTAATAAAAAAAACAACAAAGAAAAACAAAGAACAAAAACATTCTTTGCTGTTTGATATCAAAGAAAATCTATCAGCAGTAACAGAGGATTTCCTTTGTTTTCAATCCAAACATAAATAAAATCCAAAACAGACAGCAGAAGATAACTGGTGGATGCCCAAAAGAGTGTTTGTACCTTTGTTAAATTTGTAACATGTAAAAGAACCGTTTACTTTGGGAAATCAAAAAGAAGTAAAAGTTATTTGATTTTGTTTTTCTATTTTGCTTTCGTGTCAGTAGGATGTCTTTAAGACTTTGTTTCAGAATTCCTTTACAATTTGGCAGGTTTATCAAAAAACCTGTGATATTTGCTTTACTGCCCATGTGTAGGTGTATATAAAACAGTGCTTACTGCTAAACAGTAAGGGTGGCCCAGAGAGTGCTGTCTGTTGGTTTACTTTCTCAAAGCACTGACACCTAATATCTATTATTTTTATTAAGTGTTGAGATGTTGTTTATGTTTTATTCATGGTGAAATAAAAGTTCATATAAAATAACCACTGAAATAATAAAAAACTATTTTTATAACAGTTCTGTATAAATATTTTTTTTCTGAATGAACTGAACTGATATTAAAAAATGTTTGTTTTTTATTTTTCTGGTTATTTAAAGGACCAAATTTAAAGTAAGGTTGAAAAAAAGAATTTTGTTTCTAAATTAATTTTATCACTTCCAAAGTAAAAAACTGAAGAAAGAAAGAAAAACATTTGTTGAAAATTGATTTCATCACTTTCAAAGTAAAACCAACTCTGTTTTCTTTTGCTCTTGAAATTGTATTAATTCACTTTAAAAAATAATTTTTTTTATAAATTTAAGAAATTAAATTAACTGTCATATGGATGGATTTGTGAGTGGATCCAGGATTTAAGAATAGTCAAGAATACCAAAATCACAATGAAAATAGTTTTGTTATAATGTAACTAATTTGTTTTTAGATGGATTTATTTTTATTTTTATTTTTTTTAATTTTATTTTTTATATTGCTGTTTTAAAAGGTGTAATAACAAAATATACTTACAGTGTGTTCAGTCTGTGTAGATTGCTAAAACTCCCAATTGGTATACTTCTAATTTTATTGAATCGTAAATCACTGAAATAGAAAAGTATTAAAAATGCATTAAAATTTTACCTATTATATCCAGCAAAAATTAAATATATCATATTTTTAAAAAACAAAAAAAAAAAAAAACATTAAAAATTAAAATAACTATTTTAAATATATATTAAATAAATATCAAAATAAATAAAATGGGTAAAGCATAAAATATACATTTATTTTATTTTTATATTGTTTCCAAATTATTAAATGTTATAGCTTGTGGAATATTTGAAGAAAAACTGTGACAGTGATTTATTCCTGGGTATGTAGATACACATCATTATTCTTCAAATCATTCACTGTAAGCATTCTCACTGGTATCTGATCTAGAATGGTATATTATGAGAAAAGGTAAAAATGATTTATAAAAATACTTGTAACTATCATCTTTAATACCAGTAGCAATAGTAGTAGTAATAGTAATAGTAGCACTATAGTACTGGGGTAGTGACTCTAGCAGCAGCAATAGTAGTAGTTTCATTTCATATTTGTATAAAAGGTGTGATATTAATGATATTACACTGCTAAAATATCAAAGGTATTTTTCCTTTAACAAATACGTTACGGTTCTTATGACCTTATTAATCTCACTTAGTTTTCATTATTATACAGTTACATTTATGAGACTGTCAAACATATTATTTTATTTCAGAAATGATAGGAAGTTTGTAAATAGCTAGAGATGGAGAGACAAAATAATGAATTATAGCTGATGAAGTATATGGACAGAGACAGACAAACAAATGGATGAATAAACCAGTTTTTAATGCGATATTCACAACAGAATATATATCAGGAGAAAAATGTTGGATGAGTAATATACACACATACATACAGAATTACATATCTGCAATGATAAATGAACATGTAATCACTGAAGCCGAAACAGCTGACTGGGACAATGTAAATATCTGGCAAAACATAAATACACAACAGAGAGGAAGCAATAACATTTTTCTAGTGCAGGTTACACGCACAATCAGGTGCTGGAGGACCCAACTGAAGACATTTCACAGAGTTCTATTAATATCAACAGTCATTTTGTGTGGTATAATTTGTTACAGATCCCCATTATCATCTTTGTGTTGTGATAATCACATGGAAGTTTAGACAGGAAGAGAAAGAACAAAAAAAAAAAACCAAAAAAAAAATCTCATTATTTGTTAGGTAATACAAAACCAATGACAGATGTTCCTTTTTGGAAAACAATGGCTCTGAAGTTTACATTTCCTTAGTGAGAGTTAAGTGTAATATGCAATAAGAAACCAGCAACTATGTAGTTACTGTTTACATTGCTTTGACTATAGGTGTTAATACCAAAGTGGTTGATGTTTATATTTCATTGACAGTTGAATGTAATATGCCACAAGAAAGAAAACTACTACAGATGTGGTTGAGTTTACATCTGTTTCAGTTGTAGATGGTGTAATATAAAAGAGGAAACCAGAAATGTTGCTCATGTTGTATTAATCAGTTAGGCTACTATGACCTGATATTTACTAACATTTTCTTCTCGGTGTAAATAACACTACAACAAATACCACAGTAAGCATGGGCCCATTCAACCATAGGTCAGTGAAATAAACTGGCTTGGTGCTTCTGACTTAACATCAGTGATCTCTTGGTTTAGTGATCAAATCCCCAAAAAGTACAAAGAAAATATATCAGAGTTTAATTGTCAGATTAAAATTAAAATTTAATATAAAATGAAAAGTTTAAATTCTAGGTTAGAAGAATAAAACCAGATCATTTCACAGTAAAATCTTTGCAGCATTGTTTTTTTTTTTTTTTTATGTTTATTTTTGTTAAAGTTTCTTTTTATAAACTATTTTAAATTTCAAATTATGAAATGAAATATCTAATATCTATTTATGGTTAGACATTAAGCAAATCAAACATGTATCAGTGTAATAAAATATGAAATGATTGACTTTACAGTGAGCAGTAAATCATTTATATTAAAGAAAACTAGTAATGAGAAACATATTACCAGTAAAATAATTGGATCTTAATACTGTAACCCGATTGTGTAAGGTGTGGCCTTGTGATCTTAATGGTGAAAATTCACTTTAAATCAGATAATGGGTGTAAGACAAAGCTTTTCTTATGCTGTGTTATAAACAGGTGACAATGAAAGCAGCCTGTGCAGAACGTGATGACTGAGGGGTACAGAGACTGGTTCAGTGTTGCCATTAGCTCATGAAAAACCTTCACATTTATTACACATCTTGCAAGCAGATTTGGTAAATATTGCTGTGTTGTTATACAGGATATAAAATCTGAACTTTTGTACATTTTTTTTTTTTTTTTTTTTTTTTTTTTTTTTTTTTTCTCTTTTGAAAAAAAAAAAAAAAAAGACAAAAAGTTGAGGATGCATTATTTTTTTAATTATATATTAAATTTATGTACGTTTTATTATGTGTTTTATTACTCTTATTTCTTTTATTTCATTTTCTATTCTTTTCTTTTTATTATTCTTATTTAATTTTTTTTTTTTGGTTGTTTTTCTTTTTTTTTTTTTCTTTTTGTCCTATGTATATTTAATATCTTTTTTGCTTAAAATAGATTTTTCATAAGAAGATTACTTAAGTAATTTTAAACCTCTGTTTTATAATCTGCATTCAAATTGACATTTATATTCAAATGTTTATGTTTTATATTCCAGTAAGAAATCTTTGTAAACTATTTATAATTAAATTTAACAAGCCAGTCTTCAAAACCTATTATACACTGAAAAAAAAAAAAAAAAAATGGCTTTAAGAAAATCTGGCATTCAGATTTTAAAGGGAAGCACTTATTATCAGAAACTTCCTTAAATTCTGTCATGCTGAATAGTGCATTTTACTTTGTTGCTCTAACAGAACTTTCTAACATCAATATACTACTTCTTTTTTTGAAAACTGGAATTTTGTTTTCTTTTTTTTAACTCCATAAGTACCTTGATGCCAAATGCCAGAATCCAGAAAGGTATGTTACATAGTTGTTTTTATTTATGCAACCATTCAAACAGTTCTTGTTTTTTCTCTCAAAAATCCAAGCATAATAGCATGTCAGTTTATGCCAGTGTAAATATTTTTACCAGTGTAATGTTGAGACAGGTAAACAATAGAGCATATGTTTCTTATGTTCACTGATCCAAAAACTTACACTGTAAAACTGCACCGATTTATACAACTGGATTATTGCAGAAAACAATAAACAGTAAAAATGGATGACGGTACAATTAATTAATTAATTAATCAATTAATACTGTTACAAATAAATAAATAAAGTTTTAAGAACAACAACAACAGTAACAGTAACAATAACAATAACAATAATAATAATAATAATAAATAAAATAAAATAATTAAATAATTTTGTTTAATAATAATATGCAGTAATTAAATTAATGATAAAAATAAAAATGAATAAATCAAAAGACTCAAAACACAAACTTTTTTCAATTTTTTAAATTAAAATATATACTAAAATCTATAAATATTTTTCTCTGCTTCTTCAAGTAACTACATAAATACCACTGGAACATGATAAATACTGTGAAAAAAAAAAAAAAAAAAAAAATGAACCTTAATAAAGGCAGTTCCAGGATTTAGAAGTAAGTGGGGTGGGGAGGCATTGTTGTGAATGTAAATTTCATGATGAAAAGGATATCATCATAAAGGTAAAAATGTGAAGACTTTGGATATGCTTGTATTGACCACCAGCTTTCCATGATGGATTAACATAGTTATGTATTTAAGTGAATGCTTGAATTCACCAGAGACAGTCAGGTATAATGCATTATATAAGAGATGAAAGGTAGGTGGGCAAAGAGTCAGGTGAATCAGAAGATGATTCACGTGGCTTGTCATGTGTATAAAACTCAGAGATTTTATCATTTCCAGCCACACGTTGGGATTACAACTAAACTGTTTAATATTTCATAAATCTTTAATGGTTTATTTTTGTTATAGGAGATAATTTTTATATTTTATATTTTATATACATATTTATTTTTTTCCTGTTCAAAACATTAAAGATGATTAAAATATATACATATACATATATATATATATTATTTTATTTTATTTTATTTTATTTTATTTATTATTTTGTGTTAGAGAAAAGTTTTTTTTTTTTTTTTCATCTGTTCAACATTTACAACTATTTTAATAAGAGCTTGACAAGCACCAGATCATTTAGTTTGATTATACAATATTTTTATTTTACACAATTACGATAATTAAATTTTATTCCCTTCCCTATACTCTAGACATTTACTGCCAATTACAGCAGTATGAAAAGTGAAATAAGATACATCTGCAATGCTTATCTCAGAAATTATTTTAACAAGCCAAGTTTTCATTTGCCATCACAATTTAATCTTTCTAATAAATTAGGGTCAATTAGCTTTATTTCTTTCTGTTTCATGGATACATTTATGGCTTAAAGCAACAACATAAAAGGTGAAATGAAAATTTATAGCTAATCTTAGAATTATGTTTAACAAGCCCAGCTTTCGTTTACAATTTATACATTCCATTTCATCTGACACTAATCTTATCTGGCTAAAAATACACTTGTTTTCTAATTTAATTTTAAATGATATTAAATATCTGCTCTTGCATCCATCCATTCATGACAGATGTGGAAAGAAGAGAAACATCCATCCTGAAAATAACACATAAAATCACTTCAGAGTGAGATTAAAGCTAACTGGTGCTGTCATATCACTTGAAATGAAGAAGTCAGACATTTTTGAGACTGCAGGTGCAGTGTAAGTAAGATATTTATTACATATAATCAAAAAAAAAAAAAATGTTTTTCAACTAGACTCCATTTCTATTAAATACAGTTAGTAATGCACTGTAATAACACATGCTCTCTGATGCATAACATTAATATCTCACAGCAGCATGTGTGTAACCAGTATATTTAATAACAGTATTTATTTTATGTTTACACAATATGTGTCAAAGAGGACTGTTATTTATTTTATTTTTTATTTTATTTTTATTTTTATTTTTATTTTTATTTTTATTTTTATTTTTATTTTTTTATTTAATTATTTATTGTATTTTATTTTTATTTTATTTATTTTTTTAATTAATTGAATACACGGTTCAATACTTTCCAGTCTCTCTCCTGAATTATTTCCAGTTATACCCACTACCCTTTGACTAGTTTATAAACAGCTCTGTAGCATGTAAGGAAAATACATATAAAAATACCTTGCAGCTAATAAAAAAAAGAAAAAAAAAAGTGACGCATTACTGCACACTGTTATGATAGTTTTTACACCTACAGCTTACTCAGATCCCCTGACAGACATTCCATCCAGTTCAGCTTGTAAGGTTAAAAAAAAAATTTAAAAATTAAAAATTAATAAGTTTGAAATGTTATTTTAATAAAAACAAAGTTAAAAATCAGAATCCTAAACGTTTAGTTCTTCTTTCCAGCCCAGTGTGAGATGTACTGCGGTGATTTTTATATCTCAGTGTATTGTACAACAGGTAGCAGGATCCATCCTGCGCCAAGCTTTCTAGCAATCTCCTGTTTCTCAAAGCCAGTGATACATTTTCTGTGAAGATATATATATTGTATTATATCTTTCACTTTGTTAAAGATTGTCCAAGGAGTGATAGTTGTGGTTGTTTTGGTTTTTCTCTAACATAAGCCTAACATAGAAAGTCCTAAAATTTAATAAACCTGCATACAAAGTTTTATAACTGTAATTCAAATTCATTCATTTATCCCGATTAAAAAGAAGAAGAAAAAAAAAAATGTAAAGTACATGTTCTTTAACACATATATTGTTCTCTATATATGTTATTGAAATTAACATGACAATCATTTGAATCATACACGAAAGATCATAATTACATAATAAATATATATATATTTTTTTTTTTTAACCTCCACACAATTTCTCCATTTGTGTATCACATAACACCGATCCATTCATGCATTAAACAACATTTGCATGTGAAAGTAAAACTAACAGTAAGCAAACATTCAGATGACTTCTGCTGACTGTGAGCAAACTGACTTGGGGGAAAAGAAGATAAAAAAAAATTGTACATGCTACTTGGCAGAGTACTTCTCAGTGTGACAGCTGTAAGTGTGGCCAATTTGTCACAGCACTTTGATGTTATCATATTCAAGTTTTTCAAGTAGTTTGAGTAAACATTACAGTTTAAGTGCGATTCAGCTTACTGCAGCTACTGAGTAAGCATAACAAACAGAAATACAACTGATGCAAGGTAGAGATTGATGAACTAACATAGAGGTTTTTGAAATACAACTGATGCAACTGATGTAAGGTAGAGATTTATGAACTAACATAGAGGTTTTTGAAATACAACTGATGTAAGGTAGAGATTTATGAACTAACATAGAGGTTTTTGAAATACAAATGCTGAAGAAAAACATTATGTGAATTCAAAGGGAGAGATGATATTTGTGACACCTCTGTTTATTTACAAGCTAAGGAGCTTTTTTTCTGACACTGTCATTCAATTTTTTTTTTTGAAAGCTGTACTGTGTGATATGTCATCAGCAAACGCAAGGCTTGTTACTTAGATCAAATCAATCTTTAAAATGAAAAAGCAGTTATACATGCATGATCCATCATCCAGTATTACAAAACTTCATTTTCAATTTATATATACATATATATATATATATATACACACACACACACACACACACACATACATACATACATACATACATTTTTTTTTTTATTGTTTACAAACTTTTGAAAACCAATTTTATTTCCTTTTTAATTTAATTTTTTTTTTTTTTTTTAAATAAAGCAGCATTTATATCTTTCGTGTTTATTTATATTTATATTACCATGTATTACAAATTTTACAGAATGTTTTCCTCACAAATAAGAATTTATACTATTTATAATGTTATCATATAAAAGATATTTGTCCTGTGAAAATGTTCTTATACTTTTTATACCAGACTCAACCACCTTCATGTTTCTTTTTCTTTTGATTACATTATCAAGGATCTTCCCTAATGACAATTATGTCAACAGAAACACATTCATCAAAAACAACCATTTTGTGAACATTCCTCCAAAGTGAATTGCCAGGCTGATGTGCGAGTTTGTATGTTTACTGGCTGATATAAGACAAATAAACTGTATATTGTTGTTATTCACTTCCAGGCGTCCAAGGCCATTAACCGCAAACTGAAGTATGAGATACAAACAGGTGAAGAGAAAGAAGAAAAAGAAGAATGGTAACATGTCGGTGAACTCTTTTACTATTTCAGTTATTCAGTGTATAATATTGTTATCTTCACATTTTCCAGTTTCGTGTTAAAGGGTTGCAAATGTCATCACCCACAAAGGAGCCTATTTCAGAGGCCTGATCTGTATTTATAAAATAAACAGAAAGAAAAAATATGTATATCCCATAGGATCATAATAATTTTTTTTTAAATTCTTTCCAAACATATTTTCACCAGTAAAGAAAAAGGTTTATGTTTTTCTTGATGTTGAAAACAGCATCTGGCTGGTGTTTTAAGAAAAGTGTGTAAGAAAAGAAACCAAGAGAAAACTGGATAAACTGCTGAAAAAGGAAAGTTTCAAAGAAAGGACACCTTTGTGAGTTATTTGTTCAGCAGTCATGAATTACTCTACTCACATGTATCACTCAGATATAGGGCAGCAGTAAATCATAGACTGGTCCCTCTTTGTTCAGAAATCTTCAGTGATGTCAGACACCAAGTCCATGACAACTGTGTGGGTGTCTGTGTCTGTGTGTTTGTTCTTTTACTTGTTAAATAAAGGATATTGTCCTTCAACACTAATGTTAAATGAAAGCAATTTTACAATGGTTTACATTGTAAAATCTGAATTAACTGAAGTAAATAAAAACCACTTGCTTATTAAAATAATAATAATAAATATCCTTTCTATGATGAAAATCTTTTGATTTACTCTTTTCTATTACTTTTTTCATTCCCTTTTTGTAATTCAAGATCATGTTACCACTTGCTGAAACTAATTTCTTGTGTTCACCAAATCGTATAATATATTTTTTTTAACTTTTTTTTTATTCCTCTTTCCAAAATTCAAATAACCCCCACCCCCACCCCATCCCCCAATCACCTGTTGCTGAAACCACACTCATGGCATTAATTAATGTTATTTCCAGCTCACCTTTGGACCATTCTAACATGTCATCTGGAGTAGATTTATCTTCCCTGTCAGATACCTGGTTTGCCTTGTCAAACAGAGATTAGCTGACACATTCTGTAATTGAGATTACAACCAACTAGGCATGAACAATTTCCTCATCTACTTCTGAGAAAGAATCTTTTTTTTTTTTTTTTTTTTTTTTTTTTTTTTTTTTTTTTTTTCATAAAGAGGTGAAGCTAGTACAGGTTGTGTAACAAAACCCACAAATGATGAGGTTGACTTTCTCACAGAATTTGGTGCAGAAAAGGAACATGTTGTAACTCTGCGATGGTCTCCTTATCTGATAATGACTGATTATAGGATCAGTCTTCCTCAGAATGCGCTAGGAAGAGACTGTGTTTAGTGTAGGGCAGCAGGTCTGGCATCCACTCTCACTGATCTTCCCACGGAGTGGATAATGGTATTTACAGTTAGAATACAAGCTTGAGGAACAAACTGTCTTGGGATAAAATCTTCCTAAGTGTCCACGCAGATCAATTTTCCATTACAAAAATGTCTCATGAATTATTTAGCAAAGGTTATGGTATATCTTTCAGGAGGAAAGTGAATACTTTGTTTATACAAAAAAAAAGCATGTATTTGTTTGAAAGTATTCAGTCTGACCAATGGACTGCAGCTTATGTCTATAACTGGGAAAATTGATGAAAAAATACCTTACTGTTAACCATGGAGACATCACTTATGTCAATCATATCAAAAACTTTTAAACATTCAAGTACCATTAACATATATATAAATATGAATAACCATTAAACAAATTTCTGATACAAACATCATTACTAATCGAAGTTATGCTTCAATACCACATGAAAATATATTCTGCATCAACCCAACTACAAATAATGTTCTGCATCAACACCACTACAAATACACTGTCCTGCATCAATACCACTACAAACAGTTCTACATCAACACTACAGTTCTACATCAACACCACTACAAACAGTTCTACATCAACACAACTACAAACAGTTCTACATCAACACCACTACAAACAGTTCTACATCAACACCACTACAAACAGTTCTACATCAACACCAACTACAAATAAACTGTTCTGCATCAACACCACTACAAATACACTGTCCTGCATCAATACCACTACAAACAGTTCTACATCAACACCACTACAAACAGTTAGTTCTACATCAACACAACTACAAACAGTTCTACATCAACACCACTACAAACAGTTCTACATCAACACGACTACAAACAGTTCTACATCAACACCACTACAAATAAACTGTTCCGCATCAACAGCACTGCAAACGAACTGATCTGCATCAACATGGTACTGATGACTGAGCTCTCAATTCTGTTTTAGTTAACTTCAGTGGTCACGCCATGTTAAACATTACAGATCTGACAGCTGTTTATCTAAAGAACATCGGTATATTTGATACATCCTGAGTTTGCACCACAGCTAGAAATTTAATTTAATTTTCTGACATACTGAATCTTTTTACTGGTTATACACGAGATACAGGCGTAACAACTACCACCAGTGAAATATGAAAAAAAAAAAAAAATGCAGACAGTTATTGCTGCTAATAAGACACAAATGTCAGAGTTAAAACATCTGTAAGTGTCCTCTTTGTGCAGGAGAAATAAAAAAAAAGTAGCTTTTGAAAAAGACTTCTTTTTTTTAAAAATGGCCCTTTTATCTATCTACTAATCAGAACTAATCTTGGCAGTGCAGGTAATTATATTCACATGAGAAAAAGTACTGAGATATTTTTAAAAATAAATTAGTAAATCATTTTTCAAGAAAGCTTTTCATACAGCGTGTGTGTGTGTGTGTGTGTGTGTGTGTGTGTGTGTGTGTGTGTGCAAATGGACAGAATTAAGCCATTTTTTTACTATTCATTTAGCTTTTAATGATCTTGCTGGTTAATAAGTATAGAACAAAAATGAATATTTTATACTGGGTCATCATGTCTGTCATTATATACAACCTCTTTTAATAAACATACTGGTTACCAGAGCAAATATAACAGATATTGTACAACTGAATAAAACTAGCTCTGAAGCACTGGTCGGAATGAGAAATAACACAAATTAATACACCAACACAGTTTGATGTAGCAACTGTAAGTACCCCAAGCCAAAACCTAAACTTGCCACCGTACAAAATGATACAAATACATGGAGTATAAATCCAAGCTGATATCAGGAACAAATAGGTCAGGCAATCTAACATCATTTAAATGCTGCCAGCAGAACACATACACATAATGCAAATCTTTGGACTATGTAAACACCTGAGTAATTGACTTACATTCTGCACTGATTATGTAGGCATTGGCTATATCCTTTATATATCAAAAAAACTAACACAATAATTGTTAGAGGATGCTAAATCAAGAAGTGCCTGAAGCTGTATCAAAACACTGGTCAAAACAGCAAAAGCTCAACAGCACATACCATTATTTTACTTTAATAGAACTAATTTAACTGTTGATGTATTTATTCTTATCTTAAATTTATTCATTTTTCCTCTTTCATTTGTTATATTCTCAATTTATTAGTTTCCAAATTTTTTTTTTTTTTTTTTTTAAATTATTAATGTTTCATAAATATTATTATCAATTATAATGTTATCAATACTTAATAGACAATATGTAATACTAAACACTGCCAAAAGTACTTTTAATTATTTTTCTTATTCTTGTTTGTTATTCAAGTTTGTTATTAATAATAACAATAATAATAATAATAGGAGGAGGTATATTAACAAAAACCAGAACAACGCTATAATTATTATTTATTTATCCAACTAAACTGTACATTTATTTTTATTAAATCTACATTTTCTTCAGTGTCACTTATGGAACAATTGTAAAATCAGCATTAAAATCTACACATTGTCACACATAAGATGGGTTTCCCTGTTGTACTGTTTCTAATGTGGTAAGTACACACACTTCTGTGTGTGTGTGTGTGTGTGTGTGTGTGTAAAACATGAAAAACAATAATCTTGTGTTGCAAGATGCACTACTGTAATTTGCCATCATACATCAAAACAAACCAGAACTGGATAGATTAAAAACCAGCAACACAGACACTGGTTGTATTGTAACCAAGTAAATTGCCTCCATCATCAAGCACTGATATTAAGAGAACTTTCACCTGCTGATGGCAAACATCTGACATTAATATCTGTTAAGACTGATTTCAGTGTTCAAGAATTTATCAAAGTTTAAATTAGGTGGGACAAAGCTTGAGGCTTATTGGCGAGAGTGTGTGAGTGAGGAAGAATCTTTCCTATCTGGATTTGTTTTTCCCCAAGATAAGAAGTACATAACTGTTAAATGCCATTGTTTGTTTATGTTTTAAGGATAATAATTACACTGGATGCATTGGAATTTCCCAGCCTAACAAATACTCTGCTGTTAATGGCCATGGTGTGTTCGTGTTTTAAAGATAATAATAACATTCATTTTAATTTGCAAAATGGAAAAAAAAAAAAAAAGTTTAAATAAACAAATCACTGAAAATACAGATAAAATGTTTGCTAATAATAAACATAACATTTTATTATTAAATCTGAATTGTTTAAAAGAATATTTTCAGTTTGTCTACTAAATAGGGGAAGCAAACTTTAAAAGAAAATGCCCCAAATCTTTTACACTTACTAAGCTAAATGGATTATTCTAGTCACTGAATACTGAATAACTTTAATGTGAATAACTGTAATCTTCTAATAAAAAAAACTGTATTGAACAGAAAGAATACTATACAAAGTAGAAACCATCCAACATTCTTTATAAACACTGACTTATCTCATTGTAAAAGACATTTTAGCATTCTGCTTCAGTGGAACTCAACCACGATGACATGCTTTGTAGAAAACTAATTTGACAGTTGAGCCAAACTCCGCACACAATGGGTTAAAGATCACACCTCTCCCAAAGGCCTGCCAATGAAAGGTGACTTTAATGAGAAATTCTAACACAAACTTGTCAGATGTGTTAGAGTGGGATTCAATGATAAACATTTATATTAAGTAATTAACTGACTCAGTCTAGACTGGGGCTGCCCCTCCAGCTCTGCATTGTTGTTCTGTTGATACTACAGCAGAAAGTCAGTGGACATTCTGGACTCAGGGGCTCAACAGTCATGGTGGACTCAATGTATCAGTGCACTTCTGGACTTACTGTATCAATGGACTCTTCGACTCAGGGGACTAAAGGAGATCATAAATAACAATTGCCTTAAACGCTGTGGATTGCAAAACCAATCCTTCACACAGAGATTTTACCCTTTCCTTTACTATGACAAAGAAACCATAAAATGTATATATAAAATATATGATGATATATATAACTAAATAGCCCAGTGGAAAACTTGGGTATCTTATCAACATGACTGCATCATAATTAAAAGAAAACCCCAGCAGCAACATGTCTGCAGGATGATGAAACACAGCCCAGTGGTTAACAAAGTATCAACACATTTAAACCATGGTAGCAGGTAACACAGATTTCCAACACAGTGACTGCAACGTGACAATAGAATAGATAATAAAATATTTTACCAATCCTGCTAAACTATCAGCTACAATGCATCTGTCATTGAAAATGCAGTGTTAACAGTTAGGAAAACAAGATGTATCATGTTATTGTCTAGACACTGACTGTAACAGAAACCTTCCTTTGAGCTGACTGCATTGTATGCAATTTGTTTTACACACTTTGATTGTAAGCTTCCTTCATGTCCATTGGTTCATGCACCTATGCTATTATTGAAGCTGACAACAGCTATTAATTTATGTCAAGTCTACTATACATCCTTCAGGCTTGTAATTCTGAATATAATGGGAAAAATCTCACTCACTGTCAGCATAATTCCCCACTCTGTTGACTTACATACCAGATATTTAGATGCGGTGCTACCTTAGAATACCTAGAAGATTAATATTCAGAATTTTGTTCAGTTAACATACTTCAGCAGATAATATAAGCACATGCCTTCTGTACATATTTGTCTAAAATTAAGACTAAAAGATAATTAGATGTAATCTTTAGAAAGTTTAACTAGAATTAATATTTAACTCAGGTCTGTTATAAAAATGAAAATCAGGTTAACAACCAAAATGATAATTGTAAATAGATTGATTAAAATCTTAAATGAAAATTATAACCAACTGACATTAGTTATTAGATTAATAACTAACTGGAATTAGATTAGTAATAAGATTAAATTTAAAATCTTCACTTTTATAAACATGACCTAGTGAATTCTATAATGTTTATTTTATTTAAAGTAGATATCATTTATTAGACATTTACTGGTTTCTTTCAGTTCTTTTAATGGGTTACTGATGCAGGATAGTCTGTATTAACTCTACAAGCTCTATGAATTCCATCACGACAGACTATTACTCTTGTGTTTACCAGACTGACAGGTATCAACCAGTCAGTGGGTAATTACTAGTGGTATGTCACCTCTTGCCAAACTACCACCAGTAAAATTATTCAGTGCTTGTCACTATTCTTGACAACTCTTAGACTTTGCAGTATACAAAAAGTGTAAATTAATTTTAAAGAATAATAAAAATAATAATAAATAAAAAACAGGGCCAAGAAAAAAAAATTTGAACCTTTAATTTGCCCCCAAAAATTGGGTATGTTAGAAAGTAATACCTGCTAGTACTTATCAACTTTTAAAGAAATGAGGAACATAGAGAGTGGTTTTTATATGTATTTCTCTCTGTTGTTCTCTCTCTCTCTCTCTCTCTCTCTCTCTCTCTCTCTCTCTCTCTCTCTCTCTCTCTCTCTCTCTCTCTCTCTCTTTTTCAGCCAATAGACCTATCTATCAACCTCACTGAGTATCTACATCTATCTCTTCTTCTTTCTATCTCTTTCTTAATAACAAATGCAATCATCACACCTTAAATTAGAAACTTATTTTTTCTTTTTTTTTGAAAGGAAAACAAAAAAAATGAAAGATCCATTAACATAAGCTCCTCATCGGATTTGTTCTAACACCTGTAAAGTGGAACTAACAGATGCCTTTGTGATTCTATCAACTACAGAGTAAGCACGGTCTTACTATTTAAAGTGTTTTAACACTATCTCAGCTGATAAAATCAAAGTGGTTTTACTCAGATTTCCTGATTACATCAGAGTATATCTACAGGCCAGCTAAGCTGATACCACTCTCTTTTTTTCAAAATGTATTTTGGACCTATGCAGTTAAACGCCTCAGCAATATATAAATGATAAGATTTAGTTTAAAATTTAAAAATATTTATACATTACAGTTAAATGTGTATGCTTGTCTACATGAGTATCTCTGTTTGTATAATTGATTTCAACATGAACTAATACAGTTATTTTGTTATCCTTCAGATACAACACCTATGGTATGTAATTTCTTGAAGCAACAAAGATTTTGTTTAAAAAGATCAACTAATACTAGTTCAAGAATAACCCTTTATTGATAGTATATCCATATCTGTCTTTATTTTTCAGATAAGATTTTTTTTATTTTTTTTAATGCATTACGCATGTTTGTCTCGAATAAACTACATATGGAATTTCACATAAAATTCTGTTTTAAACAATTAGCTGCCATTACTGGTGATGTTACAGCGGCAAATATCTTTTCCAACAATGCAGAAAATAAACGTGACTTCTTTGTTATACAAAAAAAACAGCTGATGCAGAGTTTTTCTACAATCTTTTCGTTCTTTTCTTCATGAAGTGGATACATCTGTTGGCAATAGCTCTGAAGATACATCTATAACCTGCTCATAAATGAAACCAACTTGTTAGTCAGAGATGCCACCCCCACAAATAGTTGCATCAGCCAAAACACAAGTCAGGGCTGTGGGTTTTTTATCAAACATTTAGAGTAAGCTAAATAAAAGGATAATTATTAACATGATCATTTAGCTAAGACTGACAATTAATGTATGTTAATGGCAGGTCTGTTCTGAAGGAAGGTTACAAGAAAAGAAAATTAATTTCTGAACAAACTCATTTTCCATAACACAGAGCAAAAATCAATGATTTTATTTAAATAATAATTATTTTACTGGTTTAAAAAAAAATAATAATAAATGTATTTTTGTGTTTATGTTACATATAAAAAATAAAAATATTTAAAACAGAATTAAAACCTTTGTTTTTGTAATTTGACCCAGTCTTAACTGGCTTTTTGCAATAAGGTGAGACAATTGTAATTCTAATAGTTATTAGTTCTATTATTACAACTATTATGGCCAATACAAAACTAATACTAATTACTGAAGAATAGTATATTAATCATTAAAAACATACCCTTAATTCAAAACTGTTTAAAATACATACCTAAATTACAGAAAATACTGTAACAGTAAGAATTAAGCTGTGAACAACTGTTAATAACTTAGATTTTTTAAAGTAATGGTAACAACAATTTATGTTAGAAATGTCATAAACTGGGTGTTTATTATTTAAACAGTGACCTGCTGTAGATAGATACATAAATGTGTAAGTAATTTACATCTGCTGCTAAGTTAAGTAGTATGATCATGATCCAAACACAGTAAAAGCAACAAGGATCCCTCCACAAAACAGTTATAAAAATGAAAATTAACACCCTTTTACAAAGAATCTTATAAAAAGGAAACAAAGTATTCTTCAACCAAGTATCTGTACAAAGAGGATTGTCTGTCACCAGCTGTGCAGTAAATGAGTTATGTTACAGTGTTTATACAATAAATGACTTATGTTACAGCATTTTGTGACACTGTGCTATTAACATGGGCACTGGGGTGATAACATGATACCTGTAACCATGGGGAATCTCACCATCACTCTTAAAGTAGCCAAGCCATGCTGTCAGTCAGTACACTTTGACTTCAGCTAAAGCTAGAAAATGTCACTGGTTTCCGATTTTTTTCACATAATTTATAATTAACAAAGGTTATTTTTTTTTTATGAAAGGCATCGCTAAGCCTACTGTATAAACAAAAATATGACTATATAAGCAAACTATGTGACTTTTAAATATAAATTATGAAAAGGGAATTTCTTTTTTCCTTTTACTTATTTATTTATTTATTTATTTATTTATTTTTAATGCATTAATTTTTTTTTTTTTTTTTTTTCTAATAAATAAAATAATGTCAAAATTCTATTTTTCTTTCAACAATAAATTTGTATAGCATGTAAATCTATGCTATTTTTTATTTGCATTTTGAATATTCCATTGTTGGAAATTCAAAAAGAAATTTTACAAGGACAAAATAAGTATGATAAAAAAACTGAAATTTAACCCTGAGTTACTTCTTTCTTTTTTTTTTTCTTCTTTTTAATTCAGTATCATTCAGATAATTTTTCTCTTTTACATGTTAAACCACCTACATAGAGTTCACACATAAAATTAGGTCTCACTGTAATTCACATTAATCTTGATTTTATCATTAATCAAATATTTTATTTTATTTTTAAATGATAAAAGAATTAATTATATTGTTGGGGTTTTTTGTGGTTTTTTAATAACAGTAATAAATAAATTATATTTTTAATTCTTCACAGATTACAGAAATGAATCTAAAAATTTGACTTTCAAATCTTGAAGTGTTAGAAGGTCAATTTCAAGGTCAAAGGATACGAATCAAAATGTTTCTTTTTTCTTTCTTTTTTTTCTTTTTTAAAAGAAAACTAATAAAATCTCTGTCATAGTTTTTGATTAAAAGTACCTTTATCAGCAATAACTTTTTCAGTTTTATTTATTTATTTTAAATGATACTTAACAAAGTTTTAAAACTTTTTTGAGATTTGCATTTTTGTTCAAACTAAAACCTAAGAAATAAAATTTTCTTTATATTTTTCTTTATTTTATTTTATTTGTTTTTTTATTTTATATTTTTTTCTTTGTAATATTACATCATATAACAAGAATATTTTTTCAAAAAAGATTAATGAATTTGTTTTTTTGGATGATGCAACACAGAAAAATCCCTTTTTAAATTTGTACTAAATTGTGTATTTTGATGTTCAATTTACAAAAATGAATACAATGCATCATTTACAAACATATTTAAAAAAAAAAAAAAAAAAAAAAAAGTTAAGAATTATTGACCATGTTTACATTAAATTAATTTTTGTATATAAATTAATAATAAATTATTTTATTTGAAAAGAAAATAGAAACAAAAAGATGGGGAAAAAATCCAGACTGAGACTGATTGGAATACATTTATTTTCTAACTGGCTTCAGTTAATGAAAAATACAATGTATATAAATAATAAATAACTTTAAAACCTTTCATTATAATTTTTACTCAGTAACAATATATTTACTTTCAAATATGTACTTCTTTTATATCTGTTAATCATCTTTTATTATTATAATTGTAGTTATTTTATTTAAGCTATGTATTTTGTTTCACTATTTATGTATTAGTATTTTTTATTTATTTATTTATTTATTTATTTACTATGGTGACTCGTACGATAATGTGAAGTCTATAAATTAACATGAAAAAAATAAAAAATAATAATAATAATAAAAATTCCCTCTCTTTTACAAATCGTCTGTCAACTTACAGTATCGTTGTCTCAGACGGTACTCTTGGGACATTCTCGAGGTGCAGAAACATGCACCTAACTGTCGTACGAAAACACAAACATCGATGTGGACAGTTCGTACTCTGCGACAGCACGCCACTAACGAAAACCGCTAGCAGCAGCACACCACTCAGCATCTTCTTAGCGGTACACATCCTATCCCGTGCAGTGTGCATATTACATACGCGCACCTAGTCCGCACGAGCTTATTGTTTTGGTTGGTGAGCACCGCTTCGGGTTAAACTCAGTGTATATCAAGCCGCTTAATAAAATTAGTCCCGGAATTTAAAGTTTGTAGTTTGTTTAAAACCGCTAAAAACATCACTACTTTTCGAACACAAAAAAAGTATTTTGTGTATACATTTAAGAGTGTAGGAAATTAAAATTTTATTGACTAATTAAATCAAATACATTGACAGTTAGTGAAGGCGTATGAATATCCTAAGGGTTGACCCGCATGAGGGATTTTCCCTGTTTTAATCAAAGATTAATTTATTTATATGACAAATACCAGCAGGCGGTGATCTTGTAAAATTTAAATTGGACAAAATAGAGTGAATAATTTATTGATTTAAATTAAATACTGCAGTGTTTATAAATATAAATATATATCGACATTATGCGAATTTATATAGTTATTAAATATTCGTTATATAAATATTTGGGTGAGGATCGTAATATATTTTATTTTATATTTTTATGTATTTATTTATTTATTTATTATTATTATTATTATTATTATTATTATTATTATTATTATTTAAGTGCCTATATACACATTCATATATGTGTGCGTCTGTCTGTAACTGTGCGTCCGTGTGTCTACGTGTGTACTCTCAAAGCAGAAATATATTTTTGTATTTTTCTTATATTCGTGACAACGCATCGTTATGTATATTTACTGGGCAGCTTTAACCACTAAAATAGATTTTTAAAAATAATAATATAAAGAAAAATAAACCGCTATAATTAAATACTGCATTAATTAGAAAGCATCATAATATTTTAACTGAAAAACTGTTCTAGGGATTGATTTCATGTTTCTAAAACTTTGCTAGCCATTGTGAAAATGGCTTTAGTCGAGGGAGGGACTTTTTACTTCTGTTACCAGTTTTATGTAATAAAGATTAGAAATAGTAAATTCACTTAAATGATTCGGATTAAATTTTAAAATCATCAAAAATAATTTTAATTAAATAGTTTAAATGTAATTGTGAGTCTGCAAGCAAATAGGTAAATACACACACACACCTCATACATGAACACACTTTATATAATTATATATATTTATTACACACACACACACACACACACACACATATACACAGACAAACTGGCCTACGCAAAATCGTTTAAAATCCATCCTTCAAAAAAATACGTCCAATATCTGTGGAATTTGCTTTTAAGAAAATAATCGAACACACACACACACACACACACACACACACATATACACAGACAAACTGGCCTACGCAAAATCGTTTAAAATCCATCCTTCAAAAAAATACGTCCAATATCTATGGAATTTGCTTTTAAGAAAATAATCGAACGTGACCACTTTTCCCAGGAAACGTGATTCACTTTAAACCGAGGCTCTAACATCATCGCACACGTAAATGAGTAACGGCCACACCTAGATTTCCCTAGCAAACTGAGATGGGGATAATTTTCTGCAGATTCTATTAAAGAAGATTATGCTGTATTTATTTTTATCTAAATGTGTATACAAAATATCTAAATATAAAGTTAAAAAAAAAAAAAAAAAAAAAGATTCCCAGCTGATACAAAAGTCTATCACAACAACGATACATTATTTACAAAGATGGTACTGTTTGAGGTATATGAGAGAGAATGAGAAAGAGAAGGAAAGGGAGGAAGCGAGAGATAAAGTAGGCGCGCGCGCATGGTTTTAAAAGATCAGATAAAAATGTTTATGAAAATGTCGATTAATAAAATACACTACTTCCGTTAACGTTTAGTTTTTGAGTTAGAGAGAGAGAGAGAGAGAGAGAGAGAGAGAGAGAGAGAGAGAGAGAGAGAGAGAGAGAGAGAGAGATTAAAAAAACCGAAAACAAGATATTTAATTTTTATAGCTAATAGCGATTAATGGAATGTAGGGTTGCTGTTCTTAGTTGAGGACAGTGAAGATTTTTATGGAATACTCATGACTTTATAATACTCACACGTTGTTTAAAAAAAAAAAAAAAAAAAAAAGATTAATATGTTGATTAACAGCATACAGATATAGCTGTTTTAGCCCCGTCTAAGATCAAATATTAAGACGATTTATCATCTTTAACCTATGACAAACATTTATTCAGTCAGATTTAGACTTCATAATATAATCTTAGTACGAGCAGGTGCTGAAAGGGGGGCAGTGGGATCAACAGCCCCCGACACATACTTCAGATGTGAGGGAATTCAAACAGTTAAATTAAAATTAATGTGTATTTTTTTAAAATAATTTTTGTTCTTTATTTTTTTTATTTTTTTTTAATTTTTTTTTTTTGTTGTTGTTTATTTTTTTTTATTATTATATATATTTTTTTTTTTTTTTTTTTATATCAATTTTTTTTTTTTTAAATTTGAAATGATATCTATTAGCTTCGTCTTACAAACAGCCCTGCAGTTCCTCAAGCTGGTGTGAACGTGGCTCCGTGTAGAGAACGCACCAGTCTGCGTAATACTGATAAAGTATCAGTTAATCGCCGCGTTGATGTTGATCATTGAGGGATTCCACCGCAACACGTTGTTTAACTTACTTTAAAAATAATAATAGAAACATATCTGAGATCTTCCTTGTCACACGAGCGACTAATTTGGCTTTAGTCAGCACTGAAAAAATAAATGAAGTAGACTGACTGTTTCCTGAAAATGATATCTCATTTGGTCCTTCGAATTTAATTAATGTTGCTGATTTATATTTAATTAAAATATAAATTTTATTTCATCATATTTTTTTAATTTTTCCTTTTTATTATTATTATAAGTTTGACATATTTAAGACGTTATCTTTTCTCACATTTCTCATTTTTAGACCCAAACCTTCTTGGGGACATGCAGTCAATGTTGGAACCGGTCATCACCAAACCTGTGAGATCCGATCTATTATTATTCGATCTATTATTATTATTATTATTATTATTATTATTATTATTATTAAACTACATTAACATCAACGATGTTTGGTTTACTGTTTTTATTTATTTATTTTATTTTATTATGATTATTTTTTATGAGGGATATCTGAGTGCTGCGTTTTTTTTTTTTTTTTTTTTTTTAGCTGTTTGCTTTTTAATTATTATTATTATTAATATTCTGTTTGTTTGTTTTGAGGTTTGTTTTATTTATTTATTTTATATTATTCGCTGCGGCGTGTTGTTCATGAACTGAGTAATGTTTCGTCGACTATAAATGTGTTGGCCTTTGTTATCGGCTGCTGCAAGGTGTTTGTTTTCATAAACGTATATTTTTAACACCATGCATTTCGTGAGGTCGGAGGTTGTGTGCGATTCCGTATTTTTTCCATATTTGCAAAAAGGAGAACATTAAACTATTTTTTAATTATTATTATTATTTTTTTTTTTTTAATTGCGACACATATTTCTAACCTAAATTAAACATGTTTAATGATGATATTAAATACAAAAGGTTGTATAAAAAATAATTGTCGATTTATCAAATATGACTATAACGTAATATTTTGTTTTTCTAAACACACACATATCGATTTCAAAATTGCTAAAAAGAAAAAAAGAAATTAAAAAAAAAAAAAAAAAAAAAAAAAAAATCTATAAAATTAATCATTTTGTCGATTCGTTTCTAATTTGTTCAAAATTTCGCTAACCGACGGCGAAACACGAACTGATAAAATGAAAGCCCGCCTGCACTGAAAAACTGTTTATTGTTACATTCGTTCTTGTTTGTGACGTTTGGTGAACAAAATTAAATGGGTTATTTTCGTAATTGTTAGTCACGACTGGTGAAAAATGGTATATGTTAGTTTGTGTGTAAACTGGATAACGGCAACTGTTCAGAAATATTAATTGTTACGAATTGATATCCATTCGTGTTTGAAGGGAATTCACGAAAACAGGGGAGACAATCCAGCACATTCTTATTATTATAGGACTGTTTTGTCACTGTAAAAAAGCAAATTAATAATAAATAAATCAATAAAAAAAAAAAAAATAAATTAAATTAAATAACCAAATCGATTTAATTTTATTTATTTATTTATTTATTCATTTATTTTGTGTTGGAAAAGGAAAAATATATTTAATTATAAGAAATGATGCCTCAAAGTAATAAATAAATAATAGTTTCATATTTAAATAATACTAATAGTAGTAGGTAGTAGTAGTACTAGTAGTAGTAGTAATAATAATAATAATAATAATAATAATAATAAAAAATTTAAAAAGGAAAAAAAGGAAAAATAATAATCATAAATAAATCTGTACAAAAAAAACTAACAAGCTTTTTAAATGAAATCTATTTGCAGAATGTTAATTTTAAATTCATTTAAAACAAAACATTTTCATGCAAAAATAATCTTATGTTAAAACAACATTGTTATCAAACATTAATTATATAAAAGTAAAATAATAATAAATTCTTCACATACATTTGACCTGAGAGTTCAGAATATGTAAATCTTACAATATCTATGTATGATAATTCTTTGTAAGTTATAAATATCCATCAACTTAAATTTTAAAACCAATTTAAATAATAATTTGATGACAATAATTATTATGAAATAGTTTTGCCAGGAAAGTTGTATTTTATTTCTAATGGAAACTCAGATCTCATTCAAATGAGACTACAAATGTATGGTTCTGAAAAACATTTAACTGCATCCTTACTTTCAGTCTGCAGGCCAATATAGCATGAAAACAGCCATTTCTTTTTTTCTACTATTGTTCTTGTAGTTGCTGTAGTAGCCTTTGACTAATTACAATTTACAATCATATTAATGAAAAATTAATTCATTGAACTGGCTCAGATGATATTGAAAAACTTGAATCCAATTATTCATTATTTGCATTAAACTACAAATTTAATAATTTTGACTGACAGAATATTAATGTACAAACTGCATATCACATTATTAATCTACACACTGCTAATCACAGTTTTAACCTACACAGTGCTCATCACAGTATTAATTTACATAGTGCTGTTCAGAATATTAATAATCATAGAGCTAATTTAAATATTAATACATATACAGCTAGTCAGAATGTTAATATACAATTTTATTGCTATGGGAAATAATTCTGTCGCAAAAATTCATTTTCACATTTTGTCATGCTATTAATTTTCAAAAACATTCTAACAACATATATTTCTCAATAAATGTACATAAATATTTATAATTTAGCATAATAATACATTTTGCTATAATTACAGCTATTTTATACAATAAGCACTGCATTTTAAAATTTTCAGAAAATATTCAGTATGTACAATCTAACTCTGAAAATAATAAGTGAGATAATTAAGAAAATATTAAATTATATATCATGTTTCTGTGCATTAATTGTGCAAAAAGATAATAAATATATGTTTGTGCAAGGTATTTTAATTATTTTAAGGATTAAAAGATAAACCTAAGAAAATATATAAATATTCTCCATTGCATTTCTGTACAAGCATGTCAAAACTGTAAATGTCTAAATATTTTATTAAAAATTAAATAGCTGAAAAATTAATTCCTTGGTTTTAATTTTAATTTTAATTTTAATTTTTTAATTTTTTTTAAACTATTTTATTATCATATAAAGTATTTTCTATTAGACATTTGGTCCAGAAGAAAAAAGGAACTGCTTTAAATCCCTCCTTCGAACTGGAGATCCACAGCAAGGGCATAATTTATTGCTCTGCAAAAAAAAAAAAAAAAAAAAAATAAATGATAATAAAATATATTAAAAAATAACAAACATTTAAAATATTTATATATCATAAAACAATATAAACCAAAAATAAAAAATAAATAAATAATAATAACAATAAAAAACACTTAAAATGTTATATTTTCTGAATATTTGACTAACATATTAACTGAACCTTGAATTATAATTAGGTAATTAAAATTAGATAAACTGTTCTGCTTAAATGCTTAAAATATTTGAAAGATCTGGTACTTTATTACAGTTAATGATATTTGCAATGTGACATAAAATTTACCTTTATAACTTTTTTCCAACACAAAAAACAGCAGACATGAGAGCATGTGGCTTGGAATGGGATATGAGAATCAGATCCACAAAGAGCACAGATATAACCTTTAAAAATAATAATAACAAATTAAATAAATAAATAATAATTCTAATAATAATAAGAAGAATAATAATGACTTAAAAAAAAAAAATGAAATAAGATCCAGTCAAAAAATGAAAATTAAGATGAAATTTTTAAATTTTTTGTAATTTATAATACACTATTTATTTAAAATGAAGAAAAAAATTATGTACATGTAATAACAACAGTATCCATAAATTATTAATGATCTTAATAAACAGTAAAATTAACAATGAAAATGTAACTGTGGTCCATGAATTAATAGAAACAAAAAACTGACTGTTTGTTTCTTTATAAAAATTTCCAAGTAATAAATAAAAAAGGTCATTATCCACCCCCAACAACAAAATAGTATAAATGAAAATTAGCTCATAAACATTACCAGACTTGGAAAATCTCGTTGATGTCTGTGACATACGTATTGCTGTCTCACATTTCTCCACTCCACTACTAGGTCCTGGTCCATCAGACGTCTGCTTATCACCCAAATGCTTATTAGAGTCAACTGATGAAGTGTTATCACTGATATCAGGTTTATGAATGCTGTGGTCATCATCAGACAATGATTTTGTGGAAGGTTGTTTGTTTTCTTTAAGTCCATTTAAAACCACAGTGCTGGGAATACATGAGAGTCCTCTGGAAAGTTTATGGGTGGGTTCACCGTCAACTGTGTTGATTGCTGTTTTACCCACCTCTGAAGCAGACAGCAATTTTGAAGTGGAGGAAGACCTATTGGTTGAATTATTTTCAATTTCAGATGATGAATCTGTTTTAGCTCTTTTCCCAGCAGGTTCTGTAGATAAAATGATTACAAATTTTGATTTTGTTAAATAAATTTTTTTTTTTTTCATTCTTCAGAAGAGTTATTTTTTTTTTTTTAATTTATGTTTTTCTGTTCTTTTTTTTAATTTGTACTCACCTGAAATCAATAAAATGTGCAGGTATAATTAGCATTTTTTAAAAATTATCTTATTCTTAATTTCAGATAATTTTACTAGACAGTTAATATCTTCAAAAAAGTTTTGTCAAACCTAAAAAACTTTTATTATTTAAATAAAATTGATATACTGTTTAAGCTTATTTAAATATTATTTTTATACTAATGTCTGTTTTTCTGCCTATCTTCTATAATAAAATATTTAAAATATGCCTTTGATGTGAAAATGTCTGAATCACAGACATTGTCACACATAATAACTGAATCAAAATATTATTTAAAAAAAACTAAATAATAATAATAAAATAAAATTCATTACAAAATTCTATTTAACAATCAACTGTTAACATCAAAACCAAAGAAAAGTATTATAAAGCATATAGCAGAAATATATTCTTTCACTTTGTTCTTTCAGCATCGAATATCTTTAATTCACACACTATTTTACAATGAACTGTTAATATAAAAACAAAATCTGCAATCCCCCACTAGAGTAACATTAAAAATCTTATTTTAAAAATAACTGTTATAAATCCCTTTACCAAACTCATATTCTAAAGAATAATAAAAAAAAATTCTTTAAAAGTCAACTGTTATAAATGCATTTATCAAAAATAAAGAATAAAAAAAAAAAAAAAAAAAAAAAAAAAATTCTTTTATTAGCATTTTATTGCTCCCAAATCTCACCAGGTTTCCCAGAATACAGCAGTCTTTTTTCAGCAGAATGTTCTGGAATGTATCCACACCTCATCCCAGTTAGGTTATGACAAATCTGATCAAACTGCTCTTTGTGTTGGGAATGAACAAATTTGTAAAATTCTGAATGAAAAAAAAAAATTAAATTAAAAAATGATAAAATGAAGTTACGAAGTAATGTTACACTCACTGGTTGTCTTATTCCAGGTTGAATAAAAAACAACAAATGATTTTATTGTATTACAAATATGGTAGATAAATGTTTAACATGGTTCATACCCCTTGGGCTGTTAAAATTTCCATAACTTTTCAAAAATTTTCCATAGCACACAAATTCAAATTTCCAAAACTATTTCCAAGCAAACTCAATAACAACAAAGTTGGTGGGTTTTTTGTGCATTTTTTTTAGACATGTTTGTCAGAGTTAAAACATTTGCTCTGACTAACCTGCGTGGTATACATGTAGGATTACTAGTAATAAAAAAAAAGTAATTTATTTTGGTGTTTAAAAATGCAGTTTTATTCTTGGAGTGGACATGGCTATGATGATATGTAAGGCAGATTGCCAGAAATATGAATACAGAAGAATTGCTTCACAAAAAGTTGTTGCATTGCTTTCTTATTATTCAGTTAATAACCCATACCTTTAAAATGCCCCAAATTCTACTGCTTATAGGTTTGTGGTCTGAATTATCAGATGGACTTTTCTCTCAATTTTATTATTTCACAAAATACGACTTCAATTTCAAGTTATTTTTATTTTTCTCTTTTGCTTTTACAGTCTTCCTGAAACTATTAGATTTAGTCAAATCTGTGAGATTTCCTTTATTCTAAGCAGATTCTGCCAATTCATCAGCAGATGATTCAATATCTTTTTCTAACTGTGCTCGCTTTGTCTCTAATTCAATACACTGAGACCTTTCCTCCGCTGTTCATCACCCTTAACCCTAATCCTAAAATGAAAAATCGAACTAACACTAATATTACACAATGTTATTTTTGTCATAATTAAACACCCACCCACACCCTTGTAATGCTAGACTATACAAAATACAAGAAGATCATCACTCCCACACACAGACAAAGCAATGGGGCAATGTTTATTTATATTCATGTGTACTACAATGACGTCATTGTTAATGCGACATATATTGCTGTAAGATGGTAAAAACCTGTGGGTTTTTGCTTGCACCATTTTAACTGATCATCGTATAAATACAATGTTAAAAATTAAAATGTCTGGTGCATCAAAGCATTTCAGCTGGATTTATAATTGTGTTAGGTTTATATTTACCTGTAAAAACCTACATTAAACATATTTTTCAGACTATAACTTACTACTTTTTTCTTCCATATATAAGGGTGCCTGTCCATGTGTCTGTTGCAGACATGCTTCTCAACGGCTCGCTCTGATTAGCACGTTAAATTGTTTCCATTTCCATTTCCATATGAATTTTATTTTCATATAAAATAATGAATAAGCCACTTCTGTTAGTAGGATGTGTCATTGCATTTAAAAACTTGAACAGATTGGAACAGCTGATTGTTGTTGCATTAAATCATTAATTCTGTGGCATGTCACTGTGTGCATGTTGATACCAAAAGAACGACAATGCAACAATAGACACTTATCAGAGTTGTAATCAATTACACTGACCATTTAGCGCTATCACAACAAGTCCACTCTGCCAGTCTGATAAAAGTTTGCAACAAGTATCACCTATTGATACTTAAAGAGATTTAAAAAACAAGTGCAGATAACCTGACTTAATCTTTTGGAATCAGGCTAAAACAGAACCACTACCAAAACTAAACCATTTTCTTTGGTTAGGTTATAACAGCACCTCATTATATTGGCTAAAACGGGGTGTTGGGTTGGGGCTAAATATTGGTGAAACAAACCCTTTTTTCTTATATTTATTTACAGAAAGGACATAATTTTCCATAACTTTTCCGTAGCCAAGGTGACAAAACCTGAATTTCCAAAACTTTTAAGGTCCTGGAAAACACTGTGACGAAATTCCAAAACTTTCCGAGACTTTCCAAAATGCATATGAACCCTGGAATATTTTATTTAGACAAACAAACAGACATACTTACATCAATACACACAGAAATATACACACATACACAAACATATATTAACGACTGAATATAATAATGTTAAATATAAATGCTGTTTTAGAAACATTTTTCGCCATAATAATAATAATAATTTTTCCCATTTTAGTAAATGTGAGAATAAAAATATCTCACTTCTGAAGATATGGTGAGTGCTGGGGTCTGCTGTGAACAGATCAGCCAGAACACTAATTACTCTGTCCAAGTTCTTAGTCTTGCGATACTCAATCAGAGTCTTAGAGAACAGCTTATATGAGTCTGCGGACAAGATTTTTTTCACCTTAAATGTAAAATAAATAAATAAATTTATAATGTAATGTAATAAGATTAAATTAAAATTAAATTAGTTAAAAAGGTTAATTAATAAATAGGAAAGATAAAGAAATATAAAAGTGGAAAAAGAAATTAAGAATGTAATTGTGAAAAGATAAAATAAAAAAAATTTAAAAATAAATAAATAATATAAAATATTATTTTTGTTTATTACTGTTTTATTTATCATTGTTAGTTTTTTGGAGTTTTTGTTTTTAATTTATTATATTTATTGTTATATTTAATCATTTTAATAAAAAAAAAAAAATTTTTAAATTAATACATAAATAAATAAAGGAAAAAGTAATTATTTTAATTAAAATAAAAAAAAACAAAAAAAACATATACATAAGTAAATAAATTAAAAAAAAAATTAAATTAAATAAAACAAGAATAAGAAAGCAACATACAAATGACAATGATAAGTAAAATTATATAACAATAGAAAAATTAAAAAAAAAATTATTATAAATTATACCAATTAATAAAATTATATTAAAGTAAAACCATATAAAACAGAACAAAAAACAATTATTTTTTTTATTTATTATATTAATTATTTACAAAATTATATTATTTATTTAATTTAAAATATTATTAATGTTTTTTCTTGTTTTTTTAAATTTTATTTCTTTTGCTTAATTTTACTTCCATTGTTTTATTTATTCTATTATTAAATTTTTGCTGTTGTTTAATTTGTTTTTCATTTATCATTTCCTAATTTGTATTTAATATTTAAACATTTTCTGTTGTTACTTTGTTTTATTTCATTTTAATCATATTTTTAATTTCATTATTTGTCATTTTTATTAAATTTTTATTAATTTGTTATATTTAATTTTTTATTTTATTTTATTAGTAGTATTATTTTACTTTTTATTTTATTTTATTTTATTTTTGAATCTTTGTTTTTTATTACTTTATTTTAATCTATTTTATTTTATTTATTTTCATTTATTATATTTTATTTCTATTTGTTTATTTTACTTTTATTTTTGTTTATTGTCAAATTAATAAGAAAAAAGTAAAATTTAAATAAAATCATAATTAAATAAAAATTAAAGAAAACAAAATAATAAAAATATAATAACAGCAAAAATCAACTAAAATAAATAAAAATTAAAAATAAAATAAAACAATAAACAATTATGTAAAATACAATAATAATTGGTAAAAATATTTCAAAATTAAAATTTAAAAAAATAATAATAATAAAACAAATATATAACATATAAAGAAGTAAAAGAATAAATATAAAATAATAAAAACAAAACGCAATGAAAAATAAAATAATCAGAACAAAATAATGTAAAATAAAAAAAATAATAAAAAAATAAGCAAAACACACCTCACTGACATAATCTTCAGCTTTGTTGACATGGACACTGGAAATTGTTTTGGATTCTGTTGAGGATGCTGTTTGCTCATTAGACTTCTGAAAAAAAAAAAAAAAATGGCGGCTGTAACAAACACAGATTTAATGAAGATAAAAAAATACAAAAACAATTTTGACTGTATTCAAAAGTAAGAAAAAATAAAAGAAAATAGAAACAAACCATTATATGTATATATTAAATAAAAATTAATTTTTTTTTAACAAGGATTAAAAGGAAATTTTACCTTTATAACAATTCTTTTTTTCTTCGGGTGGGCTGGTTTCACTGGTTGATGAGATGGTATCTGTTAGAAAAATAAAAATTATTTTTCCTTAATTATTTTATAATTTATTTGTCATTATCATTATTTTATTTGTTTATTTATTGATTTATTTATATATTCATTTTTTTTATTTATTTATAAAAAAAGCATACAAATGGTAGTAATAAAAAGTTGAATTACAAATAAAAAAATAAAAAATACAAAAGAATTAAACGGGTATGAAACAAAATTAAGAAATAAAAAATATTTTCTGTAAGCTTACCAAGAACATTTAATTAATTATTTTAAAATCTCAATACTTTTTTAATAATTAAAAAAAAAAAAAAAAAAAAAAAAAAAAAAAAAAATTATAATATACAAAAATAATAAGCCTAAAAACATTTATTTTTAGTGTACTAAGTTCTGTATAAAATAAGTTAATTACTTTGATATATCCTTTAACAAAACTGGACAAAGTAAAAGAACCTTACACAATGAAGATTTTATTTTCAACTAGAAAATATTAATTTTTACCTGAGTTTCAGACAGTAATTCACTGAAAGATGATGTTTTCTGAAATATAAATATAACCATTTCATTATGAACCATGCATTTTTTACATATATTTCCTTCATAAATTCAGTGAATGTGTCCAAAAGAAAGACAGACAAAAATAAGTCTTGAAAATTCAGAGAAACCAGTCAATAGTTTAGTATAAAATTAAAAATTAATTTTTTTACATAGGTTTCATTACCATTTCAGACATTGCAATAAATATAAAAAATAAATAAAAAATCACTGATTCGATCTCAAAAAACACTCAGAATTTAAAAGAAAATTATATTAATTTTGTTTTTTTAAGGTCTGATTTCTGATACTGAAAAACTATATATTTATCTGACAAAATATATTTATTCTTAACACTGATGAAAACTTTAATTTACAGGAAAAAGTAATTAACAAATTTTTTAAATTCTTATTTTAACTTGGATAAACAAATTTAATATTAATATGAAAAAACACACAATAAAGTATAAATAAAAAAAAAAATTTATAAGAAAATAAAACTTTTAACAACTGTATATTTTACCTGACAAAATAAATTTAGTGACAAATCAGAAAAGAAACAAGGTGCAAAATAGAAAAAAAATTAATTAACAAATCAAGAACACATTTATTATCACTATTTATTTAACCATTACTTAATTAATTCAGAAATAAATTAACATTAAAACTGTAAGAAACAGCAAAATTAAAAAAAAAAAAAGTAATTAACAAATCAAAGATACATTTATTATCACTATTTTTTTTAACCATTACTTAATTAATTCAGAAATAAATTAACATTAAAACTGTAAGAAACAGCAAAAAAAAAGAAGTAATTAACAAATTAAAGATATATTTATTATCACTATTTATTTAAATATTATTAATTAATGAATTTAACATTATAATGAGAAAAACTGTAAATTCACCTCGGTACATTCCAGAGCTTCTATCAATCCTTTTTTCTCAGGTTTCTCAATGACTCTTTGGTTGTACACATGTCTCAGAGTTTTCTGATTATGCTGCTCATTATCTATCACAAAGAAATAACTAACTTTAAAAACAAATCACGTGATTTCCGTGTGTTCATAATTTAGAATAAACAGATTATTCAGTGCAAAAGAAATTGATTAAAATATTATTACTGTTATTATCATTATTGATCTTTATTTTTTATAGATATATATAATTATATATCTGTAAAAAAAAAAAAATAATGGTAATAAATAAATAAATTAAATAAATTAAATAAATTAAATTTCAAGCCAATTTAACATGTTTAAATTTAAAAAAAAAAAAATAATAATAATAATTACAAGAAAAATTATATAAACAAAACATAAAATTTAAATAAAAATTTTAAGTTACCCTGTTCCTGTTTCATACTGGGGACATGACAAACAACTGTGCGTGCCTGTTCGTAGCAGATAGTTTTACTTGCATGTTTCTCAACACTTCTAGACAGGGTAGGGTTAAAAGAGGCTGACTGACAGCTCTGAGTCAAGTTTTTTCTTTTCTTTGCTGATTGGGCAGGAATCTGAAACAAGCCAGCAAATATTCATTACAGACTGATTGACATGACATTTAGATATAATCCAAATGGGAAACATTTTTTTTTTAAATTTCATTTTTCATTTATTTTATTTTATTTTATTTTATTTTATTATATTTTATTTATATTATATTTTATTTTATTTTATTTTAATATAAAATAAGTCTGGAGATATAGAAAAAAAAATTAAAATTTTAAACATTTTATTCATAACCTCATTTGCAGATATAAGCTGAATAATAAATAAAATGATAAAAATTAAAATTAAAAAAAATTTAATAAAATAAAATAAAATAAAATAAAATAATTAAATTAAAAAATAAAAATAAAAATAAAAATAAAAATAAAAATAAAAATAAAAATAAAAATAAAAATTAAAATAAAAATAAAAATAAAAAAAAAAAATAAAAATAAAAATAAAAATAAAATATAAAAAAGGCTATAATCCCTAGAACAATAAATATTGAAAATTATACTGAAAATATTCAGTATCAAACTAACAAGCTTTTCTGTGTTTTTGAAAAACGCCATGACATCGCGAATCACGTGTCCAAAATTATCTTTTTTACTGATGTACGGCCGCACCCACAGAGGAAGCTGACAAATAAAATCAGAAGAACCAAACCTGCAAAAAAATTTAAAATAAATAAACATTACTTTCACCAGTTTATTACATCTTTATGTTATAAAATTTATTTCTATACTGTTTTTATTATTTTGAAGCTGGTATAAAGAATGTTATATTCTTCTGAATTAAAACAGTTTAACAAATTGACCAGTAATGAGAGAAATGTATACATGAATGGTTTTTGAAAAGAGATTTTTTTTTTTTAATTTGAGACAGCTAATAATATTGTAGCAAAAAAAATGTTAATAAAAAATAATTTTTAAGAAGTGTTTGGTAAATATTAATTATTTATTTTTGTTTGATTAGTGATAAAAATAAAAAATTTAAGAAAACAAGAAAAAAAAACCCCGCAAACTTCACCATTTTGTACAGTTTTAAAAATTAAATAATTAAGTAATTAGTTGATACTATTAATGCTAAAACAAGTGAAATGCTAATATAATTTTTTTTTTTTTTTTAAGACATTCAAACCTTGTATCACACAGGATGATTGCTCCAAAATCATCTTTGTGTCTGATGACACGCCCAATCGCTTGATTGACAGCTCTTGAAGCCTGCTGT
This sequence comes from Chrysomallon squamiferum, assembly GCA_012295275.1. Lineage (NCBI taxonomy): Eukaryota > Metazoa > Mollusca > Gastropoda > Neomphalida > Peltospiridae > Chrysomallon > Chrysomallon squamiferum. The sequence continues at coordinate 9,816,175 of CM022670.1, forward strand.
CTATACCACTCATTTCCTCCAAGTCCCTGAAATCAAAGAAAAATAGCAAAATGTTAAAAACTGATTTATTTTTATACATCATAATTATAAATACAATATCAACCAATCATTTAAAACATCGCATATGTACAGCCACAAAAGATAATATAAAGAATAATAAGAATAAAATAATAAATTTTTTAAGAAATTTATAATTTAACTACATCATTAATTTGGTTTAAAACATCTTAGTACCAGAAAAAAAATATATATATATTTTATGAATATATCATAAAAACAACATACACAAATGTTTGTAATTTCATTATCATACTTTATTATTAGCAAAGGTTAGTTTGAAAACAAAAAAGGAAAAAAATATTCAGTCAAAAGCATAAAATATATTTTTGTAGGTTCTCACAGTTTTGTGAAAAAACTGTCATATCTGATTATGATCAATGAAAGGTTACTAAAAACTGTAAAACAATAATTTTGAAGTCTAATGAATTTTTACCATACAAGAGATTATAAACATATGCTAACCTTTATAGCATTCTTCATTCTCATCTCATCGAGAAACTGCATCTTTAATATGACTTTAGGGTCCATGCGAGGAGGATATGGCAAACCAGTGATGACAACAGCCCGGCCATTGTTGTTTGAGAAATCCAAACCTTCACTCACCTGAAAATAAATACAGCTCTGTTTTAAACGTTTAGTACAGAGTACAGAAGAGACTGTTGTTATTAGAATTTACCTAAACATAAATTTTACTCCCAAAATCAAAGGTTGAGTAATGCTGAAACTCAAGCAAGAACAGAACGGTATTTAAGTCTGAACACAAATTCCATTTATATTTCATATACAGCTTATACAAAAATTTATTTTTAATGTAATATTTTTAACAATTTTGTTCATGAAAAAAAATTTATGTTGCTAAACCATCCAAAAACTGCAACATGGCACCATTTAGGATGCTCACAAAAAGTTTTCAGATAAGAGATGATTATTTTTTGTTTGTTTTATTTGTTTTTTAGTAAAACTTGAATGCCAGGAAATCCAGTAATAGTTGAAGAATTTCCATCTACAACACAAACGTACAGGGACAGAGGTACAGAGGTACAGACAGAGGAGAACTATCACCAGATACTTAATAAATATTTGCCAGCTACAGAAGGAATAATGAATATTCCCTGTACAATACAATTTAATAAAAATTAGTCACATCTCTTGAAACATGACTGAATAACATTTTACTTATTATTCAGAATATAAAATTATAATATAAATTAACAACACTATTTAGTTTGAGTTGGAGAAAGGAAATTATTATTCATTTAAAAAAATCTTTAGCTTCAAAACATAAGAGTGTCTGATGTTAATAATAAAAAATTATAATAACTGTAAGATTTTTACTTTAATACAAATTATTACATCATCATAATAATAAAACTATAATTTCCAACACAAATAAAATCAACAACAAATAAAAAATTTAATTTACCTTGCCACGACAAACTGCCATAAAAATTGCTCCATTTAGAGTCGTATCTTCAATTTTGTCATAAAATTCTTCAATGACCTGATTTAGACAAACAATTGCAGGAGGAGAAAAAAATGTAGTAATCATTTTAACAAGAGGACAGAGATATTAATTTGTAAATATGAAGTGATGTATCACATATGCTGCCATTTTTTTCAAAAAGCATAAAGTTATCTCTTATTGGAAGCATGGAAACCTTTGGTATGTCAGTTTTGGAATACTGTTTAGAACTGCAAACATTTATTCTTGATCATTCAAATACTTTCTAAAACAAGGCAGTGAAAGACTTTTAAAGTGTTGATAACTTTAAAAAAAATTTAAAACTAAAGTTGTGAATAAAAGGATCATATATTCTCTCTTTAACAAAACTTACATTATTAAATGCTGTTTTTCCTTTTGGTTCCACCAAGATTGCCTTGTACTGAGTTATGCGATTCCAGATATTGTTTTCCTAAAATGCATATTATCAAAACATATTTATAATACCAGGTTTTTATTTTAACAAATAATACTCTGAAGATGAAAAGAAACTGAAAATAAATAATTGAAGATATAATAAAAAAAGAAGAAGAAAGAAATGAAAGTCACATTTAATTTTATAATATAAATATGAAATATGTTAAAAATAACTGATCAACACATTTTTTTAAATATATATTTTTTTACAGTATTTAAAAACATATATTATTAATTAAAAGTGACTAATTAGACTTTATTTATTTTATTTTACTAATCACTCACCTTCCAAAACTCAACGCATTTGTCCATGACAGGATAAGAAGGAAAGAAAATAAGAAGTCCACTTGGAACAACTCTAGAAAAATTCACTTTAAAATAAAAATAAAATTCCATTTGTTTAACACCACTGAAGTAGATTATTCATTTATGATCAGTTATTGGAAATAAATAATGTTAGAATATAGTTTTCAGAGGAATAAACTTAATTTTTTGTAAAAGTTTCTTAAAATACAGATATCTGTTGGGTCTCAAACCAGAGTAAATAATAAAATACTATTATAATTATACTGTTTTTAAAAACAAATTGATATCAGGTCAATTTCTGCTTGTTTTTATGTAATGATGATTTATTATAGACTTGTTCCTTAGTAATATTATTATCAAATTATACAATTAATATTTATTTATACAGAGAGAAAAAACTTAACAATCATTTCTCAGAGTACATCAACATCATGGTGGAAGTACATACACATATATAAAATTAATATTTAACTGCAAACTTTAGACAGAAGTAGCTCTGTACTACTGATTATATATTTTATAAATTTTAAACTCAAAAATATTTTTATAGTTAACCATATCTCACCTATGCTATTTCCCAGAGATGCCTGGTATGCTGGATCAAATCTGAAAATTTAAAAAATTCAGTAATTTAATTAGTTTTAGACACTGAAGCAGCCAATATGAAAAATATTTTAATTGATTATTACTTATTTGAAATGTAGTTTTAATATTATTTTGACATTCAGAAATTTCTTTTTAAATCCTATATTTCATCTTTAACTAAGAAACACAAAACTAAGAATTAAATTTTAATTAAAAAATGCCTTCACATATTTTTAATCTATATGTAAGTACTGTCACGCCTATGGTTACATACAAATATTAAAATACAAAGAACAAAAAGTTGCCATCATAATGTAGGTAAAAGGAATGTTTTACAAAAACACAGAGCCTGTGGCATATCAGTAATATGGCATGGGCTAGAATAGAAAAATGACAACAGACATGTGGAAGAAATTTGATCAGTAATCCATGATATCTCAGTACTATGACAATTACTTTATTATGAATAATAGTTAAATAATTTTTTTTTTTTTTTTTATATGACCAGATATACACATTTTGCAGAATCAAAAAAATTAACAGTAGTTTGAAGTTTGGTATAATTATATTTTGTATTTTTAACTGGAATTATTTCGATACCTTGTTTGATAACTTGAGTTGAGAACTGTCCCATCAGGGCCTTTTGCAATGATGTTGACTGATACCTGGAATTTCTGTATAACATGAGGGTTCTCCAGTGTAACTGGAAACGGACTGAAAATAAAACAGGAATGTATATTAATTTAACAACAGTATTTCATAATTTATTCATAATACATAAAATGGTTATAAAAAATTTAATAATATAATTTTATAAAAACTTAAAATTAGAATAAAACCATAATTAGAGAGGAAAAACGTTAAAACAATAAAAGAAAAAAGAAAAAAGAAAGAAAAAAAAAATGAAGAAAGATAATAATATATTAACGTATTTAACTGGATTCGTTCAAGAAATTTTGACATACGACTTCAGTGTAATAGCTAAATTTTTGTTTATTAATTAAAATTATTTCAGAAGCAAATTTGTGAAATAATTGTTATAATTTTAATACAATTATTAAAATAAAGGATAAAAATCTAAAATGCAATTTTTTTAAAAGATATATTAATATAAATCAAATATAAAACCCAACCAAATACAACTAATAACATAAAAAAAAAAAAAAAAAAAATGTTTTGCAGTGACAATAAAAATTATAAATGTTAATTATAATCAAATATGAGAATCTTACATCTGCATTTCCATTGTGAATGAAGAGAGGGGAGACAGAGTCCCACTGGTGAGAATGATACATTTGACACCGTGAGCCTCAAGATCTCTCATACTGTGTCCCGGACTGAAACACCAGTAACTCAAAATCCGCTCTGAAATAAACAAAAAAACAAAACAATCTATTATGATCAGAGTTAAAGTTGTGTAAAGACTGAGTCCCCACTAATCACACTTGTTCAAAGCTTGATCCATTTATACTGATGACAGTTAATTTTCTTTGAAATGTAAGAAGATGAATTAAATGATTAATAGAGTTATACTGAAAATGTTAAAATACTGTATTATTGAATTAATTCAGCAGGAGAGGAGTCTTATAGTCGAAGCAAGAGACCAAACAGCTTCAGTCCCCATGTACTCCCCAGAAATGGTGTTTTGGGATTTTTTCATAGATTTTTCAGACTTGTTTTAAATCCATAAATTATTTATCTCTTTTAAAAATAAAATAAAATAAAATATTAATATGGAGCAAACAATAAAAGCCTAATATAATTATACTGCTTTTAAATACAAATTGATCTCAGTTCAATTTCAGATCGTTTTTGTCTAATAATTATTAAGTATTGTCTTGTTCCTTAATAACATTAGTATGTAATTATGTAATTAATAATTACTTCACATGTTAATGATAAAATATAACATTTCTAAACAGTACCCTTTTTATCTGGATTTCCAGTTGAAGCCCAAGAATCCATTTTTTTCTTCTTTGCAAATTCCTCTTTAAAATGAATATGAACCTGTAATAACAATTTACAAAAAAATTATTAAAATTATTGAGATAATTTTTCACAAAGACCATAAACACTGAGAAAATGATTAGAAAAATTTGTATTAACAACCCTGAACTGTTTTATAAATAAGATATTTTAAATATTTTTTCCAACTTTATAAAAATGATTTCTATTTTATTATTTATTACTTTTATTGAAATTTATTAATCAACAAAAAATTTATAATCAATGATTATATATAAACAAAGGAGATGTACCAAAAAAATATAGTAGAAATAATTCACGTGTTATTTCTAAACCACTAACCTTATAAAATTTTGTGATCCTCTCTTGGTGATCTGGAAGAGTGGCTCCTAGGGCTGGTTCCTGACTGAACACAATCTAGAAATGATAATATTATTGCCATTAGAAAGAATCATCTACATCTGTAATATTTCTCAGTAAAGCTCCTGTTGATAAATAAGATAGAAACAAAATATGTATTTTAGAAAATAGTTTTAAAATGTAGTCTACTCCTTATAACCAGATGTATCAAATATGTCATATCTGTTTAGTCAGTGATAAAATAAATTCACTTAACAACTGAACATCAATATTAATTACTGTAATCCATTACAATAATTTAGAAAATTCTTTGGAAGCTGATTTTATATTTTCCATTTACTTATTCTGTAAATCATTCAAATAAAATTGTGAAGTTAGAATATTTAAGATATGTCTATTAACACACCTGTGAATTAATGGATTTTTAAAAAAAAATTTCTTATGTACATTTATACTTAGATGTTACTATAAACTATTAAAATAGTATGTTTTAATCATTATAATAAGATATCAACAGTCTGAATACACATGATATTAATGAAAGTTTTTTGTTCTTGCAATAATTAATTTTTTTCTAAACCAGTACATGCATACCCTTAAAATTTCATTTATTTTTCCAAGTCCTGCACCTTTTGTATGCAAAACACTGCCTGCACCTTGAAATATTCAAAAATCAATATTATACTTTGATGTCTAACAAGCAGAAGTTACCATTAAAAATTAACAAATGTGTAAAGATACTGTGGTTGTATTAATCAAACAAAAATAGGTTTTTTTTTTTTTTTTTTTTTTTTAAATTCTCTTGTTATTAAAACTGGTTCATGGGAAGAATAAGAGGATTGAGAAAAACAGTTTCTAAAATGGCTTTCAAGTTTTAAAAGAAATGGGATTTGAAATAATTTTTTGTTATATAATCAGCTGTTACATATTTGTCTGCTGGTCAGTGAGTTTCACTTACATTAAAATTTTTACTTAAAAACTGTATAATTAAATTCAAAATGCAATTTAATTCTTACCTTCATTGGTTAGATAGGCTACAAGTTTATCCAGTAATTCAAGCACATAATTCTTGTTTTCAAAAGTTATACCAACATTTGTCAGAAATTCAAACATGTATCTGTGCCAAAAAAATTAATAGATTAGGAAAACCTGATGAAACATAATGGCTGAACTTATAAATAATTGACAATTTGTATTAACAAATTAAAATTAAACGATTTACTGACCCACTGTTTTATTTCAAATAATAACAATAATAATAATATAAATTAATTTTTTCAGCATATTAAACACAGTGATGCAAAAGAAATCTATATTTACATATCTTTTTAAATGTTACTCTTACATGCCAGATTTAGTCAATCCTCTGCCATTTTTAGGAATTTCAACTGCATCTAAATTGTCTTCAAAATTCTTCAGAACAACTATAGTTATTACCAAAAACAGAAAAAGTTAAGAAAAGAAATAATATAATTTTAAAAATTTGCAAATTCTCTATTAGATAAAAATTAGATTTTAAAAATTTGATTGCTAAACTATTGTTAAACTATTTTTGATTGTTAAATCCAGAACTAGAAAAACCAAAATAAAATTACTTGATTTCATAATTTATTAATATTATTTACAATTGATTTATTTTTTTCAGACAGCAAAATAAATGCACTAACTTAAAAAACCCACAAACTTAGACATTTTTAATCTTTACCTTTTAGTCTTAAAAGTTCTTCCAGTGTAAAATCAGGTTCTGCAATAAATATTTTAAAAATAAATAATAAAATTTACAGTCATACAAAATATATCTTTGAAATATTCAAAGTTTGATATTAAAAAATAACAGCAATATTAAAAGGAAAAAGAGAAATTAAAGTCTAGAATCAAAGAACAAATAAATGAACTATAAAAAAAATAAATAACAATAAATAAAATTTCATTCCATTACATTCTATTGTTATTCAAAGTACAGGATGGGTATAAAATAGAAAAAAAATAAAAAATAAAACAGACCACCTTAGCAGTATCTAAAGAAATTAAATTAAAATACAAATCAAATTTTAAAAATTAATTACCTACTGCAGCAGAGTCTCCAAGTTCTGTGACCTGATTTTCCATTTCACACAACTCAACTATTTTCTCCATCAGTTTGTTGGTTTCCTCAATGGCAGTCGCCAGGTCAATGGAGGTCAGATCAAATGAAGAACTCTCCTCACATATTTTTTCCTTCAGAAATTATCACATGTGTTTTTTTCAATTTTAAAAAATATTTTTTTACTACATGTTAAAACAATTAAGATAATATTTTTCATTTTATAATTTTTCTAAAAGTGTTATTAATGACAAAATGAATTATTATTATATGTAATTTCTCTGATCATTTCTGATTAATTATCATTTTTCAGAATATAAAGCTTTATTACTATTAATATTTATAATGTTACTTTCCACATAAAATATTGCAGAACAGAGTGAAACAAAGAGTGGTGCAGGATTGAAATTAAAAAATCACCATTTTGCATTTTTTTCTATTCATACCAGATTGTGTGCTTCATCGAGGATAAGAATGTTTCCCTGAAGTTCAACTCCATGAGCTCGACGTGACTAAATAAAATTAAATAATTATATTAACTTTCTCTTTCAAATTAGTGGACTTTTTTTCAAATAATAATTTTTTTTAATTTCACTGCTTACTTTTTTCTTCTGGCCAAAATGTATCCTTTGAGAAAACCCCAGTTACATAGCAAAAACTATTTACAATTAAACACTATTTACATAAATATTTCCTTTATTAATACTTCAGAAAGATATACAGGTAATAAAAAGGATATCTGGATCAAAATTTAATATGTAATTAAAATATAAAATAAGCAATGAATTTTTTATATATTTAACAGATATAAATTAAAGCTGATTTTCTGAAAATTCTAATTTTCTGGAAGCTGTATATATTGTCTGGTATCTGCATTTATAAAAATGGATGTTGAAAATACCTTTGGATCAAGTAGGTAATTGTATGGCATGAAAATAATATCAGCATCAGTTTTCAGTTCCCGAGCCAAATAGTATGGACATACTCTAAAAACATAAAAACATACACATTAACTGTAGACACATTTTTCACTGTGAATCTACAACACTTCTATAGAAGACAAAATTGTTGATGGAAAATATAAATTACCTGAAATTACTTATGTAAAAAGTATTGTTTTATTTTACTAATATTTAATTTTAAATGGTGTAAAAATGTAATTTAAAAAATATTTAAGAACAAATTCAGCTGTTTTAATATGTCTCTTTGGCTGATTGACTCTGATAACATGAAGTATAACTGTTGGATACATACAATGGCATTCTTCAGTTTACAAATTGACAATGCCATAAATCAATATTTTTAACATTTTCCTTTTGTTATTGTTTTATTTCAAGAAAATTATAACACTTCTGCATTAATGAAGTACTGTCAAGTTTTAATCCCAGCCACTAGCTCCAAATTAAATCTAGCCAAACCAATTACTTTGCTGTTTCTCCATATTTGACCAGATCTTCTATATCCACAACATTTCCCACTCCTACCCTGGTATCTCCCTTTCTCTTCTGATCTACATTTGTAAATGTAAAAACATTGTTAAATCACTGTCACAGGTTATAGTAAAAGAAAAGAGATACTGCATCATCCATTTTTCCCGAGAGCATGTACAGATATCATAAACACTTATTAGAATTACCTAATAATAAAAAAAAAATTATTAAAAAACCCACCAAAAAATAAAATACTTAGACTGACAGATTTACAAAGAAAATTAATTTTCTTTAAATATCATATGTAATTATTGCAGTTGTTTAATAAAATAAAAACTTATTCACAAAATGTAGGCATCAGTGAAATCAGGGTTTTGAGACATGATAATAACTCGATTTAAAAGAATTTAAAATTTTAAACCCACTGATTTCTTTGGAAAAACCAAAACCATTAAAAATGTATATACAGACATGTGATTTTTTTTTAAATATATATGAAAAATAACAGACATTATAATTACAAACATATAATATAAATAACATTATAATAAACTATTTATTTAGTCTTCTCTTTTTTTTTTTACAAAGTTAATCCCAATATTAAAATTCCATAACTTAAAGACTCCAAATAAATTCCAAGGATGTTGCTGTCAAAGGAGTTATGTCCCTTGGACTATAAACCCCAAACAAGTGTTACTAAACACACTTGTTTTGTTTTTGTTTTCTGATCTTTCTAAAGTTTTATTTAAAACTTCAAACTATTATTTCAGACACTGACCTTCTAAATTATTGTAAAAGTAACATCTTCTGGCCTGTACTTTTGCCCTACATAAATGTACCTGAAAAATCAAAAATTAATTATCTTTCAAAATTTGTTTAATCAAAAAAACCCAACAAATTAATTATAATTAAAAATAAATAAATAATAAATAAATTAAATTAAATTAAATTAAATTAAATTAAATTAAATTAAATTAAATTAAATTAAATTAAATTAAATTAAATTAAATTAAATTAAATTAATTAGTTAATTAGAAAAAAAATTGCAAAGATGGGTTAAAGAAATATTAAATAAAGTAATTTTTTAAAAATAACTCTTTTTTCCTTAAATAAAACATAATTTTTTTTTAAAAATATCAAAGATTTGTCAGAGCAAAGTTTTCATTCAAAATGGCAATAAAAACCTTCGCTGTGTTGTTAGGCTCTTTTCTAACTTGTTCATGAATGCAGAACTGTTCTCTGGATCCCAGCACACATGCTTTCACACTGAAAGAGAAAATATTGAAATAAAAACATATTTCAAAAGACAGTGTCTTACTTAAAAAGAAATTTTATCGAATTAAAAAAAAAAAATTTAAGTATTTGACACAGATAATTAAACACACCATTCTAACAATTATGTTCAATTTTTGTTTTTCTAAGTATATAAAAACAAATTCATCATACAAACAATACTAAAGTAATTTTTTAATTTTTTATTTTTAAAAAACAAAATTTAACAGTTAGAATATTTAAGCAGATATTGAAAAAAATGAGCAAACTGTTAGTAATCAATAGTTATTTTCTTTAAAAAAAAATATTTCATAAATTACAGCGTAACAGCAAAAATGTACCATTAGTAAAATGGCTGCTCTGACAAATTAGCAGATGGTGATCTTTTATAGTCAGAAATGTAACACTGCCTTTGTCAGAGAGGACTGACTGGAACTGGAAATAGACCTGTGTGTGTATTTACCAGACAAGCTCAAAATTCAGACTCACCTGTTGTACATTGTTCTCTTCAATTCCTGAACAGCCTGGTTCAGCTGAGAGTGCGTCCTCGAAGCATAAATAATTTTGGGTACAACTGAAACAGCAAAAGAAATCTCCAGTATTAATAATGTTGTATTTACACATACAAGTTAAAGTAAATTAACTTAAAGAGAATGTGTGATAATTGGTAGAACAGCCTATGTAGACAATATATAGTTTCAAGCCATAGTTTTATTAGTTATTTGAACACCATCCTTTGATAATAATGAAGTGCAGATCACTCTTCATTTAACAGATTAAAAGGAGGGAAAGGTTGTCCAGAAAAAAGTAAAATCCACATTTTCCAAAGTGTGTTAGAACAACTGTTAATATTAACGATGCAGAATAATATATTTCTTACATATACTTAACAGACCAAGCTTGTTTTGCTTCTCCGAAATCTGACAAATAACAGTTCATTACATGCAGGGTCGGTGTATAACAAATAAAATGACTAAATTTTAAATCTTAAATAAAGTAAAAGTTTTTAAAATGATTATTAAATTATCTGGCTAATACAATTTATTGAAAAATCATATCTCATTTTAAATTTAATGAATTTTTAAAAGTTTAAAAAAATCATTACCAAATTCGTTTGTTCCCCATGTACTTCCTGAAGATTCCTGCAATTTTGTCGCAACTCTCTGCAGCACGTCATCATTAAGATTTGGTTTGTCCTGAAGCAGTCCCCCAACCCCCAGCTGTTTCTGAAACTCCACAGATGCTTTTTTACTAATAAGCCAAGCAAGACATGAACAGAGCAGACACAGTGTTTTTCCCGTTCCAGTAGGACTTTCCAATAATCCATTTACATCCTATATATAACAGAAAGTGAAACATTTATTATGAATGCTGTATTAGTGAAAATTCTAAATAAATAAATAAAAATGTATAATGGTCTTTCTAACTGAGTCTTTGTTAATTAACTATGATGCTGTACTTTACCTCTTTAAAAATCATTTATAATAATAATAACCTTATTTATATAGACATTCTGACATATATATATTTTAACACAAATTTTTTTTTTTAAATAAAAACAATAACCTTGTTACAGTGTTACAAATTAAATAAACATGTATCATATTTTAATTTCATTTTCCTATACCAATAAATAAATAAAATAAAAATTACTGTTTGTAGGCATTCTATAACTTTTTCCATATAAGTAACTTGGCAGTCATAGGGTTGAAACGGAAAATCCACATTCACACCTCTTACATTTAAAGCTGGCATATTGGTAACAATCACTCACAGGTTCTGCAAAATTATAAAATAAACATAAAATGTTAAATAATAAATTAAAATAATTTACATACAAATAATGGAACAAAATAATATATATGATTCATAATAAGAATTATATTTCTTAAAATTGGATATCTATACTGGACTAAAAACGAAATAAAACTATTTCAACAGAAGTTGAAATGACCGAAGGAAAAATGATTCATATATCGACTGTTAGTGTTAATGAACCTGCATGAAATCATTAAGAGCCAATAATCATCTGTTAGTGTTATAAGCTTACTCGTTTAAAATTCTTACATGATTAAGGGATTGTGACGATTACAAGTGTTTGTTTAAAACATACTAATTTAATTCGAATGACAGTATAAGTGTATAATCATAATGTACTCACAAAATAATGAGCGTAAAAGGTACTAATAGTAATAGTACGTTGTAACACTGTCACAGTGTGAGGAACGTTATGTCCACATTAAAAAATAATAATAATAATAAATTTAAAAAAAAAAAAAAAAAAATCTTTAATTCCAAGAAAAAGGTTATCTCTATTAAAAATAAAGATAGGCAATAAATACTTGTTTTTTCTATCCAAGATCTAAATGTTATAAAACGAAATGATTTCATTCTACCTAGACTGTGGCCAAGCTTTAAAATTCAATCGTAACAATGTAAACAAACACACGTGTAATCCAAATTCCCGCGTTTTTTTGTTTTGTTTTAATCTCGCGCCAACCTGTAATTCCGGAAGGTAAATATGTCAAACGTTTAAACAGTCCAATTTTTTGTTATATTCACCGACATTATTGTTTTTGTTATAAGTTAAGGTATACTGCATACTATAATGTTGTTTATATAAAACCGAAATATAAATAAAAATAATTATAATATACCGCGAAAAAGTTATCCAATAATACGAAACGTTACTAAATCATCAGTCCAATCATAATTCTCGGTTTATATTTAAGGAGCCAGTCGTTGCTTGATTTTCATGTCATCCACAAGAAGCGCGGAGTTTAATGCTTGGTGAAAGTATTTCATGTAAGTTCATTAATGAAATTTCTGGAATGATTACATAATTGTTAATTTTGTTTTTTTTTGAATAACAATACTTGTTGTTCATCTCTAATACTTCAGAATTTTTTAAAGTATTTAATAAAATGACGAAATGTTAAATAATTTAGACATTATTACGTTCATTGAAAGCATTTATTTAACAATGTTACTCAGATACTTTGTTAACCACTGAACAATCCATCTTTTTGTTTCTGAGAGAGCAGCAATGACTGCAATAAAACTAAAACGAATAATTTAATGAAAATAATTTAGAAAAAACTAAGGGTCCTCCTAATAAGCGTCGGCAAGCACCTGCAAAGAGTCGAAAGGCTTTTATATGCAGTAGAAGTCGTAATTTAGATCAATTTGTGTTATTCGATCATTCTAATTAGTAATTAGAACAAGAGTGAAGAAAAAGAGTATTAACCATTTTTTTTTTTTTTTTTTTTTTTTTTTTTTGATAAACAGTTTATCCTAAGAGTGCCTAGTAGAAGCAATTAGGTACAAGGTGTATAGCCAGAGGAAAGATTAGTAGTGAGGTAAACGATGTGGAGAGTGACTAGATCAGAACGATTGAACTGATGTTTTATGATAAAGGGGTGAATTGGAATCACAGACACTTTAGATTTGTCGTCTGGTTTCCATTTTATATATATATTTTTTTTCCCCAATAATAGGAATGTGGCAAATCATATTTGTATGAATGACGATTTTTTTCTACAGGCTTGCATGCTTGTTGATGCATTTTAGTAGGATTGAAAACTGAAAAGGTCAGCTTCCAACTGCAAATGAATTGTTCAGTGAATTTATATAATATAACTGACATTATTAACTAGATGTTTTGGTAATGACAACACCTTGACAGTACTAGATTTTTTACGGCTAATACAATAAATTGTAAAAATACCTTTTAACTATTAAAGCTGTTTCTTTATCTAATAGTAATAATTTATGCATAATTTCTTTTCTTTTCTTTTTTTTTTTTTTTTTTTTCAAATTAAAATTATAATCTTAATTGCTTGATCAAAAGAAATCTGATGCTTGTAGATCCTGCAGAACTAAAAATATTTGAAGATTATGATTAATGTGAATACTTGTCAAGATAAAGAAAGTAATATTGATATACAGATGAGCATTCATTTAACTGGTAAGCAGCATAGTTTGAGGAAATAATAAAACTGAAGAAATTCCTTGGAAATAATGAACTGAGCATTTAAAAAATATATATATATATATATACACACACACAATGTTACAAAAACATCAAAATGTGTAAATCTGAACTTCAAAAAAACAAAATTCTTTCTTTTCTTTCCAAATATACACTTGTAATCCAGTCTATAGCTCTTTTTCAGTTCACTTCTGTCTCCATTGTTGTGTATGAGCAACTTATTTGGCCATCTTACATAAAACAAGTTACAGAAAATATCCTGCAATGTATAAAGTAATAAAGCTACAAATTTTGTGGATGTTTTTATACATTAGATTAACATATTAAATTTATTATTATTAATTTTCTCATTTTTTATTTTATTTATTTATTATTATTAGTATGTTTTTCATTTTAAATTGATTAATAATGCATTTGTAACTCATGCTAATGTCAATTTTCACAAGTGCGTCTTTTGTAATTATTACACTGATAACTTATTTTTAAATTGTTGTGATTCCTACATGTTGGCAACATCTTCTTTAGTTTAACATTAGATATTTTAGCAATTTACTGTTGATAGCAGTTGAAAATAGCATATCGGCTGACATAAACAGTATATGTCACTGGACATGAATTCGTGTATATTGATATTTATGTAAATGAATATAAATTATTCACGTTTCAGATGTACTGTTATTAATCTAGAATTGTCCAAATCTGTTCTAGGCTATTTGCTACAAAGTAAAGAAAACCTGGTACTGAAATAAAATTGTTATCTGGAAGTGTATTCTTTTTAATAAAAATATAAAAACATATTTTAATGTATTATCAGTTTAATATTTCAAATTTAAATTTGATGTATGAAAAGAAGTTTGTTTTCACAAGTATTTTGCCCCATAACCAAGATGTACGGACATTATTGATGTTTTTTTTATTATTATTTTTTTTTTAAATAAAGGTAATAAATCTTTTACAGTCATTAAATATTTACTGGAATATTAATTGCAAATGAAAACATAATATTAATGTGTAAAAGTCCATTGACAAGGTCCATTTTAACTATCAGACCAGTGTTAATTGATAATCAGAACAGGTTACACTGAAATAGTGAATGGTTGCAGATTACTCTCCCTTTGCACCGAGACTGCGTGATGTAGATTTTATTTTTTATTTTTTTTTGTCAGGGGATTTTTATCATTAATTTTTTTTTTTTTTTATTTTTATTTATTTATTTTTATTTGTGAAATGTACAAGAATAAATTTAGATAATGCCTACTAATATTTTACAATGTAAATTCTTGTGTTAAGTTTGTCAAAAAAAAAAAAAATTTGAATGCATCCCAATAATATAGAAGAAAATTTATAAATTACTTTTTACAATATAGACTTTCTTGCATGAAATGAGATTACAGCTTCTTTGGTACTTATTATGTCGTTGAGAAAAACATTCAGAAATAACAAAAGATGAACACTGAAAACTCTTCCATTGTTCAGCTGTAATCAATAAAACTATTTTGCAGATATGATAAATGTCTGATTTAACCAACATTTTGTCGAGTTGAATATGGCTTGGCACTACTAGGGTTGTGTTTGTTATTAATATCATGTACATATTTTGTCCCAGTTCAGTTGATGTGGGAAGGGCCTGATCAAATGTGTATGTTTCAGACTCGTATTGTGAGTCATCTTGCAGAACAACTCGGCTGCCAGTCTGCACTAGATCACCATTATTGATTTCTATTTACAATGCTTCCTTTTGCAGCTTACCCTCTGATTTTCATCATGGCCCCCAAAAACAAATCAATAAACACGTAAGCTGGACATAAATGCTCAACTGTTTCAGCACATTTAAAAAAAAAAATTTCATACATATTTTTTCTTGTGTTTTTTTTGCAAAATTGTATATTTCTTTATTGCAGCTATAAAATAAATAAATAAATAGCCTTATTTGCATCTGCATCATATAAATTAAAGAATTATTATAATGTGTAGACTGATTGAGTCATCTTGTACATTACAGCAACTCTTTCTCTTCGGGCTTCTGTAGACAGAGGTGGACTTATTCTTACGAGAATTTAGTAAAATGTTCCTTGTGGTAGTTCAATAAGTTGTTTCAGTACAAAGGTAAATATGTTTTGTTCACCAGGTTTATTTTCTGCCGTGTGCCTTTTTGTTTTGTTCGATTGTGTAACCAGTTGCATGCTGTACGATGGAGGAATTTCACAATGGCTTCTACCAGACATGCAGACATGTTAATGAAATGTAACTTATTTTAATCTTTTTCAGATCTGTGCCTTTTCATCTCCTCAGCAAGCTTGTGTTGAAACTACAATCAACAAAATGTCTTCAGGTAAACAGAAATTACAATTTCAAAGAAAAGATTAGTTCAAGGTCAACATTTATCAAGATATATATATCCTACCAAAAAAAATAGTTTACACAAAAATTGATATGATAAATATCAGGTTTTGTTTCAGATGCTTTGTATTAACAATTACTTGAAAGAAAATTGGCCCAAAGATAATCATTTTTTTTTTTTAGCACAGAACAGTTCATCTTTATTTATATATAATATATAAATATATAGATTGTTTTTCTATACCTTTTCTAAATTAACTTAAAAAAAATTAATAAGATTGAAATCTCTACAGAGAACAAACAGCAAGAAAATCTAGATAATACAGAATACCTAGACAGTTTCAAGTTAAATTGCTCTCTTAAATTTTTAATTTTGTACACTCTAATGTGTAATTGAATGTTTAATTTTGGCTAATTAATAATTATAAATATTCAGGTTGAGGATCCCTTATCCGAAATTCCAAAATCAAAAACTTCTTCCAAGCAGTAGAAATAATAATCTTACATTTTCAAAATATTTTTCATATACAAACCATATTTTAGTCGCAATATTTTAAAAAAACACAAACAATTTTACTAATCCTGCAGAAGCTGTATATGAATAATAAATGGGAATTCATATTTTGTCATAGATTCTATTTTTATGCTATCTCCTTGTATTCCAAACTTTGAAATATTGTGAAATCTGAAATACTTCTGCTCCCAAGCATTCCAGATAAAAGATTCTCAACCTGTAGAATGAGGAGTTTATCCTTTCATTCATTGTAGGGGAGGGGGGGGTAGGAAAAAAAAAAAAAAAGACTTATTAAAACTGCAATTTTACTGAACATGTATTGTGACAAGAAGTTTGTTTTATTACTGCTGCTGCCAGTGTGTAACTGGCTGAGTTTGTTTGTTTGTCTGCGTGAGTCGCCCAAGAAGCCCCAGCATAGGATCCATCCTAACCACCGAGGGTATTATGATGCGGTTGTTATGTGGAAAGGGAAAGGTACCCATGTTTTCAAGCCTGCAATATCTTTTATGAGAAATGCTGCAAGCTTTTGTATTATTATTTTTTTTTTATTTTTTTTTTTTTTTTTTTTATTTTTTTTTTTTTTTTTTTTTAAACTATGGATTTGTTTGCCTGATGCTATGTATTAGCTTTCATCAGTTTATAATTTTTCTTTCTTTAATGTTTGTTTTACAGCAGCAAAGGTTCGTTATGATTTGGTGGTTTATGTCTGTAGTATCACGATATGCAATATTTTTTCACCAGTATATTTTTGTTCTGTTTGTTTTGATGGTGGTGCTTTTTGTGTGTGTGTGTGTGTGTGTTCATTTGTTTTATTTGTTTATTTTTTTTTTTTTTTACTATTATTATTACTGTTTGTTAACCCAATCAATAGTGTGAAGTTGTTTGTATAGTTTGCTCTTGATAGAAACTCAATACAAATAAGTGTGTTGTTGTTGTTTTTAATAAGCTTCTGTCAGATTTTTGTAATATGTAATAGTTAGTCCACACAAAATGTTCAGTTTTCATTTTCCCCATTTTTAATGCATTATGATTATTTTTTATGATTAGTTTGTTTTGTTTTTTAAATAAATAATGTCCATATAATCGTTTATTATTTTTATCATACTTGCAAAGGGTAAGCACTTAATTGTTCTTAAACTGATACTTTTTAAGAAAATATTCCTCATTAAAATGATCATTTGACTTCATTTATATGAAACTTAATACCATTTTATCCTGTCTTTAAGAGATTCTGATTTCTGCTGAAATATTTTTTACATAAAATAATCTGAATATTCTGTTTTTCATTGGTCCTGTATTAATAACTTGGTTTGAGTAATCAGTATGAAAATTCAGTAAAACTAGTTTTTATTTATTTATTTATTTTAATTTTCTCTCTCTCTGATTGACTTGACTCTTGAGTTATTTGTGTGTGAAAATGTTTGCTGCTGTGTATTAACAGATGATGCTAAAGAGAAGCCAGGTGGTGTTGCCTATGAGGTCATCTTGAAGCCTGCCACAACCGAACTTACCCCTACTAAAATTCTCTCTCCACCCAAAGAGAAACTGCTGACACAGGATGACATAGTGAAGAAGCTGAAAAAGGCAGAAGAAAGGAGACAGGTAATATATTTAGAAT
This sequence comes from Chrysomallon squamiferum, assembly GCA_012295275.1. NCBI lineage: Eukaryota > Metazoa > Mollusca > Gastropoda > Neomphalida > Peltospiridae > Chrysomallon > Chrysomallon squamiferum. The sequence goes on from CM022670.1 coordinate 9,834,617, forward strand.
TGATAATGTAACAAAGTTTTTTCAGTGAATATAGCCTTTTTTCTTTTCTTTTTTTTATATATATATAAATTAAAAAGAATATTTAATGTATTTTTGTTTTTGTCCATATTGTTAAATTATAGCTTTGTGATTATGGTATTGTATGCTATGACAGTCTTGGTATTATTTAATTTGTCAAAACTGAGGGGGGTTCCCTCTGGTATGGGACATTTTGAAACTTAAGATTTGTACAAATCTATTATTGATGTTTTTCCAGTCATTTGAACAAATGAAACTTGAACACATTACCAAGGAGAGGGAGAAAGCAGAAGAGAAGATAGCCAAGATTCAGGCTGAGTCGGAGGCGTTCTCGAAACTGACGCAGGAAAAATTGAGGCGATCAATGGAAATCAGCAGAGAGAAACGGGAACAGCAGATTAAAGCTCTGCAGGAAAGACTGAGAGAACATGTGAGTACCTATTTGAACCATATTTATGTTTTATGTTGTTTGCTTAAAGTTTTAAAAATTTTTTTTTTTAATATAAAGAGTAGGGGTGCAGACTTTTCCACAAATGCTGAATTTCCACTTTCTAACAAGGAGGGATGTTCACAAAATCAACTGAAAATACATAGTAGTTCTCCGAAGCATTGCCCAACTATTTCTGAAGATAAGAATATAATAGTTCAGTAAAAAAATTGATAATCAGTTCAGTAAATAAATTGATAAACAGAAGTGGCAATTTTCATAAGTGGAAGAGATCAAACACCTCTAATATAGTTATTTCGTGGAAGCTTTTTAATTTCATTTTTGTTTGTTATATAATCAGCTGTGTTTTGTTTACTTTACTATGGTGTGTTCATATTGTTGACAGTTCAGTTACCTTTTAAGTAGTCATAGTGATGTTGTTGATATTTCCTTTACATAACTGAACAATTCTTTTTTTGTATCCAGTATTGATTGATTTGAAGATAAAATTGTTAATATATTGCTGTCAGTTTCTAAAATGATTTCAAATCAGTTTCTGGAAGTATTTATTTTATTTCCATTTTTTATTTTTTATTTTAATTTTATTTTAATTTTATTTTAATATTTTTTTTTTATTTAAATATTTTTTTATTATGAGAATATTGTGATAAATATTTTGCAAATTTAAAGAAAAATTTGGTTTCAACTAGAAGAAGCATCTACAAAATTGGAATTTTAAATGTTTGTTGTGGCATAAATGGCTTCTATTGAATTTTTATTTTTATTTTTTGTTTAGTTTTTTTTTGCTTCTAAGTGTTGTGATGATTTTCTTTCTTTGTGCATGTTCAATTTGTTATGTTTAGCTTGCTAAAGTGGAAGCAACATGCAAGAGGAGTGACACACTTAGTAAAGATCTGCAGGAAAGAATCAATCACAAATTTGAAACTTATGAGGAAAATAAAAAGGCACAATTGGAATCTTTGATGAAACGCCTTAAAGATCATGTAAGTTGAAAGAAAAAAGTGAACCATTTCTAAATTTTTTTTTTTTTTTTTTTTTATTTTTTTTTTTATTTATTATTATTATGATAAAAGCCTGATAAACCTTCACTCTGTGTTTTTAAAATATGAGGTTCTTGCTCAAAAGGCCACACTTCCCTTGTTTTTCACACATTTTTCATTTTGCCTTTTTTCCTTACAGTTAAAAAATGGCAGGTATGGGAATGGGTTTTGCATATGTAAATCATCTGAAACACCATATATCGTCACATAGCTAGAACTGAATGAATGATATTTTTGATTTTTGAATTGGTCAGCATTTTAACATTAGATACATGTGTCTATCTGCTATAATTCATTCACTTGTATTTTATTTTTTCTTTAATGTAACTTGAGTATGACTGAAGAGAAAAACTTCTTGGGTTGTCACTACATAAAAATGGAAAGAGAAAAGACTTATGAAATCTTCCTTTGGGACTTCTTCAAAGCAAGAGCCTGCTTACTGAACTGCAGCTGAGAAGTCCTTGGAGATAGCACATAATTTATTTTAAAAAAATAAAAAATAAAGGTTTTCTTTTATGTTTAATTTTCATCCTTGGTTTAGGCTTCTCACATTAAAGAGGTCTGTGAAGCAAGTAAGAACATGAACAAAATGTCTGAAGAGAAAATCCTGGAGAAGATGGAGACGGCTCTGAGAAACCGAGAGGGGCAACTGAAGGCCCTGCAGGAACGCCTTCTGGAACATGTAAGATTCATTATTGACAGGTTTTTCCTTAAGTCTTATGGTTAGCAGCATTTTGAATACAATACAGTCAGCTGTAATGATTGCTTTTTTTCTTCTTCTTCTTCTTTCTTTTTAAGGAAATTATCTTTAATTTTTAAAATGTCAAACAATGTTTCTGTTTTGCTAGGAACGGAGAATTGAAGAGGTGAGAAAGAAAAAGGAAGTTCGGCCCTCTGCAAGTGCCGAAGAAGTGTGATCAACATTTTCTGATCTTTTGGACATATGAACGGCTTCTACCTTTTCCCCCTTTTACTGTTCTGTTTATACTTGGGTGTTGTTGGCGGAAAGCAGCTGTTCTTGACCCATCTTGACTGTAGCACAGCATTATTAGTTGCTGCTAAATTGTACTGGTGTAACTATTGTAAAGCTTCATACGTGTGTATGTAATCAAACTTTGATATTGAAAATTTTTATGCTAAACAGGCACAACAATTTCAGATTTATGAACAAATTTTTAAAGAATATTCCTTTCTTTTTTTTTTTTTTTTTTTTTTTTAATTCTTCTTCTCCGTGTGTGTGCTTGGATAATTTTTGTCAGACTTGAAATATTCTTACATGTTCATATAAATATATACATATGTATATTATATTGACACTGCCACCTTTATTATTATTCCATTGAAAAAGCTATGCATTTTTTTGTCTTTGATAGTTCTTGAAATGTTTTCATTCCCAATGCATTTTGTGGCTTTTCATTGAGTTCATTTGTCTATATTTCATTTGTCATGGTTTTCACCTGTAATTTGTGTGTAAATGCGTTTTTCTGCAATACCTGAGAATACAGAATATGGACATTCTTTTCTTTTTTTTTTGGTTTAAATTTCAATATTTCTGAGGTTTGGTCATTTCTTCTTTTTTCTGTTTAACTTGCATGATTTCACTGTTAGCAGATCATACATGTTTGAATTTTCAAAAAAATTTGAGATGTCTTTAAAAGATTTGAATATCATCCAGATGTTCTAACTTTTGACTGTACAGAAGGTAACATTTCAGTTTATTAATACTGACTTGTCTTGGTTAATGAGTACATATATATTCACTGTGTTCTTTTTATGCACATGCTATCAGTCTAAAATCAGATTCTTAATTGTGTTATAACTTGAGCAATTTTTATTATTTTTTTAATGTTAAGAAATTTTTAGCTTTTGATGTTTCTCAATGTATACATATGGTGAATAAATTTTTTTTTTTTTTTTTTTTCAACTGCAATATCAAATTTTTTTTTTTTTTTTTTCCATCCATGTTGCCTTCCATTTAAAACTATCCTAAGTGTAAATTTAAAAAGTTAAATGTGTTAAAGCATTTATTCAGTTCAACCCAATTTGTCTTGTTATTTGCTTTTCAGACATTACAGGTGAAATTTCAGCTGCACATTTTTTTTAAAATTAAAAACTTAGTGTCACAGCTTTGGAGATTAAATTGTATATCATTGGTTTGAAAAATTAAGTTGTGTATTTTTTAGTAAAGGTGTATATAAAGATATGTGATTCATGCTTAACAAATTGCTTAACAAGTTTTTTAATGATATTTAATTTTTATTTTAAAGAAGGGGAAAAAAAAAAAACGTATTTTGGATATTTTACCAAATCAGAAGTGTTGCAAATTATTGATTGAATGGTTGTAAAATTTATCTGCTTAAATTAATGATCTACATGATTTGGTGTGAAGCCAGTTACATATTCTTTGAATGTTATGTAGTTTCAGTCTTTAGCTTGCATTAGTTTAATGTAGCAGTCAAGAAAAACAAAAATTTCAATAAAAAAAGTCACAAAAACTACTGTTTTTGTTTTTATTGCTTTATTCCTTTGAATTCATGAATAATGGTTATCTTAAGATATCCTCACATTTATTTATATAAAATTTGATATGCATGATTAATAAAATGAGCAGATCATCATTGTTTGCATAGTAAGTTATAAACATTTTTATCTCATAAAACCAGGCTGTCTTCTGAACAAAATGTTGGACATTTTTGTGAATACAAGTGAACTGTCATATAAGATTTTAAAGGATAATTTTGTTGGTCCCAAAAATGACAGGTTTAATCACAAGATGTATGTTGAATGGTTTCAAACTATTTGAACACACAAGAATTCATCCAAAGGTTCAATACATTTATCGATGGGAAGAATTTGTACATAAATTTCATTTGCTGCAAACAATTTTTGATAAAAATTAAAACTGAACTTGAAATGTTTCAGATGATATGCCTTGAATTTTTTTTTTTATCTTGGTCAACTTTAATAACTGGCATTTCGTGTGGTGTTGTTAAGTAAATTGGTTTTAGAAGTTGTGATGGTACATGGGAAAACTTGCTTTAGTTCATAGTAAAATCAAATTTTTTTTTTTTTTTTCTTATACAATGTTATGCTCGAATTTTAAAATTAATTGATACGTAGCCATTTTTAAAATCAAGTCTAATTAGTGTGGGTTTATTTTACAACAAATGCTGAACAAATAACCTACAAAATAATTACCTTTCAAAAAATTAAATTCATTAGTTTGTGTATGACAGATTTAACCATTGCTAATGTTTGATAGTTTTTTTTCATACCAGATTTATTTCTCTTACTAAATGCTAATATTTGTAAATTACATCTTCTGGGCTGAATTTTATACAAAAAAATAATAGTTAAGCTATTTATATATCTGTAATATTTCAATCATTTTAATACGTGTATAATTAATTAAAATGCTCTGAATGAGAACAAAAATATGAAAGAATGTACACAAATGAACACATTCACGGTTAAGCAGGTTAAATGAGTTGTTCCTGAATGATGACTTCAGAATAAAAGTTGAAGCACTGATAACAGTGCAACCAAAATAAGAGATGGTGTCACCGTGGAAGAATCTGCAATTAAACAAGCAAATATTAGTAGGTGGGTGGGGATTCTATAAAATTATTATTTTATTACTATTATTACTTTTTTTTTTATACCTTCTTTTTTTTCAAATTTATAGTAATACAAATTTTAAATCAGTAGAACCTAACAGTAAGGTTGACGTTATTTCTTAATAATATATTGAATTATGCTAATATTCCAGTGAAAAACTAAACAATTCATGGATACCGGTATGAAACTTTCCCATTCGAATAATTTCGGCCGATTCCGATGTATCTCGGAATAAAGCCGAAGAATTCCGAGTGGCAAAAACGACACACCGCATTGTTTTCAGGTTTTTTTTAATTACTACCGTCAGGGGTAGATAACTAAAGATGGATTTGTATCCCAAACTGGTTGGAAGAACTTGCAATAGATTAAGCACACCAGTACTGATCAAAGCACGATTAGTTTGCCTACCGCATTCTTTGTTGTCGTTACGAATCGTGGTTGTCTGTCTGTCTATCCAAGAATGATATCTTGACTCGCATTTAAACTTCGATTCATCATAACATTCAATGGCGACGTTGACAGAACTGGTAATATGAAATCAGATTAAGAATGAAACGTAAACAACATTAGTAGCCTAATCTTGATTGTAATGGGGTTTTTTTGTTGTTGTTGTTTGGTTGTTTTTATTGTTGTTATTGTTTTGTTGGTGTTGTGTGTGTGTGTGTGTGTGTGTGTGTGTGTGTGTTTTTTAAAGAATTAATTATCATATTTAGACTTCTTAATTTGTTAGCATATATTGTGAAAAAGAATACGGGTATTCTGTGAATGTGTTATTAATATTTTATAAATATATTTATTAAACAAAAAAAAAAATCTTAATAATAATTATTATTATAACATATTCTGTGCTCTTTTTTTCTTTTTTCTTGCTTTTTTTTTTTTTTCACAAGTTTGTAAATTACGTTATTTTGTCTTTTATTGCTTGTGTATGTGTTGGCTATAAAATACAGAAGAGATTCCCCACATTTGCTAATCACGACCGCCATAAAGAAAGTAGTTACAACTTCTGATTTCTTTGAATACTTTATATTTATTGTCAGCTGAACAATTTATCTAAATAGGTCAATTCCTTGCCATTTTATTATTTTCGTTAACACGGTTACTACTTGTTTTTTTTGTTTGTTTTTTTTAATTTAGCGTGAAGTCAGCTTACTACCAGAAATGTTGACTGAAAGCTTTAGGTTTTTTTTTTTTTTCTCTCTTCTTCTTCTTTTTAAAGGAGGCGTTTAAGCGGTAGGAGAAAGAAAGAAAGAAAAAAAAAGCGCCAAAATATTGATAACGACTGAATAAAGAGAAAAGAAAGAAAAAGAGGGTCAAAATTACTTTGAATATTTTTTTTTTTAGTATTATTATTATTTTTTTCTAATTAGAAACTTCTTTTAATATATTACTAAATAGCAATATTTTTTTTTTTTTTTTTTTTTTTTAATGCAAGAATTCAGATATTATTATTATTATTATTTTTTTTTTTTTTTTTAAATTATTGCATGCTTACATTATTTTAGATTTATTGTTACCTATCGTCATCTTACTTACGGCATGTTACAAGATCAATAACACTGTAGACAGGTCATACGTTTTCTAAAACTTTTTAAGAGTTTTTCAGAACGTGTTATCTATATGTCAGACTAAATACAAATTTGATACGGTTTGCTGTATGCTTGTTCCAAACTTTTTAAAGGTATAATCTCTGCCTTGTCTTTGTTATATTTATTGTGTATTCAGCTGTATTGCTTTTGCGCATTACTGCTTAACGTATTGTTACATCAAATACATGTATATTGTTCCTGACGTGCTGCAATGTTTGATTTACGATCACATATTCACACACAGTAGTGTCTAAACGGATGACAGTCAGCAGGCCTAACGAACACCAGAAACAAAACAAAACGATAATAATAAAAATTAAAATTAAAGTAAAGTAAATAAAATAATCTAGCATTGATATTATGCCTATTCATCTTATTCTAATTAATAATATTATTTGTTATTACGTGACTGCTAGATTTATTCGTTCTTACTAATTCTGACCTGAAACTGGGAGGTGTTGAAGGCGCTTGAAACTGCTTTCTAAAAATTATTTATTTATTATTATGATTATCATCATCGTCGTCGTCGTCGACGTCGTTATTGTTATCATTATTTATTTTATTTATAAGCACTGTTACAAAACATATAAACTATTTGTGATTAGGAGTCCTGGACGACTTTGATGCGCAGTCTGCCAAGTCGACTTAAGATGTTTGCATTCCTGGAAAGAAAACTTTAGCATTTTTCTAATATATTTGGATTAAGAATTTAAAATTGTTTCAGTAATAATGAGATAACAGGCTTACTGTAAC
>CM022670.1:9847082-9939582 GCA_012295275.1 Chrysomallon squamiferum
ATAATAATGCAGTCCAAATCATCGAATGGATTACAATGGAGGAAGCGCCATTTGCTGCAACGGAAAAATATAATAAATAAATATAATAACAACAACAACAACAAACAACAACTATAATAGTAATCAAAATAATAATAAAAAGAAAGTAAAGGAAAAAAAGGTTATTTCAAATAAATATACTTAATAAATTCCAATTAGTCTAGATTATTAATAGCTTATTAAAATTATTATTATTATTATTATTATTATTGCGAGATAAAAATAACAAATGTAAGCAAATACCATTAGATTCATTTCCAATTAGCCCCTTTGATTTACCTAATTCAGTTACAAAATAATATGGACGATCATCAAATGGCTGGTCGTGGATCATAAATAATTATTTTACTAATCACATTTACTATTGGTAATCCATACGTGTGTATATATATACATATATATATATATATATATATATATAAGTTAAGTAGGTAGGTATGTACGTACGTACGTAAGTGTGTATGTGTGTGTCAGTGAACGTAAATGTTTGTGTCGTGGTCTGTATGTAATAAGTACGTATGTATGTGTCTGTACGTATGTAGGTAAGTATGCGTGTATGTACGTGTAGGAGCTGAACCTAAACGCCTGAGATCTTATTATTATTGGCGCGTACCACTTAAATCACAATAAACGAAGAAATGCTCATTATTTTATTTTATTTTACATTTTTTTTTTTTTTTTTTTTACATGCACGTGTCACGAAAAGAGGACTGTATTTAAAAAAAAAAAAAAAAACAAACAAGGCAATTTGAAATGATTTAGTACGTATCCGGGCGGCAAGATACTTGGCCCTTCTACGTTGCCTCTTCTCGGGACTGTTGTTTACACTATTATCATGGCTGTTGCTACTCTGCAAAGCAGAAGTGTTTAATATTTACATGCAAAGTCGTTCAGATGAGCTGGATCCAACCTTCATTGGTTAAACTACGTAATAATAATGTCGCTAGCAGAGAGATCTAGCGTACAGGACCGATTTATTTGAGTGACCCCATTATTAAGAGAGTCTGGCTATGATAATAATCCATTAAAGGATTATTTAGATCGCGTCTTAAAGGGTAATCCAACAACTAAAATTAAGTCCCTTAAAATAATAATAATAATAATAATAATAATAATAATAATAAATTTATTTATTTATTTATTTGTTTATTTATTATTGCTGTTGTTGTTGTTGTCATGTGGCCTGTTTGGTGGTAGACAGTTTACTTGAATGAAAAAAAGATTTATTTTTAACTGACTAATAGAAACGTGTGTAAGTACATGCATGCATAATAACATATATTAACAGATATAATACTGTGTGTAATATATGTTTGTATTTGTATCTATCTTTCTAACCATCCATCTATGTGCTCCCCTCTTGTGGTACCCGTACCCAGTACAGCCTTCTTGAAACATAAAAACGTAAAAAAAAAAAAAAAAAAAAAACTATTTTACCATTAACTGATATTCTACTTAAAAAGCTGTTAAAGCATCTATTCTAGGTATAAATATATTAATGTGCTTACGGCAACTTTGGAAGTCGTTTCTGAGTTTATAAAGTTCGTGGCTTATCGTTGCGTCATCATGGTCGGCGCATCTGCCTTCCGCTTCATGGAAACACGTCCTTGCTTGTCTCACTGTGCTGAAATCATGGAGAAAAAGAAGAGAAAATGATCGAATTCATGAAGGAAGGATTTAGGTTTCAGGACCTGCTCAACACCTTTTAATATCGAGTCGTACCAGTCGTCGTACCAGTCGTCGTACGTTATTTCGATAAGTATAATTATGAGAGGGAAATATTAGTATATAAGATTTCTGAAACCAACCTGCAGATCTCATGGTCATTTTTCGATTTTTGCATACTAACTCGAAACACCTTTTTGCAGTGTAGAATTTTTTCACAAGGAGTCACTGCCCGGCATATCTCTAGGTTAATAATTCCTATAAATAATAATAAATAATAATAATAATAATAATAATAATAACAACAACAACAACAGCAACAAAGATATGTGTTCTGCAAAGAGGGGGAGAGATAACACATACAAGAGACCCAGAACGTGAACAAGGCTCCGATCTCAAACTCGGACACGTAATATAGAGTTTAAAAAGTTTATTATCATCTCCATCGTCATTATAAGAAAGACAACGAAAACAATAAACGCAATTACAATAACAGCAGTATAATAATAGTTGATAAGGCTTATACATCCTAGAATATTTTGTTTGATAAAAATAAAAATAAGCATGTGCAAGTAAAAGGTTAACTTGTTCATGAAACATTTAAAAAATAAATAAATAAAAAAAATTAAAATCCACCAACCTTTTCCCCCCACCACCCAGTGGTAATCCTCACAAAGAAAATCCCCAAACAATGACATTAATTAATATTTCATAAAATATAGGATATTTAAAGTTATAAATTTAGTCAAACGAGTGTAATTTAAACTGAAAATTTTATGAAATTAAAGAGAACTTTAAATTATGATATTCATTCAGTAAGATGTTGAAGTGAGCAATTTAAACAGTATTACTTTCACAGCCATTAATTTTTTAAAGTAAAAATTACTCGCACGCTATAATAATAAAATAATTTCAGAATTAACGTATTTTTACAATCATATTAGAGCTTAATCCAAAAATTTGTATCAGTAATAGTTTACGTACCCGAAAGAATAACAATTAAGAATATCAGCTTCATCATGATTCGAACTGAAATGTTTTCAAAGCCTCCCGAAGTTGAATTCTCTGCTTAACTCACAGGATCATAAACGTTTATATACTTGACAGAAGTGACAGAATAAAGTTTTCAAAATTATGGAACGCCTTTTAATAATTACTTTATTTTAATTAATTTATGTAAAACATGTATTTAATTTAAATAAATGTAAATATATTTGTTTAATTTGAATAAATATTCAAGCTTGTTTTTTGGGGGGTTTTGGGGTTTTTTTTTAACAACTTGTCCTTTAATTATTAATAAGTTGTTTTCATATCACGAACATAAATTAATTATTCATAGATGCAAGTTTTTTTTTTCAAGTAGTTCAGTGCAAGAAACGAAATCTACTAAATTTTATAATAAACTAATATTAAACTGTTCTGTTTAATTTCATACAGTACACTGCTTTATTATGCAGTATAATACTATACTAAAATATAATATATTAATACTATATCTTCCTATAAAATATTATTCGATACAAAAATATACTTTATCTTACTATACAATGCATACTATACTGTAATGTACTCTGCAACATTATAGTATACTATTCCAGGATCGGCGCCAGAAAGACAGGATTAGATTCTGGCGCTCCCAGGAAAATATCAAGTTCAAGTTTTGAAAAACAATGCATTTTTAACAAATTGTTTTCAGCATTTGAGCAGAGACCAAGGGTAATTTAAAAAAAAAAAAAAATACCCTTTTGTGCTCAAATGTCCGGACACCTCAAAAAAACCCACAAAAAAAACAGCACTACTTGATACTATTTTATTTGCAAAATTAAGATAAGAATAAACAAACACAAAGACAGACATTAGTGATGAACTAAGAGTATAATCGACAGTTGAACAGACACTCGATACTAATACATCTGAAATCAAATTTGGCCGAGGGATAAATGCAGACAGAAAGACAATTCAAAATTTCACTTTGCATGCCTTTTTCCTCAGCAAATTATTTTTAACCAATTCAGCTAAACCAAGTGATTATTTGTGTTACGTATATTTTTCTCTACCTCTCTAATTTATTGATTGATTGATTGATTGATTTATTTACTAGAGATTCCATTAACCGAAATACTTGGGACCAGGAGGTTTTCGGATTTCGGATTTTTTCAGAGTTTGGAATATAAAGAGAAAGTCTGAGAATATAATCTAATTCTACATACGAATTGCATTTATATTCCATTAGCAGCATATACAAATAGCAGGGATGTATATATGTTGCACTGGTTAGAACTGGGATTTTAGGAAATGGGGGTTCCTTACATTGTTGTTGATACTCTTTCTCTCTCTCTCTCTCTCTCTCTCTCTCTCTCTCTCTCTCTCTCTCTCTCTCTCTCTCTCTCTCTCTCTCTCTCTCTGAGTTGTATGTGTCAGTATAATCATACGCCCAAAAGTACTTATTAACTTCATAAGAAATTCGCACTACATTTTTATGAGTCTGTGAACTGGTTCAATAGAAATGCACTGAATGTTTTATGCTAATCGATGTCAATGTGAATTATATAATCGTTTTATGCTACCCATTTGCATATTTCAACTGTTTAATTAATGAGTTGAATTGAAATTGTGCAAAATAATGTGGCATGATTAATGCACTCTATATTTAATCAACTCAAATTTGACAAGCAGTTCTCCCACCTTTACTTCCCCATAAATTTACCTCCTGAAACTCGAACTAATTGATAAAAACCATCAGAGAACGACAGACAGAAAACAGATAAACAAATATATTATATACAACCACAAAACACATACGTTTATACGTTTACAACAGATGGATGTAGACAGACATATATGTACGTTTATATTAATGCATGTTATCGTGTTCTTTATACGATATGACGTCATTATTAAATTAATATCTTGTTTATATATATTACGTACGTTTGTCAGCTACTTCATTTATGTAAGTACTTCAGCCAACAAGTACGTATCTATTCCATAATCCGGCTTACTAAAGTCCTTGTGTTTGAAAATGTTAGTACAATATAATCTGCTAAAAGTTAAAACAAAATTTCTAGTGCACGTATATGTAATATTTTTAGAATTTAATATAATTTGTTCTTATCATATCACTTGTTTTAATTTTATATACACAGACTGTATATCTAAATGGTCATACAGTTCCGTTAAATACAGAACTATATATTTCAAATCTGCATTTCATTAAGATAAATTCGTTTACCAAAATGCCTCTGAATCAGCTGTTCGAATGACATATCGGCAATAAGCGATTGGTATACGAAATACTGACAATAAGGATTCGTATGTGAAAGATCGATAATGCGCCATTCTTAAATGATTCACATGCGAAAGATCGACAGTCCGAGATTCATGTGAGTCATCAACAACTCGCAATTCATATACGAGACGTCGACAGTTTGTTATTCAGCTGCAAGACATCGACAGTACGACATTGAAATGTTAGACATTGATTCGTAAGTAAGATATCGACATGTTGTACGTAACTTTCAAAATGAATTATAACAAAGAACAAAATAGCAGTGAAGGAAAAAAAAAAAGAGAAGTATACATGTAGTAGTACGCTTTCTGACATAATTATATCACTTTCGCCTTTTCTGTAGCAATGAGTTTTAATTATTTATTGTTACTTCTGTTGTTGTTGTTGTTGTTGCTGTTGTTATTATTATTATTATTATTATTATTATTATTATTATTATTATTATTCTGCATGTGAATTATATATGCTAAATCATATATAGAGAGAGAGAGAGAGAGAGAGAGAGAGAGAGAGAGAGAGAGAGAGAGAGAGAGAGAACTTAAAGCACATTTATTATTTGTAATTAGAAAGTAAATTACTGAAAGCATTAACATACTTAGGCAGAACAGTCTGGAATGTACCTAAGGATCAGGTGCATTTACAATGCAGAATAATAAACAAATAAATAAATAAAAATTATTGACAACTGAACCTGCTGTACTACATGTTACAGATTATGCTGTGTGATGCAATACAAAAACATTGTACAGATTATAAAAATGTTAATTTTTGAAAGTCATATAATTTTGTCAGTGGGAACCAATATACTTCTCTTTATTTTTTTCTTCACTGCTATCTGGTTCTTTATTATAATTAATTTTGAAAGTTATGTACAACATAATATTGTTTAAAAAGTCTTATAAAGATTATTATAGCTTTGCACCTACATACACTTTTGTTAATGATAACATAAGTAATGTATACAAATTAAACCTGTTTCTAAATTCAAGGATTCCATTAAACGATGGTTAAAATTCAATAGGCTAACAATAATTTTGCCGTTCGGTTGTTGTTTTTTTGCACTTGGTTGGATTTGGTTATTTCTTTCTTTAAACTGGTTTTAAAATAATAATAATAATAATGTATTGTTAATTCTACAGAAGTAGTGTAAAAGTGTTCTATGCATAATCAGCAGCAATTATAACTTTATTTCGTTTAGCCCGGATGCAGTTTTTGAGTCTCATTTTAGAATTTCCCCCCGTCCCCGTGCAACCAAAGAATTGATTAAATGATTAAATTGCATTGATGCACTGAGAAACACTAAAACATTAAAAAATATTGAATGGTAACTGCATTGAAAACAAAATGTAATAATAAATGTAGATGGTAGTAAATGTAATAAATATTTGTAAAAATAATATAAAACAAGAAAAACTGACAGAGAAGAAGCATTTTATTTAACAATAAATATTAACAGATTAATTATTATTCAATATGTCTTATTAAATATAAAAAATGTATTATTAATAAACTCTTTTATTGTTAAATATGATTAAAAATAAGTATTTACTTTAGATATTAATTATGTATTACAAAACGAGCTGCCATTTCTTATGAATCGTTGGGTTGCAAAATCTAATAAATCCAGTTCTAAAAATATACAATAATAGAAATGAATTAATGTTATTTATATCTTATATGCAATCTTGAAATAAACATGATCAAATTTTGAAAATATTAGTTTGTACAAATATTCATAATTCATTTGTTTAGTTTTTTTATGTAGTTAAAATTACCCTAGCTGCCCTAATTTTTAGTTACTTTAGCACACACAGTTTTATTAACAATGTCACAATGCTAGTTTATCATGAAATAAAAATTTCTCTCATGCAGAACAAATCTATTACTATTCTTGATAAAGCTTTTAGTAATAGGGTACCTATGCAAAATATTACACATGTATCACAATTATATGAAAAAACTGCATAAATTGGCAGAAATGACAACTACAACAATTTGATTAGTTTCTTTGATGGAAATGATCTAATTCTGAATAGAACACACTATTAATTTTTATAATTTTACATACTTCTAGTCAATGTCTATCAATATTAGTCATATATCTGTCATCAGTTGCAATATCAAACACACATCAATTGTCTACTGCAACACCAGACACATTATTATTTTCTGCCACATCATCTTCATGTCTTTCTTCAGCTTCCACAACAGACATACATCTGTCATCTGCTGCCATATGATTCACTTGTCTGTCATCTTCTGTCACGTTCATTAACTTGTATGTCATCTAAGACTTTATTAGACATGAATCTTTTATCTGCTGCTTCATCAGTTATATTTCTGTCCCCTGCTGTTGTATCTTGGAGATGTATTTCATCTATATCAACATCTTTTACCACACGATCAACACCTCTAACATGCTTTTCTTTCATCTCACTTAATGCCTCTGTAAAACCGGATTTTAACACCATTTCTCCAACAGTTTCTGTTTTATCTTTATTTTTTACATTTCTAATGTCAGCACTTTTTGTTATGTCGTCTGAATTGACATCATTATTGACTTTTTCCATATCACCCTCTTCAAGTTGTTGTTTGGGTGTTATCTCCTCCAACTTTTTTCATTTTATCGACGGTTGGTTTGATACTGAACTCTACGATTTCCTTGCTTTTTTCTTGCACTTCTTTATCAGAGACATGTTCAGTCTTTTCAGAATTGTTTTCTCTTCCACTGTTATCACCATCATCATGTTTAGGTCCTGAAATGAAAAAAAAAAAAAAAAAAAAAAAAAAAAAAATAATAATAAATAAATAAATAAAATAAAATAAAATAAATAAATAATAACATCAACCCCTTAATTATTTAGCCATATCAGTGAGATTGTTTTATTTAATGTAATAATTAAATTACCTTTTAAAATTCTATCCCAGGCTATTTTATTCTATTACTATAAGCAAAATAATATCATGAAAAAAATGTGGAAAAACATAATAGTGATCATACATCATCATGTGTCTGTTATACTGTTATACTTTATTATTATTAAAGATTTATGTTGTTCCAAATACAATATTTTTTAGCAGTTATACAAAACTTTAGCCAAATAATATATAACAGTTTAATTTAAATACACATAAACAGATTTGTCTCTTTAACAAAATTTACTTTATTTTTTACTTTGAATTAGTAGAAATTTATTTAACTTAATATTTAAAATGAATACAATTTTTACCAAAATTAATTTCATGTTCCACATGGTAATATCCAGAAACTGATTTTCTTTTCAACATAGAACATAACTGCAGTTTGGTTACTTCTTGAAATCCAAAATCAGTTGTTTGGAAATCTCTGTAAAGATCTGGATCAATATTTTTGGCAACTGAAATCAAACAAATACACAACATGGTGTATATATATATATATTCTGTAAATAAATGTTTATGAAATAAATTGTACACAGAATACAGTGTTAAAAGCATATTTGAAAAGAATGCATCATCCTTAAGTATCGTAACTATTGATAAATCAGTTCAGGGTGCTAACCGGAATAAAATAAAAATAAAATTTACCTGTAATCTCTCTTAATACATGTATACGTGCAAAGTGGACTGTCAAAACTGTAATCACTTGGGACCAACAATACATGACTTTTTAGCCAGAGTGCCAGTTTATAGAAATTAAAATGACATGAAATTGGAATATGTTTTTTTTTGTGTTTTTTTGTGAATGTTACAATTAACATCTACTGAATGTCAGCTGAGAAATAGTCTGTAACTGATGTCTGAATTTTTTTTCTTAACATTTCTCCCAAATCAAACTCTTCTGTCATGGCCTCCATCTTTAACATCAGTTTCAAAAGTCTGCTTTTAGTAGTAGCATCAACAGATTTAATTTGTTTTATCCTTTTAAGAATGTCTGTGTTTGAAGGTTTGCTCCTTTTATATATTGTCAATCCATTCAGATTTTTTATCTTGGCTTTGGGATTCGTACAACTGCCAGTAATGGTCACTAAGTTACTGTCCATCTTCATATTTTAAACTGCACAGACAAGGTTGATGGGGAGGGGAGAAATGTGGGTGAAATACTCATCTTACTTTTAACCCACGGCAAAGTCTAAGTGCCTTCTTTTTCTTTTTTCTTTTATTTATTCATGATTATTATTATTATTATTATTATTATTATAAATATTATTATAGTTTTAAAAAATATATCACTTGGAAATTGAAGGTATCGATACATTTTGCATCCAGCCAGCATTATTTCCATCAATTTCTATTTATTAATAAATCACATGACCAACTGCATGAACAGCTGCAAAAAAGCTTTAGAACATTTGATATGTTGCCATTTTTTAGGTTGCTCTGCCATTACAAATAATTCCATAACACAAAGCAAAATATTCTCCACACGTATGTAGGCAGACTTCTACTTTTTACACTAAATCTAAATGAGTTAATTCACTTAGGTTATAACACATACTGATAATAATCTTGTTCATTTAACTGCATATAGTAATTACAAGAAGTATGGGATAATAACAAAATATAATATACAATAACAAAATATATAACAGATAAATAACAGATATAGAATAATAAATAACAGATATATAATAACAAAATTAAACTCAGATCTGGGATTCAATAGGGTTCTGTTTGTAACAGATTAACAATAGCTTGACTCAACTTTTAAATGGTCCCAGATTAACCAAAAATCAAAGGCCGGTTTTCACAAAATCACACACACACACAAACACATCCACTGAGCTATAGTGCACTTTAGAATACTGTATTTCTTGTACCTGTCTTTTTGAATTTGAAACTAGCCCGAGACATCTTCATAATGGTAATATGAGGTTTGAATCCTTTATCATCCACTTGAAAAATTTCTTTTTCATTCATTAGTTCATGAACAGATTCTATAAAAAAAAAAAAAAAAAAAAAAAAATTTTAATTAAATAACAGTAAATTTACATTTATTTTATAACAGATAATTACATCTTAATCTAAGATTTATTTTCATATGGGCAAAGAGGGCACCTACCAACAATAAACTGTGGATCTTGCCTTTTTAGTCATGGATCCATCTTTTATTGGTATATATGCTCTATAAAAATATATATATTATACATGTGTGTTTTATATAATTTGCTTATTTTAGTCTTGTAATTATATAGCAAACCTTTACTTGTAAACAAGACATCTGACCTAGAATATAAATATGCAAAGGATATTTATCAGATATTCAAAAGCATTTATAGATATATTAGTAGATATATTGTATGTTACAAATGGAATGTAGCTTGCATATACACATAACTACTTTGTATAAATATGAATCAGATTGTGAATGAGAAGTAAGGATAGTTTGTAAGCATAATTCTCAGTTACTAAAACACATGAACAAAAAGAAAACTAAACACTTAATAAGATACATACTATTATGAAGAAGATCTACATAACTTTATCTCTATTAGTTTTTTTCTTTATCAAACGTCTACAAATACTTCAGTTTGGTTCTATGTGTATATGTTTGTGTCCTCATCAGAACTTTCTAATTACATTATATTAATGGTACATCCAGTAATTATAGTATGCATTTTGTGATTTTGGATATAAATGAATGTGTGCATGTGTCTTTGTGTGTGTGTGTGTGTGTTTGCATGCTTCCATGCCTGTTATGATACCATAAAAAAAACCTTTCAAATAACAATAACACACACTATAATACCTATTACTATGTCAGTATAACCTCACTTGCAATATCTTCCATCTTTTCTAAAGCTTGACCTGGGCTGACTTTAGCAAAAACAACTTGGTTTCTGAATGTACCAAGGCCACAAATATTCAGCTCCAGCAGCTCTTTCTCATATCTGCTCTTGAAAATCTCAGCACATTCATCCAGGACCAGACATGTTCTATAAAAAAAATAAAAAAAAAAATATGAACACACACACACACACACACACACACACACACACACACACACACACACACACACAAACACAAACACACACATACATATAAATCTATCTTATCTATATATTTTGTTTTAATTTTTTTATCCATTTATCTTCTAGACATCATCAACAGAATTTTACTAATTTTCCTAACTATATAATCCCTTATTTAACACACAGAGAAACAAAATAGACATAACATTTTAATAACAAATGAAAATAAAAATTACTTTAAAACAGATAAAATCAAATCTGTGTTATCTCTATATAAAATTAATGATCATTTTACATTTATTTTTAATCTAAAAAAATAATCTAAAAATAAGACAATAATAGCAACAAAACCTAGGAAAAAAAAAAAAAAAAAAAAAAAAAAAGTCTTGCCTCTCTATATCATCTTTTGAATCTAACCTCATCACCATAACAGTCAAATGAATGGTTGGAATATCAATCATTATTGGCTGAAGTTCTTCATTTGATTTCAGAATTGATTTCTGAATAGCAGTTAATTTGTCCTTAATCTGCACAATGTACCAAGATTTCTTGTTAATTTAGATTATTTCCAAAAGCTATTAAATAAATTTTCGTGTTACTTTAACTTAGTTTAAAAAAAAAAAAAAGTTAGATTTTTATATTACTTTAAATTAGTTTGAAAATCACTATATTTATTCTCATTTCAGTTTGCTTTACTTTCAAAAATACTACCAGTAAATTAGTTAATATGATTTTTTCTTCATTTAATAAAGTTAGCTTTTATTTTGATATTCATCAGTTCCCAAATATAACATAACATCCAAACCCAAGCCAAATTTACCAACAATTTTAGAGTATAATACAACCGAGTATTATTATTATTATTATTATTATATATTTTTTCCTAAAACAATCTAGAATTATATGAAAACCAAAAAATGTTTTACAAGTGCATGGGTAAATAACATTATGCTGTAAGTTTTTAGTATATTAATAGTAAGAACAATAACTAATAATAATAATTAATAAAAAAATAAATAATAAAAAAATAAATAATAAAAAAATTAACGTAATAAACATTAATATTAATAACAATAACAAATAAGAACAGTAACAATAATAATAATAATAAAAAAAATAGTAGTAACAACATTAATTTAACAATAAAAATAATGACGATGACAACAACAATAATAAAATAACAGTTATATGTGTAAAAAACAAAATTGCACCTGTGGGTTTGTTATCTGAACAGATATGAAATAATTAGGAAATTTTCTCCTTGGTTTCAGGTCTTCACTGTCTGCTGCAAACTTTGACTTTGTCTCCTTGTCAACACGATTCTTGTACTTCTGCTTTTCTTTCTTCTTTTTATTCTTGGAAGCTTTAGCAGCTCTACGCATGCTTTTTTTAAACGCTTGGTCAAACTGGTCTGAAATATTTTGAAATAAGTTAGGAATATTAATATTGCTCAGTTACAAACACACATACATACACGTGTGGGTATTTGAATATATATATACACATGTATTCTTACATTTTGATGTATGAAATCCTGTTATCTTTATGTGAACTAAACAAAACCTGTAATCCAATTGGTTTTTTATTTGTCATGGAAAATTACAGATACTATACAAGTGCTGACAGACTGATAAGAGAGCCCCCCCCCACCTTACACAGGGTCTAAAGTCCTTGTGCAATTTTAGAATTTTATAACAGAACTGATCTGTAAACAGGATAAGAGAAAATAATTTTTGCTTTT
The DNA here is from genome assembly GCA_012295275.1 of Chrysomallon squamiferum. Taxonomy (NCBI): domain Eukaryota; kingdom Metazoa; phylum Mollusca; class Gastropoda; order Neomphalida; family Peltospiridae; genus Chrysomallon; species Chrysomallon squamiferum. The sequence continues at coordinate 9,859,768 of CM022670.1, forward strand.
TTATAATATATTTAAATGTCTCCATCATTATGGATACAAATTGAGATACAGTTCAGAAGTTCTAGAAATGTACTTTTTGGGGGGGTTAATTTTCAGAAAATATTTCTTATTGTTCACCTAGTGACAATACAAATAACTGTTGAATACGCTTACCAGAAAATAAAGGTGATATGTCATATACTTCATCATCTATTTCAGCATTGGCAAAGGGCAAATCAAATTCCAAATCTTCTGATGCTGCTGTTTTACTAAGAGTCTCTTTAAAATATTCATTTATTTCTGATTCTTTCTTCTCAATTTGTCCCAATTCTCCTGAAGCAGAAGATGATTTTCCTCCTAAATTCTCAACCTCTGTCTCTAATACAGACTCTTCTCTTTCAGCCTCTAAAACCTGATTTGCAATTTTAGTGATGTTTGCTTTAACAGTCTGCCTCACTCCTTCAAGAAGTTCTGGAGGCAGAATACTTGATTTGGATTTGGAATGTGCAGAATTATTTGAATCTAAAACTGTTTTGTCATATGTCAGAGATGAGGATGCATCTAATCCACATTTTGAAATAGAAGTCTCAGATTTTGCAGAGCTCATATCACTGAATCCCGAAGATGTAGTTGAATTTGTATCTGAAGAAGACACTGTTGCTGTTTTAACCAATTTAATATCCAGTTCTGATGACTGTTTACAAGCAATATTTCTGAGTTTTGAACTGTCAGCGGTCTGGGAACCAATGGTTTTTGCATATTTTGCAGGTACTTCTGATTTGGTTTTTGCTTCAGTTGATATTTTATCTGTCCTTCCTTTCTCAGCAATGTCCCTTTTCGGCACAGAATTATTCCTTTTTTTAACTTCAAATTTTGGTTCCTTAGTAGGACCAGCTTCACTTTTAGGTTTCGGAGGAACCATTGATTGAGCTTTATTAGCTTTTGTAGTGACATTGTCAGCACTCACAGCTTTAGATATATCAGCACTTGCAACTTTAGTTTTGTCAGCATTCACAGCTTTAATTTGATCAGCACTCACTGTTTTAGATTTGTCAGAACTCACAACTTTAGTTTTCACAACTTTAGTTTTGTCAGCACACACAGCCTTAGATTTGTCACAGTACTCACAGCTTTAGATTTATCAGTACTCACAGTTTTATATTTGTCAGCACTCACAGTTTTAGTTTTGTCAGCACTCACAGCTTTAGTTTTGTCAGCAGTCACAGCTTTAGATTTGTTAGCACTCACAGTTTTATATTTGTCAGCAGTAACAGCTTTAGTTTTGTCAGCACTCACAGCTTTAGATTTATCAGCACTCACAGTTTTATATATGTCAGCATTCACAGTTTTAGTTTTGTCAGCACTCACAGCTTTAGTTTTGTCAGCACTCACAGTTTTATATTTGTCAGCAGTCACAGCTTTAGATTTGTTAGCACTCACAGTTTTATATTTGTCAGCACTCACAGTTTTAGTTTTGTCAGCACTCACAGCTTTAGTTTTGTCAGCAGTCACAGCTTTAGATTTGTTAGCACTCACAGTTTTAGTTTTGTCAGCACTCACAGTTTTAGTTTTGTCAGCAGTCACAGCTTTAGTTTTGTCAGCAGTCACAGCTTTAGATTTGTTAGCACTCACAGTTTTATATTTGTCAGCAGTCACAGCTTTAGTTTTGTCAAGTCACAGCTTTAGTTTTGTCAACACTCACAGCTTTAGATTTATCAGTACTCACAGTTTTATATTTGTCAGCACTCACAGTTTTAGTTTTGTCAGCACTCACAGCTTTAGTTTTGTCAGCAGTCACAGCTTTAGATTTGTCAGCACCCACAGTTTTAATTTTATCAGCACTCACAGCTTTAGATTTGCCAACATTCAGAGTTTTAGATTTGTCAGCATTCACAGTTAAAGATTTGTCAGCATTGATAGCTTTAGTTTTTTCAACATTTGAAAGTTTTAAAGAGATATCTTGCCTTAGCACTGCTTTGGTAGCTGGATTTGTATACATTACTGTTTGACTAGGTCCTGACATGGTGTAAGTAGTTTTTAAATCAAATTTGCTCTTTGATGACTGTGACCGTTTACTGTTATCTCCTTTGGCTTCCCCTATATTATCAACTGATTTTCCTTTTATTGCATTTTTTCCATCATTTTTTGACATCCTGAGTCCAGCATTCAACTCTGTTTTTCCGTGTGAGCTTTTTGCTGATTTATGTGAAACAGATTTACTTGCAGGTTTACTGAGGGATGCCATTTGCTGCCAGCTACTTTTTTGAAATTTAAAAAATGACTTAGTCTTGTGTTTTTTTGACTGTTCCAATGATGCATCTTTGCCCTTTGAGTGGTCAACTGATCCACCTTTGCCCTTTGATTGTTTTAATGATACATCTTTGCCATTCTCCATAGATTTGGCATATGTGATTACTTTCTTTTCAGTTTTGTATGATTTAGAATACTTTGAAGAATCTGCTCCATTAAAATCAGTTTTTCCTGAAGGTTCTGCTTTTCTCTTCCGATCTAAACTTTTTTCATCTTTCAAATGTATTTCAGGTATCCCATTCAACTTCTTTGTTTCATTTATATTTTCAGGAATGTGATGTTTTGTTGGAGAAGAGGTTGTCTTTTCCTGATTAGTATCAAGTGAAGCTCCCATTATTTTCTCTGTTGCTGTTAAATTCTGAATACTGCCATCTTTAGGAATATTTATCGTAGCATAACCAACAGTTTTATCTTTGCTGGATGATTCTGTTTTAATCAGCTCTTGCTTGTTTTCAACTAATTCAGAATTGTTATTGGAAATGAGAGTATGAGTTGTTTTGTCATCATCATTAAGATGAGAATCTTGTAAATAAGTCTGAGCTGGTGTAAGAGAAGTGTTACACTTTATTTCAGTACTTAAACCTTTCACAGTGTCTGCAGAATTAGAATCATTACTAATGTTAGAAAACAAAGACTCTGGTAGTAACTCAGATGAAGCAAGTACATAATTCGACTTACTGCTTGCATGAAGCTCTACTTTTAAACTGTCAATTTTATCAGTGACTGTTTTGGATTCCATGATGTCTGATTCTACACAGTCTTTCAAAACAGGAATATTTGCCATTTTCAATGGGGGTGGGCTTATTAAAAGTTCCATCTGGATGTTTTCGTTTAGCCATATCTCCAGTCAGCACAGATATACATTGTGAAACAGATTCTACTTTAATAAGTTGTTTTTCTGAACCCAAGTCTGTTAATGCAAATGTAACCTGGCTTCCTGAAATCAGTCTGGATAAAGTGAATTTGAAACAACTGTGACAGCTTACACATCCCTTTATCACTGATCCTGAAACCAAACACAACTTGGTCATAAATGAGAAAGAATTCTATTTATATATTGTTTAAATTATTTAGCCCTTTCAGCTTATATATTTTAAATAAACAGAGAGACAGAAAGATACTGTTTGTTGAGAAGTCCATATAATCATATAATTTTACATTCCTACTGATTCATACAAAATGTATTAGTCATGATTCTGAACTTTATATTTACACTTCATTCTCACCATCATCAAACCATGTTTTCTGGACGATACATTTTTAAATATTTATATATTTATATATTTTATGTGAGGTGTAATGCCAAACATTTAGCAATAACGTTTTGCTTGTAAGAATCATGTTATCCTTAAAAATTATCAATGAAATATGAAATCACCCCAACATTTTGTAAAAGTTGTGAACAATGGTTTGAAAACGACTGAGTACTGTTCAGTTTAATAAAATATAAAACATTTGCACATTTTTCTTTTAGAATTTAATTTTTAATATTATTTGTTTATTTATTTATTTATTGTTTTGTTTTTATTTGTAATCTTATTAACTCATTTTTAACACTTATAAAGCTAGAGTAGGCATTTTCTTGATACCCATCACAATTATATATACATTCATTTGCATTAATCTGATATATTTGTTTTTCTACATTATTATAGTTTTCACTTTACAAATAACATTTGTTTGTTTTTATTTACTTGCCATTAATATTTTGAAAATGTTGATAAATTCAATTAACTAAACAGTAAAAGATCAGTTAGACTGAGTAACCGGGTCTAAATTCACGTAAAAAAATAAATATAAACAAAGAATGATATTGATAATAAAACCTAAAATAAATGCACTGACAAAAATTCATCGTGTTATTTCCGTAACTTGTCATAATAACGCATTATATTTGGCGATTCTTGTACAAGTTAAAAACAATTTAATATGCTCGAATTATCTGCGCTTGGACATATTTTCAAAAAATGGTTATCCGGTAAGTCACCGACACAATAACGAAGTTAATAATTTTATCGTTATTGCATAATCCCTCGAAACAGACTATTGTTTAGAATTATGTATTTTAAAAATCACAGACAACAATAATATAACAAGACATACTACAATACATGCTTTAAAACGAAGATGGAATTGCAGCAGTCTTCTCGCCTTCTGAACTTACAAGGTCAAGGCCATTATTGTAGTCACATTTGCATTTGTTTACGTTCTCCAGAAATTGATTTTACGGTGCGTTTATAAATAAATAAATAATAATAAAACTTTTAATAATAATAATAATTATTATTATTATTAAAAAAAAAAAAGAAAAAAAAGTAAATTTTAGTGTACACACTATATGGGGTGTATTTTATTACTATTATTTATTTATTTATTTATTTATTTTAATGGACACCATTAACCCAAGTTATCCATCGGGTTATTTATTTATTATTTCATGTCATGCTTGAACAAAAAAACATTACCCACATCACCCATAATAGAAAACTTTATAATTAGCAGTAATTCTAGTGTATCTGTGCTCCATTAACAGAAAAACAAAAATACCACGACTTGTACCATGTTAGTTCATCCCAGTTCATCAAGATAAACGCTGACAAATTGCGTTTCAACAGTTTAAAACGTGTAAAAGGTGAGAAGCCTTTGCCTTATATATCATCAGTGTATTTTAATTTATAATTCAAATTTTTTTAAATTTATTTTTCATTTATTTTTTTTCCTTTCTCCTTCAGCAATAAAACAAAAATAAACTTTTAAATTATAATTTTATATTTAGTAATACTTTTTTTTTTTTTTTTTTAAAAGAAAAAGAAGAAAAAAAAAACAGGTTAATATAAAATTAAATATATAAAAGACCACAAAGAATATCTATATATTTGTTGTTATATTTTATTTATAGGATTTGTACATGCAATGTTGAAGTTGAATGAACACAGTCTTATCTTCATAACAGTTTTACATGATGAATATGAAAATAGTTCCATAGAAAGTTTCATACAAAAGTGGCAGTCTAAAATAAAAATTCTACCATATACACATATAATATACAGTAATAAGCATATTTACTTATATTTATATTTGTATTTATTTATACATGTATATATATATTTTTTTGTATCAATCATTAATCTCCCACATTAATATGTTCATAATGTCCGTACAGCAGTGCAGACTACATGCACATACAAATTTATAAATAACACTAATGCCCCCTTGCTAATATTTACAGAAGTAAGCTACAGTTTAAATGAAAACAGGGAACAGAAACCAGAAATCAAAAGGAAAAAGCAAAAAGAAAAGAGACACAAACTTTTTTTTTTTTTTTTTTTTTTTTTTTTTTTTAATTTTAGCCTGAGAAATATAAATATGTAAGATTAGATGAGAGTGCATATATGAAGTTTTAACCCACAACCTAACTTTTTAAATAATCTCAGGTCTTAACCTGAACATTATGACATATTAACAAAATTATATGTATGTTAAACCCTGCACTCAAAGATTAAATACAAAAATCGTGATTCTTATGTTAGCCAGAATGTCCAGATGCACATTTTACAAATTAGCCTCAATGTCTAAATACATTTTACAAATTATGTCTAAATAAATTTTACAAATCGGTCTAAATATGTTTTAGAAATTAGTCTTAATGTCTAAATAAGTTTTTACAAAGCAGCCTCAATGTTTAAATAATTTTCTACAATTCATTCAGCTTTAATGTCTAAATAATTTTACAAATTAATCTCAGTGTCCTAATATACATTTTATGATTTTGCCTCAGTGCCTAGATTCCCATTAATTACAAGTACATTATAAACTGTAATATTTGTGACAAAGATAGCACCACAGAACTAAGACAACAGCAAGCCAACAAGAATAAGAGATCATTACATGTTAAGCAATGTGTCAACTACATCTTAACAACCTTACACTAGTTTACACTTCTATCCATTCATTAGACAAAGAACCCTAACTCTGCATGTATTTAGATGTATTTACATAACGTATCATTAGAGAATAAATAATTCAATACTGTACAAATTTATGATTATTAATGATTAAACTGTTAGCATTTGGATTTAAATAATCTGTATTTGTGTTCATTTGTGTGAAAATTTCGGAGTTACAACAACTTCTGACATTCAGTTCACTGCTTTGACTTTGAAAGACAATGTATACAGCTTTCAAATGAAGCTGGTTTCTAGTGAAATTTACAAATACTGAAATCTCAATCCTGATTTAGGGGCTTATTAAAAATATTATTTTTAATTTTATTTATTGTTTATTGTATTTATTTTTTTATTCATTTATTATTATTTGTTTGATTTTACTTTATTTTTTTTATGTGCCTTTTATAACAAAATTTAGTCATGTTCTGAAATTCAAAGTAAATCTGTTTAGCAATGTTTTTCTTTTTTCACATCAGCATTCTGTCCTGTTCAAAACTCAAAAAATCTGCATTTATACTAATATAGCAGCTTTTTTTTTTCACTCAAAAGCAACTGGAAAGCCTTGTTACAACAAATTTTATACTTCAGCATTAAAGCATTTACATTTGCTATTTCTTTTAGTAGAACTAACTACTGGATAAAATTAATAAATAAAAGGAAATCTGTGAAAGAAAGGAGAAAAAAACCCAATTGTTTGAAATGGATACAAGATAATATAAATTAATATCCAGTAAGCAAATTTGTTTACTGATAATCCACATATATAATCTCACGTTTTGAAACAAATATTACCGGGAAACAATACAATTTCGTGAAATGGAAAAAGAAAACAGAAACGCCCCACACTGTATGAGGACAGAAAAAAAAAAAAAAAAAAAGCAACATGTAGATGAGAAAGTTTATTTATATCATGACATAGCAAAATAAGCATGCAAGCATGACTACATTGTTATTAGTAGCTAACGAATACATTAACAAAAATGTTTTTATGAAAATTTCAAAGCTGCAAAGTAACACAGTGTGGTTCGGAAATCAATATAAATAAAAACAAATATTAAAGCAAGGATCAACAACATGCAGATATTTCACATTTTCAATCGGACATGAAACTATGTACATATATATGCCCAGTGAAAGCTTTATATAAAATATTATCAATATCTTATTGTCATTTTGTAACCCTCAGATGATCAACATAGCAGAAATATACAAATATATCATTTTACCTGCTACATCACAACCTCCAATTACATCACACTGCACAATTATAATAATAATAATAAAAAAAAATACTATGTCAGTTAAAAAATTTATATATAATTCTTTTAAAATCCTGATTTTGGCGTTTTTCAGTTCATGGTGGTAAAAAAAAAAAAAAATAATAATAAATGAAAAAGGCACAAATCATGGCAAATTATAATACAAACTGAGTAACATCATCAGATACATTCCTTTATCAGTTACACCTACACAAATCATATCACATTCATTACTTTCATGTTCTTAAATTTCTAGTTATTCTTGATAAAAACTTAACACATTTAAATAATATCAAAAGAAAGTTATCAAAAATTGCACTACAAAGAGAAAAGTAAAAGGTACACTTGTGATATTATGTAAAATAAAGTTTACAAGGTAAATACTGAGACAAAGCATAATTTAAGTACATTAATAGCTGAATTGTTAATACATAAACAAAATCTCAGTTAATGCATGTAAAATATATTTGTTATGTAAATACTTTTTATTAGCCTAGACATTCAGCAGCTAGATTTAGTGTTTTGAATTTAAAAGAATGTTAAGATTCTGATAACATTATAAACATTTACATTTCTACCATAAAGGGTTCCAGTAATGTAAAATTTACTATGACTCAAATGTTCATTATTTGTAAGTAGAAACTGTAATATGTGGTGAACAGCTGTTTTAATGCCTCTGTCATTTCTGTCCATAGACTATGATGGCAACAAATATTTTACATATTTAAAATTTTCCATTGATGATACATATGTTGTTACAAATTTCATTTATTTGGAAATAAGAATGATGCACGAATAACTAAAGATTTAAAATGACTTTTAAATGAGCTAAGTTATAAAACATTTCTTTTTCTTTTCTTCTTTTTTTTTTTTTTTTTTTAACCACCAGAATGAATCAGAATCAAAATATAAATATAACTTATTTTAGTCTTGGTATAATAGAAAAATTAAAGAATAGTTTGTAATTTCTGAATAAACACAACCAAATTGCAATTTAAAAAACCTCAGTATTACTAAAAACTATAATACTGCAATGAAATTTAATTCCTTAGAACCAAATCCACTGAAGGATGTAACAGAATTTAACCACAAATTTGGCTTGATTTTTCTAAATACTTTTTTTTTTTTTTTTTAAATTTTTTCCTGATGTATCAAAATCAAACAAAAAATAAAAAGGGAAAGAGTGAGGGGAAAAAAAATCTTGTTTCATATAAAGTAACCACATACCCTTTTCTTCATAATACACATTAAATAGCACTTTCAATAAAATTAAAGCCATTGGAATGTTGTTTTTCATTATCAGCACTTAAAATTTTGTTGCATATATGAAAATACAGAGATAAATCAAGAATAATTACTAAAAATTCAAGGTAAAAAAAAAACATTAAAAAAAAAACAAAAAAATTGGCAATGTAAATCAATTTCCACAATTTTTAAGCAATGTATTAAATTAATCATTTCAATTTTACTTGCAAATATGTTTTCATGGTGTAATAATTTTTTTTTTTTTTCTAGTTATTAACTCAGTCTGGATAAATTCTTAAAAACAAAATGAAAAACAAATATGTAGAGGCACATGTAATCTATCTGTTATTATTATTATTTTACAGTAACCTCCACAAACCACTTGATAAAAACATTACATTCTGAATTAAAAGATTTTATCAAAACATCTTCTAATGACAATATAAATAGATTAGAGCTCATTTCAGAAGAAATAGTCTAATTAACAGAATTTAAAATGGCAGCAGCAAACATCACAGTAGTGTAACTGCTGCCTGGTTATGCTGCCAATAAATTGTCTAATTCTGTTCTCATTCATGTATGTACAAAAAAAAAAAAAAAAAAAAAAAAAAAAAATGTATATATATATATATATAATAATAGATAATAAATAAATAAATAAATATTAAAATTATAAAATAATAATATTAATAATTAAAAAATAAACTGTAAACAATAAGAAAAAAAAAAAAAAAGGAAAAAACCATAAACCATTTATTAATTTTAAGGCACAAAATTTAAGTCTGTGCTTCAACAATGGCATCACTAAGACTATCAATGTCAAATTCATTTAAGATTTTATCATTCAAATGGCATATAAGAACAAGACTTTTTCATAAACTGTATAATCAATTTTAATGGTTTTATTTTTGTTTTTAACAAATGTTATGTCTGTTTTTGGTTACAAAAAGTAAAAGTTAAGTTTAAATAATAATAATGATGATAATAATAATAATAATATAGTTCCTTATAACAGATGACAGGAGTCTACTGGACTTAAGTTAAAGTGTTTAACTAAATTCTGTAAAACTAATCTGTATTTCTAACACCTCATTAAGATTTAGATACCTGAAGAACAGCAAAATCACTGAGGTTTAAAATCACTGAGGTTAATGGCTGAAGCAATATAATCTTAATCATTATATACATTTTGTCACCTTATAAACAAGATTATGCATATGAAATTTTCTGAGATGGTTCCATGGGAGCAAATGAAAGAACAACAATTAAAAACGGAATGCAACATGCACACTGAGACTGATACTGTGGAAGACTATTGTACGAGATATAAAGAATATAAAAACTGTTAAGTTTAAGTAATATAGGTGTGTAGATGTTAGCTACAAATAACAAAATTGGAACAGTTCAGCTGGGCAAAATGTAATTATAAGCAGCATGAAAGTGTTGAAAGCACAGTAAATTGCTTTTATAAATGTTATGTACATTACACATGCAGTTTTATTTAACTATAATACATTTCGTTTTTATTGGGTTGTTGAGATGAAAACTTAAACTTCAAAAAAATTCTTTAAAAAAATATTTTACAGGTTTTAAGATAAAATTTTAAAAAGACAAAAAAAAAAAAAAAAAAAAAAAAAAAGACAAAAACCAATTCAAAATAAATTGTCTTTCAATTTTATTCTTTTTTATAAAAAAAGAAATCTTAAAAGTTGTAAAAGTTATGTCACTAACTGTATGAAATAAAACCTAGTATTTCATTTCAGAATGGTTTTGACAAATAAGAATGATTTAATCATAAGCAAAATATTAAGAAATGTAATGTAACTGAATTTAATCATGCTTTAGTATTTAATAATTAAACAAAGCTTGTTAATAAAGTAGCCTGTCAGTTCATACATGATTGAATTCTAACCATTCTAAATGTTTATCTAAAATAGTATATATAAACTTTTAAAAATGATTAGATCTCCTTAATGAACAAAAAAAGAAAAGATATTTAGAAATATTATTAATAAGTGCCTATTCATATAAAAATGATCCACAAATAAACCATTTATAAAATTTAATCCACTTCTTCCAAAAAGTTACCCATCGTGAACACTGAGAATTTTATATATTATTATTTTTCTTAAACAACAATTAAAAGTTTTCTTTTTACCTAATTATCTAATACATCTTTTGAATTCAATACTCCCAGGAATGCCTGCAACTCTCAAATATACACCACAAACACACTTTCCCAAATAAACGATTCCATTTTAACAACACATTATGCAGTATAACTGATCCATACTTCATGAGGATGTAACAAGAATCCTATACTTCATGAAATGAGCTTGTAATTCCAGAACTTCGGAAAACAGAATTAATCCTCGTGTCATGTATAATTTTTGTTTATTTATTAATTAATTAATTTATTTATTGATTTATTGATATTTTTTTTCACACAGTGATGTTAAAGCCAGCACTGAAGACTATTTAAAGCTAATTCTGAGAATAGATTCTGTAGATGAGATGCCTCAAGGCCGAGCATTTGGAGGGAGAGTTGCGGATTTCGATGCAAGTGCATGTCTCTGCTGGGGACCGTAAGAAGAATACTGCTTGGCTCCTCTTGCTGAGCTGTGGTTAAAAACATATTAAACATTACACAAATGAATTCTATATTTTAAAATCATATCTGAAATCCTCAACACTGGATTAGTAAATAATCTACAGAGTTTAATTGTAAAAAAAAAAGTTAACAAAACCTGTAATCTTAACAAATTATATTCAGAAGTTTTACACTAAAGAAATAATGTTTTCACAGCTTTCAGTAAATACGTCTATCTTTAAATAATAGTACGTTAAATATAAAACCAATTTATGTTCAAATGTTTTGATAATGAACTGTTCATAACGAATACTTGTTTTTTTTTCTGGTTTTTTTCACATATATATTTGCTTATCAAATACCATTCATAATAATACATGTGAATTTAAAAACAATTTCTGTTGTGTTTGGTCAATTATGCCTGAAGGTTCTAAAGAGTCATGTTTGGCCAGACTCAAGCAAAAAGAAAAAAAACAAAAACAGTACCATACAAAAAACCCCAACCCCAAAACAATATAAAAACTTGGTATCATCTTTGAAAGTAAAAAGCAAATATATACACAAATGCAGAAAAGAAAAGCAGTAAATTCAGGTTTTAACTAATGTTCTTTTTAAATTTATTTACTTATTTATTTATTTATTTATTTATTTATTTATTTATTTATTATTTGTTTTCTGGATTTATTCAATATATAAGAAAATACTAACCTGAGATTTCCTGAACTAACAATTCCTGTAGAACTAACTTTTTTACTAAGATGTGTAACCCATTTTCTTTGTTTTTCAGATGATTCTGCTAACAACAACATTTCTTTGGCTGGAATACCTGAATCATAGTTCACTATAAAATAAAATAAATAAATGTTATAATCAAAATTTGAAACAGAAATGAAAAGAAAATATAATAGTATATGAATTAATATGAATAAACAAATTTATTAAAAACAGAAAAACACCTAGTTATGTCTATTAAATCTAAAACAGTGGAATGACTGATCTAAACTGTAACTTCATAGCAGGTGTATCAAAAGCAATGACAGGTGTATTAAATCAAGGATTAATATTTGTTTCTTTTTCTCATGAAAGATCACATACAAATATATAAATACCATTTTAATTTTTTGTGCGAGGTGGGAAATCACAATTTAAACAAAGAGAAAAAGAGTGTTTGGTCATTTTCTTTAAAATGAATAATTAAAACCCTGACATTCATTGATAATATTAAAATCTGATATTATGATTTAGTCCAAATTATAGCTTAAATTAGAATAATTTTAACCAACCTTTGCAGTAAGCAATAAATTCTTCATTTTTATCATAATGATCTTTGTGGACTTTAACATGGCAATCTGGAAAGTAATACAAATAAATAGCTGTTAATCAGTATTCATACAGCATTTTTCAAACCACAGCTTTCAACCTGATGCATTATATCAACAACAGTACTAAAGATTTACCAGTTCTCATCTATTATATAATGCTGTAAATGCATAAAATAAATCCATTCGAATAATATGTATGATTAAATAATAAATTTGAATAATCAAGATTTTTAGTTTGGAAAAACCACAATGACAATACAAATACTTAAATTACTGATCTAGAAGCTAGAATCTTAAGATTTAAATATTAAAATATTTGAAAATTTAAACAGACTTAATAAAACTGCTTTTCTTCAACTTAACTATTTGAAAAGTTTACCAGTTTGCATTATATTATGGGCTTGCTACATTTATCAGATTATAGCATTTTTGTTGTATTTTCTCACTACAATTGTTCACATTTTGTTCTTGGCTGTATCTGCTTATGCTACTTCTGTAATGTCATAAACAACATCCTCAATGCCTTGGACTAATGTGGTAAAATAATCCTACTCACATTTGCATTCTAAGGCTGGAGGTGGATGCAACATATGCCACAAGGTTTTGTTACACGAATCACATGTAGCTGGTGTACGGAAGTGGATTGGTATGAAGTCATGACCTTTGTACATGATAGCACCTGCTCGATCCTGACGTAAAAATGTTTAACATCTTAACATTTTAAAAATAAATATTATAAAGATTCCTTGATTTGTAAAATCAGGGTTAATTTATTTATTAACATGAAGCCAAGATAAAATCGTCAAATATACATTTAACTTTGCAGTTATTTTTATCATTAAGCATCAAAGCAACAGTATTTTCTAAAACTAAAATTAAAAATTAACATAAAATGTTTTGGTATTTGCTAATTTTGGATTTCTGATTTTCCAATTCATGATGAACACTGGTGTATGTGAATGGCAGAATTAACTTCTTATAAAGTCAGTGTAACAATTCAGACACAGTAAGTTAAAGTTAATTAATACTCAAAGTAATATAACAACCTGGATTAACTCTTGTGGATGGTCCTCTGGCTTTCTATTTTCTCCTTCTGAAGCATATAGCACCTGGTTAAAAAAAAAAAAACACAGTAAAAATTTTAGTTTTTAAATACCCATCAATATACTTATAAAATTGTTAGTATCAAACACAGTGTATGTATAATAATTAAATTTACTAAACTTCTAATTCAGAATTCAAGATTATTTATGGAACATTTCCATTTACCAGTTCTAAATTTGAATAAGCACAGTTTAATATTATTATTATTATTATTATTATTATTATTATTATTATTATCAGAAATATACTACTGTTAACAAAATCCCTCAAAGTATCAGTTTTTAAATTTTCATAGATACCAACAATACTGATGAACACTTGTGTCTTAGATTAAACACACCTTCTCTAGAGATTTCAAAGCACTTAAAACTATACTTTACCTGGAATATTCTTGGTATGTCTTTTGCATCTGCCCTATATACATCTCCTTGTGTCACTGGTCGGACATGGAATAATTTACTATAGTTAAAAACAAATACAATTAAAAAAATCAAGTAAAACAACAGGCGTCTTTAGATGTTTTTATGTTAAAATTAGCTGTAGCCCAATAATAAGAAAAATATTTCAGTTATAACACAGCACCCCTGACAGCAGGTTTTAAATAAAATTGATAAGCAGGAAATGTTTTATCTTCAGGAAAACTGAAATGAATAGAAATTAAAAAGTCGTGTATAATCTGGAATTCTGATTAAGAAAGGATAACAATAATTAAGAATTTATTGAATTATAATAAGCCAAATATTAAAAAGTTAACACTGAATAGTTTGAGGTTGTTAAGAAGAAGAATTAATTAATAAATAATCATTAATTTTAACTGAAAATAATAACAATTAATAATAGAATGAGTTAAATTTAAACAAAGTAAAATAAAAGTAACTGTAAACTTACTCTATATCTAATACTAAAACTGGCTGAGCATTTTGTTTATCATTTTCTGAATTGTAAAACAATATCTTCCGGCTGCTCACAACAACATACTGCTTTCGCCAGCCGTACTTCTTGATATTCTGTTTGTTTGGGATGGCCAGCCACCCCTCCATATAATTATCTGCAAAACAAACCACATATATATATATATATATATATATATAAAAATAAAAAAAAAATAAAAAAATACCAGATTAATATTCAGAATTAAAAATAGAAATATTTTTAAAACTTTTCATATCCTGAGTTAACAAAATACTATAAACCACACATTCGTTAGTAATTATATTAATCTACATATTTAATTTTTGCACATTCATGTAGAACCGAAAGACAAATTTAAACAACAAAGAATAATAGATTATCCACTAATTAAAAAGATAAATAATAAAAGACTATCCATTTTCAAACCTGATATAAATAATTTCAGTTAATTTTAAAATAGAATATTAACTAATGATGTACGTTTTGTTCAACACTGTCTCCTTAAAAGCTTACCATTTTCTTCTGATGTTGTGTCATCCAAGTTGCCACTGTTAACTGACACAGAATCAATGTTAGCATAGTTAAGTTTCTGTCTTAACTGTTCAATCTCTGAATCTTTGGCATCTAGTTCTAACTGCAGTTTCTGCCTTGCCTGACTTTCTTCATATATACTCTGCTGAGATTCAGCTATTTCTCGCTGCATCTTGGCAACCATTTTGTTATATTTTTCTTTCTCCTATTAAAAAACCAACAAACAATTTCTAAATTAAATGATTTATTTATTAAAAAAAAAAAAAAAAAAAAAAAAAAAAAAAAGGCCAATACTATGAACTTATTTTAATTATTTTTAAGTGCAATGAAATATATGTGAACCACCCTAAAAAGTAAAGAAATTTATCAACATATACTGTTTAAAATGTATTCCAATCCTTACATTTAGCCAGTGTGTTGCATTATACACTAGAAAAATTATGTAACAACTGAAATCTTTATTTCAACTATTCTTTCAAGACTGTATATACACTGGCTACTGAATAGAATTTTCTGTTTATTTGACGTATTCAGATTAAGCATTCATAAGATTTATTAAAATGCTATTCGTCACTGCACAGTGTGTAAGTTTTACCAACCATTGTGAGTTCCTGCTGGAGTTTTCTACTCTCCTTTTCTTTCCTCTTGAGATCTGCACCCAGGGATTTGTCTCGTTTCTTATCATGGCTGCTAAAATCTTTTCTGTTCATTATCTCAGCCAGTTTATTAACAGCCTACAATGATATGTAAAATTACAGTAAAACCAGAAATTTTTAAGGTCTCAAAAACTTATTTGGTTTGGCAAGGCATACCAGCTGAAGGTCAGTCATTATTTTTATGGTTTGGAAATCTAAAAGAATAGTCTTTTTGGTTCTTGTGGATTAATGAATTAAAAATAAGGTATTAATAATGTCTAATAATATTATTTTCAAAATCTCTAGAAATATGCATGAAGATTACTAAATTTGTAAGCAAACAGTCACAGTTTACAAAAAATATATTTATAAAATATTAATTTAAATTTAGTTAGAAAATGCCATGTATGTATACCATTCTAGAACCCCCTCAAAAAATAAATAATAATTAAAAAAAATCAAATCAAATCAAATCAAACAAAATCAAACAAAACAAAACAAAACAAAACAAAACAGAAAAAATAAATAAAATAAAATAAAATAAATAATAAAAATAAAATTAAAAAAAATTAAAATTATTAATAAAAAAATAACCTGTGTTTTCTTTATTTTTTCATCCTCCAACTGTTTTCTCAGTTTCTTCAATTCTGCTACTTGAGAAGTACTGGTGTCTGTAGAAATAAAAATAAATGAGAGCTTAGTACTTTATGATTTAGTGAGATAATTCCATGACACTTTTGTAATACTCCAATGTAAAAACACTGATGAAATTATTTTTATTATACCACTTCTTAGTTTTATAACTGTACTTGGAAACATATAATATATAAATACAGTCATTTTAAAAAAACAAAAAGTAACAAAAAACAAATCATTTAGGTGGGTTTTTAAAAATTTGTTTTACAGTTGTCATTGTTAAAACATATTTAATGTATCAGAAACAATTTCTCAGGTCTGCCTTGTAATATTTTGGTCTTTTGATGAATCTTTTAAAGCATTTTTATGATACATTTATTTAAATAAAGCTTACTTTCAGAGGGTTTCTTCAGCTGACTCTTGAGGTTATCTATGTCTTTCTGAAGCTTTTCTATTTTGGATGCATAATTTCTTATTGTATCTTCCAACTGAAAAATAATTATTTTAATTACACAGTGCTCATGGCTTTAACTGTTGAAAGTAACCATTATAAACTAATGAAGAAAAAAAACCCCAAAAACCAGAACAAAAACATATGTTTTTTAAATTCAGATCACCTAACATTACCGAAAAAGGAATACCTACCGAACTGATCACAGAATCTTTCTTGGAAATATCGTTTTTCAAACGAGACATCAATTCCTTGATTTCCAGTTCCAACATGGTCTTTTCTTTCTCCACGTCAGAGAGCTGCTCCTCAGCTATCTGGCGAGCCAGCTGTTCTGAGTCTGCCTTAGCCAGAGCTAACTGCAGCTGAGCACCAATAGAATCTCTGTTTTAAAAAATAATAAATAAATAAAAATAAATACTACTATTATTATTACTACTACTAATTAATCAACAACTAAACAATTAATCAAATCCAATAAAATTATTATTATTATTATTATTATTATTATTTATTTATTTTAAATCAGTTAAATTAAATTCAATATTTAAAAAGAAATCATAAATGGGACTGCTCTGATGATTTATTTCACTTCTTACAGTAATTTCCAAAAATATATCAGTGGGTTACATCTGTTCTTTTGATAGAGTTTAAAAATGCACCTATTATTTTTATAACAGATTACCTATCTGGTTATATAAAACATAAACATAAAACCATAATTACAAAAAAGTACATACTTTTCCTGATTAATATTATGAATCTCAATTGTGAGATCTTGAATCTGCTGCTTCTTTTCTGCCACTTCTTCTTTCAGTTCCTTCACTTGTGTTTTATACAGAGACTGAAATTTCAAAGTTTAAAATGTAATAACTTTTTATTTTATTATAGCTAAACAAAAATACTAATAACAAACAAGATTTAAAAAATAAAATAAAAATAAAAATAAAATGAAATGCCCTATAGAGAATATGTATTAAAATAAAACAGAAAAACGTAACAGCAAAAAATAAATCACAAATCATGAAAATAGTGATATTAAAAATGATGTAATAATAACTTGTTAAGTTTATATACTGAGATTTTCAGACCAGCAATGGGTTAAAGAGTTCAACACTTACATTTTCACAATTATTTTAGATATTAAACAAACATACCTCTTGTAATTTAAAAAACCTCTTCTAAGCCACATTATCTAATGTCAATTTATCTGTTACTGTAACTGTAACCACACACTCAAACACACAACACATTTTAAATTGTTGTCATTAAAACTGTTTGAGAAAATGGACTGGGAAAAATAATGGATATACACTGGCCAACATCAAAAGTTTGCATAAATTTAAACACACAAAATTTTGTAAAAACAAGAGAAATATACTTACATTTCACATGTGAATATTATTTAATATTTTTTTTTTAACCAGCTTTTCAGTAGTGACAGTTGCTCTGAATTTGATTTGTGTCCAGAATTAATTCTAGAAGTGACTCAATAAATAAAAATCTTACTGAGAAATATGTCTCTGCTTCTAGCTGTTCACTGATTTCCTTCAGCTGCATATCATGGATAGATGCTTCACTGAAAATACAGAAAAATATAGAAAATGAAAATATTTGAAACTTAATGTATATCTTTTAAAATAAAATAAAAAATGTTTAGAGAAACAATAAAGTCAAATTCAATCCATTTAACCTACTTTAATTTAAGAAATTCTAGTTATAATAGTAAATAAAAACAATTTTCAAATGCAGTACACATGTTAAATATTTTAAATCTTGAAAGTGTACAGGTTGAAAAAATCGCTTACTCAGCCTTTTTCTTCATTTCTTCCTCCAGATTTTTCTTCTCTGTTTGAAGATCTTTTATTTCTTTGATAAGCTGTTTTTCCTTCGATTTGAGCTTCATTAGTTCCTGGTTTTGTGTCTTAAAATCACTTTGCATTAGGTTTCTTCTCTGGACCTCTTGTTCAACCTGAAGTCCAAGATTCTTTAACTGGAACAAAGAACATTACCAATTTTAAAACTGAATATGCAAAAATCTAAATACCTATTGAAATAACTGTCACATGAAGCATATGGAAATTGAATAATATCATCAATCAAAAAAAAACAACACAAAAAAACATTTAAATAAAAAAAAATAAAAAAAATAAAAATATTAATAATAAAAAAATAAAATAAATAAAAAAAAACCAGAGTCCTAAAAATGAAATAAAATATTAATCTAATTTGGAAATATTAAAATTCATACATCTGGCACTAAATTAATTAAATCTGTATTTCCTTAACTTCTGAGTGCTGGGTTAATTTGTGAAATGGAAATGAGTAAATATATTTCATGTCCTATAATGTCTGCTAACAAAGATGATGTGTTGCTAGTTATCTTGCATGTTATAATCAGAATGTTACAGTTATTTGTGGAACCAAACTAAACAAAATAAACATTTAACTATGTATTTTCTTACTTTTTCATGTTCTTGTCGAAGCTCATCCTGTAACTGTGCTATACGTTGTTTCAGCTGGGCTTGGTCAAACTTCATTTCACTGTTATCCTTTTCAACATCCAGTATTCTGGCCTCAGCTTTTTGACGGAAGCTACATTCTTGCTCAAGTTTCATCTGCATATCTGAAATGCAATAACAGCAAATTAATAACACTTGCAAGAAAATGACTCTAATGCTGTAACACAGGCTTATAATTATGAAGGAAGTAACAAAAATATGATGAGGCTACAAACTAACAAACATGAAATGGCATTTGTTATTTTGTTGTTATACTGAACTATTAGCAAAGATCATTACCCAACTATAAACATGGAATTATTTAATATTGTTTTTTTAAGCACTGTAAGTATATGATGTGTGTGTGCATGTGTGTGCGCACGTGCATATATATGTATGTCTTGCTTACATAACACAAAATAAATGTAAAGTATTTAAAATGTGATTGATTTTAATACTTGTATTGTATAAGTAACCAATGTACCTTTCATCTGTTCCATATTAGCTTCTTCAGTAGTTGACAGAAAGCGTCTCTTGTCTGCATTGTATCTGTCAACTGTTTCTTTATGATTCTGGATTTCAGTTTTCAATCTTCGACTGAAGTCATCTCTCTCCAATTCCAAACTGCCCCGACTCTATAAAACAAATATTCAGAATAAACAATCAACCATCTACAACTGGATTGTTTTTTTGTTTTTGTTTTTTTACAATAATAATATCTATTTTGGAAATTGTGTAGGACAATAAGCTGATCAATCAGTCTAAAAATCAGTGGATGTATCTTGAAATTATTCTTCATCATATATTTTTTTCCTTTCTATTTTTTAAGAAGTTACCTTTTTATGAAACTCCTCTAAGAGCAAGTGATACCTGTATTATTATTTGATTTCTTCAGTCCCATTAACTGTTTTGTTAAAATATATCAGATTTTTGCAATAAAAAACAAACATTAAAAAAGTCTAAATCTTTCTTTAGTCTTTTAGTCAATGAAAATAGGACTTAAAACAAATAAAATAAAAATGGAATTCAAAAGAATTCAATTTTGATAATTCTGAATCAATAGCTTTCAATTCTGTAATTAAAATAATATTCTTACCTTTTCTAAATGTGCTATCGTTTGTTTCAGTTTGGAAATTTCCTGAGCTTGAGATTCATCTTTTCTTGAGAGTGTGTCTCTCTCTGCTTCTAAAATTCTAATTTTCTCTGGAAAAAACCCATAACAAAAATCAATCAATTTAATCAATTATTCAAGAAAACAGAACTAAATAATAAGCAGAGACATAGACACACACACACACACACACATGCACACAAATGATAATTTACAAAATATTAACCATTAGTTATTTAAAATGTAAGTATGAACAAATAGCTTAATCTGATATTTCTCTCATAAAACAAAGTGTTTCAGATTAAATTATATTAATGAAATGTACCAAAGTTAAATTTTTCTAAACACAACAAACCATTCAGTTCTCTTGTATATTCTGACTCTTGGTTTCGATTATTGCGTTCCTGATCATAAGCGTTTTGTAAAGCAGTAAGATTTTTTTCTAAATGTTTTTCGATGCTGACAGTTTTTGAATACTTCTCTTCTAGTTCTGCATACTTCTGTTCTGTCAGTGTTGCTTTCTGCTGCAACTCTGTATACTGACGTCTGAATTTATTACATGATTCCACCTCTCGTCGCAAATTCTCTGTGAGTTCATTTATCTGAAATATAACATGCAGAGCAGGAGGATATAGGTATTGTGCATTTTAAGATGATAAAGAAAAACACTGGTAAATGTAAACATTTATAGATTCTGGTCAAATGCCCATGTAAGCATAAACAAACATACACAGATAGTTAATGTAAGTTTTATATACACAGTATGTTTATTTACCGTTTTAAAATTTGGAAATTTTTTAAACAGTTTTATTATTATTTGTGCAGCCGTTAATTCACCCACGGTTTTTGATTAGCAGTTCAAGAATGGATAACATTCAGACTGTGACATACAGAAAACAATCTCTTACATATCTTTTTATCCTTAAAATCCTTATTTTAAAAAAATAATACTAATATTAATAAATAAACTAATTTAAAAAACCACACTTTTTTTACTGCTGTTCTACACACACACACACACACACACACACACACACACACACACACACACACACACACACACACACACACATTACACACAAAATGAAGATAGGTATGGTTTTTTTAAAGTTAAGAATATGAAGGATAAAAAGATGAAAAACAAATAATTTTCAAAATGTCATTGTGTATGTGTATATATAACATCTGATTTACCGTTTTTTCTAGTGTCTGAACCCTCTCGTTATTATGAATAGTGCTGTTGGAGATCTGTAGTCTTTCAGTTTCTAGTTGCTTCTCCCTGTCTCGCAGCAGACCCTCAGCTTTTCTCTTCAACTCTACTTCATGGTCTAACTTCCTATTGGCCTGAATAAAAACAGTAGTATTTTATACATCATTTTTTAATATGAAAAATAAATAAAAAAATATTTTTATACACACACACACTGGAAAAACAAAAACAAAAACAGACACACACACACACACTCTTTCAGTATATTTATATTTCCTGACATACTTCCGATCTGTTGGTTTTTTTGATAAAAGAAAGAAAGAAGATGGCATCATAAGTGATTTCTTTCATCTCTCAGGTTTACTCTCCAAATATTGTATTTGAATGATTGCATAAATTTATTTATATCTCTAGAAATACATCTAAATCATTGACACATGCCATACAGACATAATGAACAGAAAAATGTAATTACTTCTTTGAGATCATGTTTCATTAAAGCTGCATTCCTTTCCAACTGCTGACATTCTTTTTTCAGTGACTGGTCCTCAGCTGCCAGTTTTTCTATATCTTGCATAGCTTTGCTGGTGATGATAACAATAATAGCAATAACAACAACAACAACAACAACAATAATTGTCATCATATATAAGAAGTTGAATTCTTATTAAAACAGAGATATTCAAAGTTATGTATTTGTTACAAATTCTGAAAGCAAATAAGTAATAATTATGCCCTTCGTATATGACAGAGAAATGAAAAAAGCAAAAAAAAGCCATAATAATAATAATAGTAATATTAGCAAACTACAGTTATTTTCACAACCCCCCACCAAAAAAACCCAACACACACACACACACAAACAATAAATGAAATAAATAGTTCAATAGAACCTACAGAAATTTTCTTTCAGCTTCCTCTTTGGAAGTTTTAAGCTGCTTTATCTGTTCCTCCAGCTGTCTAACTTTGCCATCAGCAACACCCTGCAATTTAAAGTGAATACAAATAATGCAACATGATATTACTGAATTTATAAAAGATTGTTATCAGAAATCAATGTTCAGTGGATCACCTAAAAAGAAACAAGCAGAGGAAAAAAGAAACTGAATGAAATATTGAGTAACAAGAACTAGATTTCAAATTAGTGTGAAAGAAATAAATAAATTTGTAAACAAAAGATTATATGCATATACATATATATGTTAACTGTTCTAATGTTGATAAATAGATTTTTAATTCAGAAATTACTTCAATCTGTACTTTTCAATTATTTAATTTTATTGAATTATTTGTTTTTATTTAAACGTTTAGGAAATTATTTTATAATTAATCAATTTAAATGATCGTGTTATTTCAAACTTCTTAAATTCTTTTTTCTTTTTCAAAAACTAATGTAGCATTCCTCAATAAGAAATAAAATAAGGATCATACCTAGATCAGAATTAGCCACATTAACACTATTCATTAGAATCATTTTACAATAGCCAAAAAAAATAAAAAATATATAATAATAAGCATAATGAATTACTAAATAAAATATGAAAAATATAAGTAATTTCGGGATTACAAGTAAGTAATATAACAATGGTTATACATAATATTTTACAGAAACCATGCAAATATATATTTTCTAAATCTAATAGATGCATCATGCATTTCTTTGAAGTATTTGTTCTGAGTATTTTACTAAGTCACTGCCTGCACTATATTTAAAAAAAAAAAATCATGTAAATTTGAAGAACCAAATGATCTTTGGTTGCTAAACCATGAATTACTGCCAATCTAAAACTGTCAAATAATTCAAAAAAAAAAAAAAAAAAAAAAAAATAACCTCATTCTCTTGCACTAAATATTTCATCAACTAAAACGCATGTCAAGATTTTTACCATTTTATCAATAATAATAATAATAAAAATAAATAAAATGAAAATAAATACAAGTATTTGTATAAACTCATACAGAAGATAAACTGAAGCATTTTATCATGAGGTTAAAGCGACCACTACCTTCAGGTCTAATACAACATTGTGCATTATTAAGGGGAAATAAAATAATGAACAGAGTGAATAAATAATAAGGTCAATTAAAAATGTACTCAGTGCTGTATTACTAAAACTACATATTTAATAATGTGCTTAAGGTGCTCTATTACATCGTGCATAATTACTAATATTTATTTCACATTTTTACTGGGGAACAGTCAGCTAATAATGGCAAAACTTACATCAGGTACATCGGTCTAAAAATATTATTTAAAACGTTAATATGAAGATAATATTTTATCGATTTTCTTAATATTTATTTTCTTGAAACTAACATTTCTGAAAACATTAATAATGATCTTATGTTCAATATGACTGGAACTAAGAAATAAAAATAATAACAAAAAAGACTGCAAAAAATTAACAATCTTCAGTGATTAAACAATTTTAGTTTTTAAAAAGTAATTAGTTGATATCAGTGTGCTTAAGTAATACAGTATGTTTCTGTTCTTAACAAAATGCAATAAAACAATTCTGAAACATAACAAGCATTTTCTAACAGAATTCTTCTGGATCTATACAGATACAAAAATGATTAAATCATAAAATTTCCTTATACAATTGTAGTATTTCAGTGAATTTTTAAACTTTCTAACTCAGCTTTCTACACTGGCACATCACAATTCACTTGTATCCATAATAAAATTGAACAATGCATCAAGAATGCATATTTTTTTTTTTTCTGTCATATGTTAAATATATGATTGCAATGTATTTCTAATCCATTAACTTACTGGTGACTGTGGTGTCAAAGGTTCTGACGGAAGTCCACAAAGAAGTCTGAAAGGACAAGTAAATAAAAATAATAAATAAATAAATAAAATAAACCTTACAATAAGCAGATGATCAATAAATGATACTGCAAAATAACAAAGTTATTTAGAGACATTTTTCTTAACACAATCAAACAGTGGGTTTTAGCAGTTAAACCATCTGTCAGAATTCATTATGAAATCAAGCATTAATAAAACAATTTTTTACCAATGATTTTAATGTACACCCCTACAAATTTACAGTTGTATTGAAATTTATTTCATTGTTAAAGTTACTCACACAACTCCAATATAGAGCACTTCAAGAAGGGACAAATATCACATTACATCTCTAATATAAAATACAAAATCTTTGTTTTGACATTGAGGAACTTTTAAAAATTACAATATATGCTCGTTCGCTTTAAGATCATTATTATATTCTTAATCTGTGATTATACAAGCATGATATGTTACAAACAATTATTTATTCATTCAGATTTCCAAAAGCTCTTTTTTATTTAAAAAAAAAAGAAAAAAAAAATGCGAGAGAAAGGGTAAAAAGGTTATTTTAAATATTTACTGGTATTCCTTATTGTAAGTAAAACCAATGAAGGGTAAATGGTTGCCAGCAAAGGCTTTTGGCGGCTGGAAAGTTTCATCTGGTGAGTCTTCTTTTTCAATCTCATCAAAATTACAGGTGTCCACATCACTGGTCAATTCAGGAACAACCGGAGGAACATCTGAAATAATCATTATCAATCTGCAAGGTTATCAGTGTGGTCAGCGTTTTATTTTGAAATTAGCTAAAAAGGTAAGGTATATTTTTACCAAGTAAAACATAGAACATTTTAATTCGGTGTTCAATATTTTATTTCTCGATTTTTTTACATACTGTAAAAAAAAATATGTTGTCATCACGTCACAGGCTATTCTTATGAACACTGATCTTCAGACTAATTGTGTATCTGCGCTTACTTTTTCTGAAATTTTATAAAAGTAACTTACGTTCTCTAATGTTATTCCATGACCATGAATCATTTTTGAAGAATGGATGCTTTTTAATTTCTTCCACTCCATTTCTTCCAAGTCTTTCTGTTCTGTAAAAACAAACAGGAATAATATGTTAATAATTAAGTATCTAAAACCAGGATATTTATTAATTTTTAAAAATGTTCTCTGTGTAACTGAAAAAAACCCACTTTTGTATAATAAATTTAATGGCCTTCATTGCGAGGGGAAAAGAACTTCAAATGAAAATTAAATTTAGTAAAAAAAAAAAAAAAGAAAAGCAAAAAAAAGAAAGATAAAGAAAGACTTTTTTTTATCAGAGCTGAAAGACATGAATACAGTAATAAAAAAAATAAAATAAAATAATTAAAGTGAAATAATTTTTTAGCAAATTACTTCCCATTAGACACAACAAACTAAATGAAGTAACACACTTTAAAGAAGACAAATTTACCTGTCGGTTAGAAAGGCACATATAAGGCTTTTAGCTTGTGATGACATTTCAACATCTTGAGGAAACTGCAGAGATCGTTTATGATCCATGATTTTCCCATATGTACCAACCAATGAGTCTGCATAGAAAGGAGTATCACCTAGGCAAAAACAAAATTAGAAAAAGAAAAGGTTAACAGAGAATAAAATGTCAGTAATAATAACTACAAGTACAACAGTAATTGTGAACAGGTACATACACTTTTTTAAAGAAAGAACAAATACTTTATTTTTAATGTAAGTAAATTATAATATTCTCATGACATTTTGAAAAAAATATATATTAAGATACTGGAATTCAAAACATTTTTTTTTTTCTTCTCTTTTTTTAACTGTTAATTAATTAAAGATATAAATAAATCAGGATATTAAACGAGCATTCTAATTATCATTCCAGCAACATGTTAAATGCATGAAACTTAGCTGACATGGTGTTAAAGAGCTTACCGAGATTTAAGGAAAACATTTAACACTGGCTGGTATGGTTAAATCACTGAGAACTTCAAATAATCTAACTAACTAGTTTTAAACTTAATTAAAATTTCAGTGTGTTCACCAACACACTTCTATGCAGGCTGACACACACACAGACACACAAAATTTTGAAATTCCTCGATAGTGAAATACAGTTAGTGAACTGGACACAGCCAGAACTTACCAACCAACATCTCAAAAAGAAAGACGCCAACAGACCACCAGTCACATTCACGTCCATAGAGACCCTCTCCACCTTGTGACTTTAACACTTCGGGAGATATATAATCTGGAGTACCCACAGCAGTATCTGAACGCACCAGCCCATCCTGGAATATAAGTATATATAATATAAGTATATCATGGAATTTCATCGTGATTGATATTCAAGAATCTATAACTACAAAAAATACATATAAAGGAAAACAGATCATAAAAATGAATGTATTTGTATTAACAAAAGTATGGAATTTCTCCATGGTTGATATTCAAATTCTGTAACTACAAAAAATGTGTTTAAAGGAAAGTAAGTCATTCAGAATGATGATAAAAATAAATGTATCTTATCAACAAAATCATGGAATTTCATAACGGTTGACATTCGAGATTTTATAACTACAGAAAATATATTTAAAGGAATTTCATAGTCAAGATTCTGCAACTGTAACTTCTATATATAATAAAAAAAGAATATAACAGGTAATTTATTAACAATTTGACGAACATTCAGACCAACATGTAAATTTGATGCATTATATAATTTAAGATACATCTATATAGAATTTAATGTGATTATTAGCTGAGATTAAGTTATGACTAACACAATGATAAAAACCAAAAGTAATAGATGGAAAATGTGATAATATATATCTTGGACTGACATGCTCTCATAGGCTGTATGGAAAGTAATAATAACAGACTGTATATGATTATTATTAGTTAAATAATAACTCACTGCATCCATCCTCATACATGTGCCAAAGTCCGCTAGCTTGAGATGTCCATTACTGTCCAGCAGCATGTTGTCAGGCTTAACGTCTCTGAAACAATCAAAATAATACTGTTACACACACAATACTTAAAATATCATTAGGAATTTTATTCTTACAATTAAGATAAATGTATACATATCGATAAATGTATACATATCAATAAAGATTCATTATATTGCTCTAATGGTAGACAATAATAATAAAAAAATCAATAGAAATGTATGAAATTAAAACAACCTCTTCCAGTAATTTTATGTTAATACAAATTCACAGGTTTTAAGATCATTAATCAAAGTAAAACCAATAAACACACTAAACACTTCTTCCAGTGGTCAAAGTGACATTTTCTCTAATACTTATTTGTAATTTAATTCGCTTATTTTCATTTTCATTATTATGTACTAAGTTTTTATGTCTTTTCTTGTAGCATAGAACCCTATTCATTCTTTTATTAAACCGATATTCAAGATTCCTGTTAATCTCATATTTATTACAACATTCTTAGTGTATTTTGTCTTTCACAGTGTGACAAAGACAACACATGCCAGTGCTATAAACCATTTTATTGTACAACACACAAGTAAACCATATGTACATATGGTACATAGGTTTATCATATTTACTGACAGAATGGTTAAGATATAGACCTTACAGTTCACAGGCACAAAGATCATATCTCGGCAGAGGTTTTCATTTAACAACAGTTGAATATATGTAAGAACACAGAACTGTTGTTTTAACCAAACTCTCTAGCATACTTCACTGGATTAAGTAGGATTCAGAATATTGAAATAGCTCACTGATGGATATATGCTGTGAATTATCTACCCACTAACACATGAAATGCAATCAGAATTTGGACATAATAATGTATTTACCGAAGTAATTTCAGTAGAAAAAAAACCCCACCAGTAATATTAATACCGTAATTATTTTTTAAACTGAATATTCAGAAACTAAGATATTTAATGATGTAAGTTGATACTTGGTAAATTCTTGGCATACATATGTATCAGTTAATTCGTTAAATAATCTGGATGTTAAAAAAAATGTATTACTGTAAAAGTCAGTTGAAAAGAGAGCTACTGATATAGAATGGTGTTAAATTTTTTACATATCATGTAACAAGTTTTTATCGCCCAATTAAATGCACAGAAAGGCTACATGTTGATGAACAACTCAGTGTTTTTATTAGGTTTTTTACTGAAAAAAAAAAGACATCATCATTCATCATCATCATGACTAAATTATTTGGACACCAGTAAACAACAACACAAAATATGTTCTGTAGATAAAAATACTGCTGACAATTGTAAATTTTTTCCCCTTCTGTATGTAAAGCCCAATCAATGCTATGTAATTTCTGTAAACATTAAAATGTGACAAAACTGTGTGAAAAAAAAGGAAAAAAAAAAAAAGGAACATATGTAGGTCAGGCCAGGATATTGGCTGTAGTAAAACAGCCAATATGTGTGTAAATCCCTGGAGATTTACATCCACATTGGCAGATGCTTATGCTGGGTGAATTAACACTGAACCAGCTAACCTTATCATCATTGCCTAAAAATAACTTGTTTTTCTCCAGACTTTTTCTTATATATTAAAGTGAATGAACAAAAATAGTTGCAAACTGAAACATAAATACAGATAATGTAACTGAAGGCCTGTGATGAAATAGCTGTAGCTCTGTGTAGTGTTTCTGATAATATGTTTGTTTACTACTGTATCCTGTGAAAGATCATACGGTCTAAGACTGAGGAATGCCAATTAGAATCCTATTCACTTGTAATTTTTTCATTACAGATCTTTAGTTAGAGGTTTTCTTAGGAACAGAGAGAGAAAGAGGAAGAGAGACAATGGGAAGGAAGGAAAGAAAAGGAGAAAAAAAAGGGAGAGAAACAGAGAGAAGGATGGAAGGAGATATGTGAGCATGAATGATGATGAAGTGAAAAAATAAGAAGAACTGTAAAAAACACAATGGTTTGTGCCTCATTGTGTGTAAACATATTCTTGGGTATCTGCCTGGCTCAAATAAACAAAATAAATATTTATAACTTCTCAGCATTCCAGTTAAAGCAAACTCTGTTATATAATTACAGTGCTTTTAAATCAGGCTCTTAAAGAATGAGGAAAGACGTCATACATTACATGTACATTACACCCACCTCACACACACACACACACACACACACACACACAATCTAATCTCTAGAATTTGAAAAAGCTGATAATTTACTGGCCACACAGTCTGCATTAAACAGTTGGCACAAAATTTAGCATCTGCGGATACAGATTTTTTTCAAAGTACATTTCAAATCACGTTCTATTTTAGAATACAATCGTTTTAATGCTCTCATTAAAATAGGACAACTCTACTGCTGATGATCTTACACCAGTTTAAATGTAAATATGCAGATACGTAACAAATACAATGTTTGTTTTTATTATTATTTGTTTGTTTCTTTGCATATTTTTAAAATTTAATAAATAAATCAAATTTTTAATAAATAAATAAATTATGTTTGCATTCAAATTTGTCAATCATTTTGTCTTTCACAATTTTACCTATGCACAATGGTCTTAACTGCTATCTAAAATTATTCACTTAAAATGAAGTTCAAAATAAATATTAGGAAGGGAAGAAAAAAAAAAAAAGGTACTAATTAAAGAAGACTGCCACAAAATAAATATCTTTTTTTAGTTTTGAGAAACACAAATATGACATGTTCAACTGAATTCTAACATCCAAAAGCAACATTCTAATAACTTTTTATTTTTTATTTTGCAAATGTATGAAACTAAATCAGCTGTTGATGTTGTTTACTTTCGTTCTTTAACCGAATGTAACTGAACCCCACACCATCTTTTTTTGTATGAAATTGGTGCCAAAACTCAAAAGTGATTTTCCCCAACAATAAAAGAAAAATAGATATTGGGTTTCTTCTTTACGGTATAAAACAAGCTCAGAGTGAACATTTAGCATTCAAGACTGATACACAGATCAAAGCACGAGAGATGTGACTTCTGGGATACTTTGGATAAATAACCAAACTGCAACAAAAGAGAACAAACAAAGGCTGTTGTGGAACATACGATTAAACGAGGCTTTGTGGCTCAGTATTCTTGTAGCAGAATAATGTGACCTTTGCGTTCCCAATGTAACAGTGTTCTATTCTTTCCTGTACTTAAAATTCACAGATCTTATCTGGTGCTTCTTTGACACACCAGGAAACCACTTCCTCAAGGGCAATCCTTAATTATTTCTATATTGCATATTGAACAATCAAAGCACATCTGTATGCAAAGAATAGATCTTACATTAGACAATTTTAGAAATTTAAATTAAATAAAATAAACAAAAAAGAAAGGATTATATTAACATGTTGCTCTGAATATTTTCAGATTATTTCACTGTATTTGTTATTATTCTACATAAATATGAACCAATGCATGGGTATCTGTTGTGGCAAAGTTAATGTAACAACACATTTATAGATTTCTGCAGTTTCCATGGGCAGCAAAAAAAATACATGTCATTTATCAATAAAAGAATTCCAACCAAAAGAAATCTCAATATTTTAAAATAACTTCAGTTTACTTAGTTTTATGGGAAAATCAGACTTGGCAAATAAGAATAAATTTGAGCAAAACTTTTACAAAATAAAATAAATAAATAAATAATTAATTAATTAAATTAAAAAACTCTTAAGAATAATTTAATCTTAATAGGAATTCTTCTAGAAACTGAACAAAATTGGTAGTTTATCAGTGTAATCTTTTAAATAAATATTCTAGATATTTCCAATAAAAAATGACAAAATAAACTGACATAATGCTGAAACCAACTAAATTTTAATTTAAAAAATTTGGAATCCATACAAGATAAAGGCAAGACTGACTGTACATGGTATATCTATAGCTGTCAACATGATTGACCTTTTCGCAGCCAAGGTGGGCTTCACTATCTTGGTATCATAGCAGCAGAAATTTAAAATATGGTAGAAGTAGATGATATCCAGGCATCGTACTGGACTGATGTACACTTGATATGATACACAGAAGATTCCATTAAAAACTCAAGTGTAAAGCAGTCACAATAGTGATCTTGAAAACCAGGAGTTTGAAACAAGTAATTTACCTGTGCACAAATCCCATGGAATGGATAGCATCAAGAGCCAGAACCACTTCAGCACAGTAGAACTTTGCCCACTTCTCTGGTACATCGTAATTACTCATCAGATTGACTAGATCTCCACCTGGCATATAGTCCATCACCATGTAGAGAAATTTGTTGTCTTGAAAGGCATAATGCAGCTAACAAGAGAAAAATCATAATTAACTAATGCATTAGAATTAATTAAAAATAACATTTATTTATTTATTTCTGATATGTTGTATAATTTTAATCATTTTAGTCAGTATCTTATGAATATTAAATTTATGCACACATCTGGATGGAGAATCTGTAACTTTATGTTAGTAAAACTGAAAAATATAAAACTTACTAAATATTAGCGTTTTATTATTATTTCTTACAAGTATTATACAAGAAATAAAAATTATGTGAATGTGCAAATGATAAAAAAATTATTGTTTTAAATCTAATATAATTTTTGGATTAGAAAACCTTAAGAACTAAGACATTAAAGTGTCAACAACTGTACTCTTTTTTCAAACCTTCACCTAATTATTTTTCACAAAAAAATTGTTTTTGAGTTGTTTACTGACATTATTTATGGATCATAATTAATATTGTTACTCATAAACTTTGTTTATTTGACATACAGAGATGTATTACTAGTTAAGTCTGAACATCAAAGAAAACTTTTGACTAAAGTGACTGAACTTTGGGTTACTGCCAAACAATAATCTTTAAAACTATTATCACCTGGATAATGAGAATCAATATTTTAATAAACATTAAAGAGACCATTTTCAAATTTTTATAATAATATTAGCACAGAATTTACTATTATATTATCTTGCAGTCATGAGTTAAAAGTTCAAAACATATTTTTGGACATAAATGATTAATGTGTTTATGTTCAACAATGTTTTGAAAATATTGTTTTCACCTCTAAGCTGTGTAAATAAAGATTGGGTGCTATTTACTTATTTTAATAAACTTACTGGCAATGCAATGCATATATATAGTAGTGGTGAATGTTTTTCAGTGAAGTTTAGCTTTGTCAACAACTTTTTTTTTCAATTTTTCTTTTCTTTTCTGTAAACTGAGTTGATTAATATATGTTTATACTTTTAAATATATGTCATGTGTTTGAAAACAAATAATAAAATACAAAAATAAATGAATGAATAAATGAATAAATAAATAAATAAAAAATAAATAAATAAAAATTCAAATATTTACACTTCAAATCTTGAAAGTATATAAAGAAATATTTAATATATATTGGATATAACAGGCAGCCAGAAACAGACATGTATTCATTTATTCCACAACACACACTACCAATGCAAATTTACCAGGAAGCATTAAACATGTTTAACACCAAAGTATTAAATAGCAGTAGTAAATGTTTTTCATGAAATTTAACCTTGTTAACATGTTATTGTCAACAATCAATATTTGGTTGTTTCCTGACTGTATCTTATTTCTTTAAGGCAGAGGTGAGAAACTGTAAAAAGATTGATCTTAAAAGAAAGAAATTTAAAAAAGAAAAAAAAAAAAAAAGAAGCAATAAACTGGATTATGGAAATGTTTCCTTATGGGTGGGATCATGTAAAATCAAGGCATAAAGAAGTTAATTGTTTATTATGACCTGATAAATGATATATCTGATCTTCTTCCTAAATGTTATCTGCATCACTACAGATTAATGCCAAACCATAATTACATTTCTGGCGGTATGTCCGTTATTTTTATACAAAGACCTACATCTTAGAGATAAGTATGTGATAAAACAAAAACTTAATATATATACACATACACAAACTCACTCTTCAGTTAATAAACACAAATTAACTACACTACAGAAAAGAAAAAAAAAAAAAAAAAAAAAAAAAAAAATTATAACAACTATCATTAAGACACCATATATTCAAGATATATTATTCTGCTATGTGGTCATTTATAATCCTTCCACACACACACACACACACACAAAATAAAAAAAAAAAATTTAAGGATATGACAATATTTCTTAAATTGACAGAGTCATCCTCATTTGTGTTGAAGTCATTATTTTTATCTTC
This sequence comes from Chrysomallon squamiferum, assembly GCA_012295275.1. Lineage (NCBI taxonomy): Eukaryota > Metazoa > Mollusca > Gastropoda > Neomphalida > Peltospiridae > Chrysomallon > Chrysomallon squamiferum. The sequence continues at coordinate 9,893,487 of CM022670.1, forward strand.
TTGTTCCTGACCCAGGGAATTACCAGGCGCAATGACACATTAATGCTGCAGACACCATCAGTGTGAAATAAACCTCATGATTCAACATATCTGAATGTGTCACCCACACAGACAGACGAGGGCAAACTCTCACGATGAGAAGACAACAGTCAAGCGAGATCAATATTGAACAGCTGCAATCATCATAGCTTTGTGAAAAATAACCACAAACAGTAGACCTGACAATTACTCAATTTGCAGGAACCCATGCTTTAACCAGTTTTTGATTAGTATGATAATAAATAATATAATATTGGAGTATCAAAAAAAAAGAGTTAAATTTTTTTTTTTTTTAAAACCCCCAAAACCCCACAAAAAAATAAAAGTAAAAATAATAATAAAATAAAAATGTAGTAACAAACCACCACAAATAATAAATAAAAAAGTACTTTGAAATAAATAAATTTAAATTTTTTTTTATGTTTAGCTTACCTGAACAATCCATTCACTGTTAGCATTAGCCATAATTTCTCTTTCTTCCCAGAAAAAAGCAGAATCTGAACGTTTAATCTGAAAAAATAAATGTAAAATACATTTTAATTTTTTAATTAACAGACAACTGCTATTTAACTTATTCAAAGTAATGGATAAAGAACTAGATTTTTATTTGTAATAGGGTGTAAATCTTTTATAATACTCTGTTATGTGTATTTATATGTTCATGAACTGTGGAATAATTGCATTAATAATATCCTTTATGGTTTTTAATATTGACTGGCTTATTTTTTATTTATTTATTTATTATTTATTATTATTATTATTATTATTATTATTATTATTATTATTATTATTATTATTATTATTATTATTATTATTATTATTATTATTATTATTATTATTATTATTATTATTATTATTATTATTATTATTATTATTATTATTATTATTATTATTATTTTGGTTTGGACAAAATAGGAAATTAAAATATGATCTTATGCATCATACTCTGATAAACCAGTTATGCTACCTTATTTAGAATGGGAAGTATTTCCAAGGAAATGTTGATGTTTGAAATATTTCTTCTTATATGTACCGAATTATTTTAATATGGAACATTTAGTATAAAACTGACACACAAAAAAAACATTTATCTTTAAGAAAACAACTGTCATATGTACAAACTTATGAACATATGTGTGATTGATAATTAATGTATGAAAATTAATTTAGAATGTGATCAGATTATCTTTTATATATATATATATATATATACAGTAATTACTGTTCTATTTTAATTTTTCTAAAAAAAAAAATATATATTTCTTTGTAAGTCGGTCAAGGCCTTAAGGCTCTGAAATTCATGTTTTATTTCTACAGCTAAGACAATATAAATTTATGAACTATTAAATGATGTGCACGTGTATTTTCATGGAAGCATGTACAATCTGCAGTAACACATTAATAATGTCCTAGTTTCTGCTGATGAATGAGTCATTAACATGCTAAATTCACTGATGGGACGCTCTCCACACAAAAGGTGAAAACATGAACGCTCATTTCAGAGTGAAAACTTTGCCAGCACACCCACATAAGGATGCCAAAGCAAATATAAACAGATGAAGAAAAACAAAGATGTACAACACTAGTGACTGAAGAAAGACCATTATCGACTCCAAAAAATATCCTACAGCCAAGTCATAAAAGCTAGAAAATTAAACAACCTTTGTTACCCTGGAGTAACTACGCTGTTAGATTAAATAAAGTTTCAAAATGTGGCTGAAATCATGATGATTCATATGTAGAGATTATTTTATTTTATTATTTGTTTTTAATTAATTCATATTTTTATACTAGGATGTAAAATGTTAAAAGTATGAAAGATATTTATGTGCATAAATAATAAAAATCAGGTGGTTCATTTAATGCTATATTACAAGAAACAGATTTCATTAAATGTTTTGCTCTATTTTTAGAAATATCTAACTACTACCAGTTATTTTCTAAACAGTAGTAAGCTAAACGGATGTGTATATATATATATATCTACATGTCTGTGTATGTGTATGTATGTTTGTATGTGTTGTATGTGTTGTGTATGTATGTTTGTATGTGTTGTGAGTGTATGTTTATTTGTGTGTTCACTCAGTATAATAATGAATATTCTGAAGGCAATAGCTAGTTTGACAGATGAACTATATCACATGATAGTAAATTAGGATGATGTGAAAACAATAATTTACTGTCAGTAATGAGGTTCAAAAATAAAAGAAAAATACTTTAAAGATAATCACTTAAACAGGTTGTTGTAAACACTTGTGAAAAATGAAGAGTATATATATAGCTTTTCCAGTATTACAGCAATGCAGAAGAAAGAAAAAACAGAATAGTAACAACCAAAGGTATGTTTAGCAAAGAAAAATATCAAGAGAAGATATAAATAAATGGGGCACACTCAAAAGTAACAAATTAAAACAATTTATTTTAAACATAAAGTAAAATAACAAATTCAAACAAACAGAAGATTTGTTTAATAAGCAATTCCTCTTACTCAGTTTCATATGGTATATTCCAACCTTATATTACCTTTGAACTAGAATCAAGAACATATGAAGATAAAATCTTTAATGAAAAAAATATGAGGAATTTCTGGTGTTTTAATGATTAACAATACTAGTGCTGTATCTCTATCAGGTCACTATTCACTACTTCCAAGTAAGTAATTAACCAAACTCAATTATTAAAAGTTAACATTTTTAAAATTGTTTTATTATTTTAATCTCTCTGTGCAACCCATGAATAAAGTGCATTATTGCAAGATTTTTCCTGTTTCTAAATTTACTGCAACAATAAAAATCAAGTACTGACACATACTAAAACAGGACTTGAAATTATCAGGTGTTTATTCAAGCATTTTGTTAGGTATGCCAAAAACAATGCAACAGATAAACTCTGTCAGAATTTCTTTTGTGTAAATGACCTACAATGTACATTAACTAAATTCTTCAATGAAAAGGAACATTCAGTGAATGCTGTACATGTTCATGTACATGTCAGGTGGCAGAATGCAGATGTCACAATGTAACTTGAGAAACCAGGATGAATATTATGTGGCTTCAACTGCTATTATGTAAAGTGTAAAAAAATTTACAGTGATTATCATCAAAGACTGAAATTTAAATTTCCAATAAAAAGATCCAATGGCCAGCCATTTATTTTCAATTAATTCGGAAAGTTTTATTTAGTGATTATTTGGTTTCAAATAAACACATTAAAAAAAAAAAAAAAAAAAAAGTTATTTACCGTACAGATGAGATCAGATTAATAGAAATAAAAAGTTTAATTATATATATTCCATCATTTTAATTATTCACACCCTGCCTTATTATACAATTATTTGTTATTTCCTAACTTTTTTAAGCCATAAATTTGATATAGCAAATACTTCCACCAGTCTCATTATGAATCAAAATAGTGTTAATATTTTCAAGATAAATACATTCAAACCTTGTTTAACTCAAAAGCCTGTCAGTGTCAAATTAAGATTATCCTGATTAGGTAATTAACTTAAGTATGAAATACTGGAAGTCAAAATGTTGTTTCCCAGCACCAGTAAATGTCAAATCAATGAAAACTTCAAGCAAAATCAATACATATTGATGGAAAGGATAAACAGGTCATCTTGGTTAAGTTATATATATATATTATATATAAAATGTCATCTCTCTTGTGATAATTCTACATATGCAAAAAAATACCATAACTAAGTAGTGGTGCTTTCTTATTTTCATTATTACCGTGTGTTCCTCTTTAACCCAATTGTACATGTTTTTATAAACACCTATTGAAGAAAGTATGTACTGTTACAAAAGAAGTGGACAAAAGGTGGTTTTAGACTGTATAGCCCCTATGTTCCAGACCACCACACAGAGAGTCTAAGTATATAATGGCGAGTGATAAGGATGAAGGGCAAAGATGTAAGCCAGGCTGGGGCAAATATATGACATTCCAGAGGTTAGTCATTTAAACCTTATCACCTGTGTAGAGATAGCACTGCAGTGTTGTGCTGACTGACTGACCAGATACTGGCTTACCACGACTGGTCCACTAGGTCACATGCTGGCTCTCTGGCAATTAATGTTCATGTTTTGCCATGACAACTAACCAGGAAAGATAAACAATTTTATCAGTCTTAAACAAAGAATACTGTGTGGGTGTGCATGAAAGTACTGGTAGCCAACTGATCTATTCTAGTATCGTGTCCAAAGTTTATTAATTAAATCGATTAGTATCAAAAGTATACATGCAAATTACATAAAGTATGTGTTTTTAATAACAGAAGTTGGCAACAGAAAATTTAAGTAATTAATGTTCAAAAGAAGTGATGAGATTTTATTTAATAATAATATCACTGTGATATTTTTTTTCCAAGACAAGCTTCTGAATAAACAATGTATTTAGGTTACATTAAAGCAGTATACAATATTATAGATATGCAAATTAGTTATCCAGAATGTTAGATAATGATCAGCAAACTAGATGTGTTTAGGAATATGTTTATAGTACATTAAAATGCATGTACATGTACACATTATGTATGTAAATAGAACTACATAATATTTCGCATAATATGAAAAAAAAAATGTTTACATATTTAACAAGACTGCAATGAGAACTTTTCTTATGAAATTATTTAAATATTATTATGTAACACCTCGACACATTTTAGCATCAACAATAACCACATATCCATTATATAATTTATATAACAAGAGATCTGATATCTCATTGCCTATTTTCATCATTTAATGCCAAGTGATGTTTTGTCAGTTATATGTTCTTATCAACAAGAAGGTACATAGGAACAACTAAGGAGCAGTGGCTAGAACAGAAAACAGGTCAGTGGTCACAATAAGATTTGATACTTCAACATACTGCCCATCTGACACAGAAATGTCAATCTAAACAGATGAACCAATCTTGTTTATGCACTGCTATAATGGATATTTGTGCTGCACAAAAACAAACTGAGCTGTCAAACAACCCTTTACTTTGTTATTACAAAAATAATTACTAACACAATTTGGATGGAAAAGGAGAAAACATTAGTAAAAATAATAATTTACTATAAAAGAAAAACAGAAAGTGTGAAGTAAAAATGCTAATGAAAGACTTGGGTGACCCAGAATTGGATGAAGTTCGTGGCTGAAAAACTACCACTACCTCTATGTAAACTGCTTATCATGACATGAGTGTAGCTAACAAAAAATAAATAAGAAAAAGAAAGCTTCAACTTTAAGAGGTAAAACTGATCTTTTAATCAAACTTATTAATGAATTAACCAAGACTTATACTACAGCAAAGTATTAAAAAAATATTTTTGGAGGGGGAAGGGGTGTCTTTTAGTTCTTCTTTTTCCTTTTTCTAAATTCCCTCTTACATATAAATAAAAAAACAAATTAAATCAAAGGTTTTTTTTTTTTTGTATTATATTTCAGTTTTTAATCAGTGAAATTTAATTAACACATTCAATACATATGTATACCATATATTCACATTCAGTCCTATGTAAAACAAATTTGGCAGTACCGTGATTCAAGAAGTAAGCCATATGTTTAAAAGTCAGAAGTCGCTGTTTCAGAAAGGAAAAGGAAATGAGATCATTCTGACATTTTACATTCAGGTGCAAATAATTAGTAACTTTATATGTTTATGGATTTCTTTTTATTTTGAGAAAATGATCTAATCATGTCACCTGAAATTGTAACTTGGAAATGTCATCTTTCATGAAAAACAAAAGATTAAAAATTTACACAGAAAGGAATATATTTATATATTTCATAAAAGACTAATAAAAAAGAAGAAAGCTTGTCAAAAACAAGAAGAAATGATTGCAAATAAAAGTTACAGTGAGCATAAATTACTAGTCAGGAAAACCAAAAGAAAAACATTTATGAAATATATCTTTGAAATGGTGAACATTTATTTTGCTAGTAACATAAGATACAAGAATTATACATTTCCAACTGTTAATTGTGTTTTATTTCTTTATAAACCAAATGTATAATAAAATAACGTCAAATGAAAACTATCAAAAAACCTCTCATTTGATACCAGAAATGATCTGGGCATAAAAACAATTGCAAATTAAATCCATTAAAGGCTGCAAATGAATCTTTTTTTTTTTTATGAAACTGAAGAAAGGATGTGCTCCTTTGTTCTAATTATGAAATATTATTTCATATCAAGACAGAACTTGAAGCATCATACAAATACACTGCCTATCCATGTTCTTGGCATTTTACAGTATTATCAAAATATTCATCTCACAAATCATCTGTGGAGATCAAATTACACAAGCATCACACAGCAACTATTACATAACTAATAAATATATATGTATATTTTTCTTAAATTTACAATAATAACTACAAAATAAAATATTTATATTTTTATCTATATCTCATAGAAATAATATTTTTTACATAATAAAATGATTAACAAAGCCACTTTATAAATATGAACATGTTAAATCACAGATTCCAACGTAATTAATTATTAAAACATGAATTACATAAATCAACTGTTTATGCTGACATGTTAAAGTAAACAAGTTTTTTCACAAACAATTATTTTTGATAATAAATCACATAACTGTTGAAGCTATCAGTTCTATATTGTTGTATAAAGTGCTACTATAATATATTGCTAATGACAATTTCCTTATTATTGTTAACAGTAATTTAAATTAAGTCTTTTTTTTTCAGTTGTAATGTAATTGTCAGCTGAAGAGACTTCATATAATAATTTATGATAATACATTTAAATTTATCAAATAAAATTTGTGGATTTTTAAATTATATTAAAAAACAAATAAAAATGAGATAAAAAAAAAAACCAACAGAATGACAGAAAAAAAGTATCTTGTAAAATTCTGAATTTTGTTAAGTATCACATTCATTTCTGTATTACTCAAATCAAATTCAATTTCAATTAAAAAAGAAAGAAAAGTGTCAAAAATATTAAAATAAATTTTAATCCAAATTATTAATCCTGAAAAAAATTATGATTTGAAATTGTTTTTGTTTCAATAAAATGTATTTGACATATCACATATATATATCTATATTGGCCGTAGATTCAATATTATGCAGTTATCTATCATTTTAGACATTGAAACATAATCTGAATAATAAGCAAGTATAAAAAAACTCACCATCTCATACTTGCTTAATAACTTCATAGCATAAACTTTTCTTGTTGATTTATGTCTTACCTGAAATCAAGAATACAATTTTTCTTTTTAAATAATGAAACCAAACATAAATAATCATAATCAGTATTTAACAACAATTAAAAATGAGAAAATGCTGGCTCTTATTAGTGTTAAGTATACATTTATTAATTAGTCTGACAGATGTTAATTAACCAAAGTTTTAAATTTACAGAGAAGTGTTTACTAACATTTTAAAATAATATTTAAATATACTAACATAATATACTATACAATACCAGTATACATCTGTGTAAGTCAATTCTGTATGAGTTAACAATGAAATATATTATTGAAAAAAAAAAATATATATATATATATTTCTTTTTTTTTCATTGTTCCAAATTACATAGAATATTGTCTAATGATTACTATAAATCTTCAGTTTAAATGAAGTTTATATAAAAAATTACTTACCAACTGTACTTCTCCAAAAGCTCCACGACCAATAACTTTGACAACATCAAAATCATTGGCATGTAATCGAGTCTTATTGACAAATTCAACTGATTTTCCATCTTTAGAAAAAAAAAAAATAAAAACAGTTAAAAGATGTCTGCTAACTCCTAAGTTTTTGATGTGAATTTAAGTAGAGAGACATAATTATATAAATATATGTGACATTCTGAAATGGCTGAAGTGTTAAGAACAATTTATAATCTTTAAATATGCTTTAACAATTAATTTAAAAACCCATAAATTACTTAAATCTGAATTCATCAAAATACAAGAGAGTGACTTTCTTAATTTCAAAGTATTTTTTAGTTATTATTTGTAAAATGCATTTCTGATACTAATATTTTCTAAAATGAAAACGGATTTAATGAAACACAAATATCAGTCATTAGTTGGCTCAAATTTCATGTTTACAATAGAACAAATAGACTTTGTGTCTTATATGTTTATCTTTATTCTCATATTAAATTTCATTTATAAAAGGTGAGAGAATGTAGAGAGTAACTGTTAAAATAAACTACATGTATATAATTATATATACCCTTCATTTACATATATGTATGCATGTATATATATAAATATATATATATATATATATATATATATATATATATATAAGCAAGCCATCTTAAAGTTTCAAAGTAAACTGACAATTAAATACACGAATGAACTGCTACTGTATTTAATTTAGTATTATGCCAAGTTTTCTTTTTCAATCTCACAGAATGTTATATCAGTCAGCACAAGGTGATACTTACATCGACAGAGAAAGTGTTCGACATTTTTATTTCTTTTAATGGCTGGATGATCCAAGTCAGCAACAAGTGCTGTTACACTATCCTGCAAATAATAAACATTTAACCAATGAAAAATACAAAAAAAATAGTGCTTTTTATTAGTGAATAATGACTCCTGCACACAACTTAATCAACATATATGAATAGCATGAAACACAGTGTTTGTAGTTACTTGTATGAATCACATTTGTACAAAAAAATAAGTATGCAAGTATAAGATACTAATCAGTGTTAATATATACGTATACATGTATCACATAGTTTTCAATCAATGTACCAGTTAAGGTGATACATGAAGTTTCCATATGTCACAGTTAAATAAATTTAAGAAAACAAATATATATATGTATATATATCGGCCTATATATTTAAATAGGAAATTTAAAATAAAATTAATAAGCATTTTTTATATTCTCTTACAAAGGCAGCTAAATAATATGATACTGTTTTTACAAATGCAGTTTTACAACTGGATTACAAATGATTACAAGTAGCAATGGAAATATAATTTACAGACAATTTGTAAAATGCTATTTTGCATGTTTTATTCACTCAATTTTGAGAGTGGAAGATATATCTCCAGTGGCTAACCTTTTGTTTTCTTTTTTCTTAATTTTTTTAAACAATATTTTACGTTTAAGAAACCAAAGCATTTGTTTTTGAATTTGTAGTAAATATTTTAAATTCAGTGTTTGGTTAGTGTGAAATAAAAATTTTTGTACTATTGATAAATGATATTTATTACTTGATCTTATATAAAATGAAAGCAGGTACATGTTACAAAATCATAGATATAGATACAGATATAGATATAAAACAACTGTTTTATGAAAAATGTGTTCTGATTTCAATGTTTTCATCTGAATAAATCTGTTAAAAACAAACTGAATACAAACATATCAGAGCACAGGGTTACTTTGGTTTTCTAAGATATCTGTATTTCAAAATGATTTCAATATATTTTTGTAGCAAACTCTGATTCTGAACTAGATACTGAACAACTACTGACAATTCCATCATCTAAAGCTAAATATATATGATTATTTAAATCCACTTTAAGTTTTAAACCAACTCTAAAATCATTTGGATATAGGAATGATCTGTCTTTCTAAAATATATTTAATAAAGTATTTTATAAACAATAAACTACACTGAACTCACCAGTAAACCATCAACATTAACTTCTGAATTTGGATGTCGTAGTCGTTCTTCAAGGCTGCTGACACGCCTTTGGTAGTCCACATCTGACATAACCATTTTGAAAATCTAATTTGGTAGGATGATTCTGGGAAATAATAAATATACCAACAACAAACAAAATATTTTCAAATAAGCCAAACCAAATGGTTCAAGCAAGGAATCCGAATACGGAATAGGCTAAATGCCTGATCCTTTTGACATTAAATCCCTCCTTTTAAGTAATTTTAATGACCCGAATAATTTCTGCATTTGAACCACAATTTTGTGAATACTTGCAATGTCCTCTTCCATTTTTAAATTATGTTTACATGCTGATTCGACTATATGAAGCAGACATGTTTATCAGCTGTCAAACACCAACACATATTCATACTGGCGTTGGCCTCTTAATGAAGATAAGTTCCAAAAATACCACAGCAAGTAATGTACGTTCTCATAGGAACAACTGTCTTTCAAGCTGATATGTCACCCAAGTGGAAACTTCTGTTTAGCGTATTGTTTGTTGCCATGTGTTAGTTAAATCAACAATGTTAAACTCTTCAAATTTGATAGTTGGAAGCGATGCTCGTTTCAACGCTGCAAGATCAATTCAACATGGAGTCTTAAAATTATAATGCTTTCTAAACAACAATATTTAACAGTTTTTTTAAAAACAATTTGTTATCTGTTTCTGGATGTTGTTAAATACATCAACAAAATATTGCTTTATTTATATGTTTATTAAATTACATTTCATCTACCGTATGAGTTTATTTTGCAATTTTAAATATTAATTTACATGACTGGGTGTTTTACAAGTATATTTAAAATTTCTCCGTAAGTTGACAGCTAAACAGGTGCCCGTGAGTTTGGACCCCGCAGTTGTAGATTTTTAAAGTTATAGAAAAACATTATCTGGTTCAAGTCTAAGGTCTGGAATCAGAGGTTTTCTTTGGAAAATGAAATAATTTCGTTAGAATAAATTTTAAGCCGTATGTGGGAATAATGCCTTCGAAAATAATAAAAGTATAATTTATTTCATCGTTTTGTTTCATATTCGGGCAAAATTATAAAAAATAATAAATGTTGAGGCCCAAATGTTAACTGGAATATTGTTCTTTGTTCCATTTTTTCAGTTTTTGTTTGCTTATGACAGTATTGCGCTTTCGTTAAGTTTATTCAATTATTGTATTAAAATGATAGCATTTTATCGCTACTGTGTATGTCAAAACCATATTAAAATACAATCTCAGTTATTCTATTAAATATATAGTTTTCAAATTAAGAAACTGAATTTAAGGTTTATTTAAAATTCATAAATGTGACTTTCTTCTTTACAATACATTTTTTTTTTTTTTTCATTTATTGTATTTCTGCCTTTTTCCATTGAAAACACATGCAGGCTTACAGCACTAAAATTAAAATAAAAAAGTAAACCAAGGGAAGCAACTGGAGAGGTTTAAAAAGTTTCGATAATCTGGTTCTTTGGTAAAGGTCTACGATTTCCCGCCATTTCTGCAAATGTTCTGTTTATAAAATTATCTGAAATTGTTGGGTTCTTTAAATTAGTTATTTTGGCTCCTTACGCTTGTAAATATGTGGCAGAATCAAGGTGGTAAGCTAAATATCAACATGTATCTTAACTGTTTTATCACAATATGATAGACGGACATTTCAAAATAAAAATATTAATGAATCGTTCCATAATTCGACGTAAAACCGCTAAATGACAAAACGAAACAGAAACAGTTCTGAGTTCATGAAAAAAATAAAAATAAATAAAATAAAATAAAATGAAAAGAAACCTTTTCAAGTCAAAAATTAATTATTATATTCATTCTGATATAAACTAATTTGTTCTGTATTTCTACATCATTGTAGTTTTTGTACTGTATCATTGTCTGATAATCATTCATTTACCACCACTGAACTGTACCCCACTGCTGGTTTACCTTTCCTGTTTATGAAGTTAATAAGACTGAGAGTAGGCTGTTAAGTGGCACAAATTACTCTAAATAAATACAATTTCTGACTTATAACACTAACAGTGTAACATGTTGAGTGTCTTAAATATACTATATTATATAGTCCTAATAAGTAATATTTAATTGTGTGTTTCATAATGTTATTTTCTTCCATCATAGTCTGAAGATAGAATCTGGATTTAACATTTGACACAGATTTTCATTTCAGTTAAAAAAAATTAAATACAGTTTGGCTTTATTATTATTTTAGCTGAATAAGCTGTGGTATTAAACAAAAAATGATACTGAAATTACAGTGTATGACTAAAGTCCTTTACCACATAAAAATTCATTAAATAGAAGTAATTTGGTTTAAATTTTATTTTGTTTTATTAATATTATTATTTATATATTTTTCTAATTATTTATTATTAATCATTTTTATTTTATTTTAGTATTTTTTTTTTTTGGTGAAATGTATGATTGAGATATATATATATATATATATATATGCAAGAAAATACTTACCATTATTTCAGGTTTCAACCAGACAGGATATGAAGGTGCTACTGGAACAGGGTATCCATCTCCTGGTGGATTTGGAACACCCAGTCAGACACAGGAAAGAAAGGTAAGTTAAAAAGAAAAATCAGAAAATATTAGGTGGTTTTATTTTTGTGTATGCAATGAAATAAGCATTATTTCTAATATATTTGAACGGTTTTATTCTTTTTTGTTTTTATTATTCTTACATATTTATTTATTTTCTTGTTTTTGTTTTTCCCCCTTATTTAAAAAAAAATAATTTGTGATTCAGTAATTACTTAAATTACATAAATATTCTGAATTGTTTTTATTATACTGCTAATTCCTTTCTTTATACATTTTCAGAGCCAAAATAGAGCTCAGAATATTCTTCCTTGTACAACAGCACAGATACTGAATGCAGTAATGAATGAAGATAAATTCTTTTCAGGAGATATTGAAATTAAACAGGTTTATAATAAAAAAATTTAAATTCATTAGACTTTTTTTTAATTATTATTTATATCCGATGTTATTTCAAAATACATTCCAGATTAAACAAAATTTCTAAGGGTATCAGTAGCAACTCTGGCCATTTAGGCTGTTGATTATGCACCCCCTCGTATAAACTTCTGAATACAAGCCTGAGAATAATAGTTTCAATCCTCCACAGAGCATATATTTATTATTTTCCTTTTAAACAAAAGCTGTATGCATGTATGTTTCTGCGCATGGAGAGTTATTAGCTGCAAATATGTGAACGGCCGCACAATGTGTCTTCTGTCAGATTAATTAAATATGTTGTTTATGATTGTTACAGGTTACCATGGTAGGTTTGGTAAGGACGGTGAAGGAATCTCCCACAAGACTTGATTATGAGATAGATGACATGACAGGACCCCCAATTGAAGTAAAACAGTTTGTTGACAATGATGTAAGGAAATAATTTTTGGATATTATAATTAATTGTTTTACATAGACAATACTGGAAGCAGTTGTCCAGTTATATATATATTAAAACAGTTGTAAAATAAATACAAGTAAAATATAAAAAGTTGTTCTGATATATATTGAATTTTCTATCCACAATTTGCTGTGTTTGCAATTGTCTATATCAGTTAGTATCTTTGCAGATATTTCAAATTTCCAAGAATTTTGTGCATTTTTTCTTCATTTTGATCATTTTCATAGCTGTTGTGTACAGGTTGAAATATTAATAGTTTTGTGGGGGTTTTTCTTCTTTTTTTTTCTAAATTTTTTTTATTTCTGCAGGAAAGTGTGCCTGATGATGAACGAGTCCCAAGTATGAGAGAGAATACTTATGTCCGTGTCTGTGGACATCTGCGGATATTTGGTGGAAAGAAGCACATCGTTGCATTTCGTATGATGCCAGTCACAGATATGAATGAACTGACATGTCACATCCTTGAAGTTATTCAGGCTCATATAATCCTTTCAGCTCCAGAGGTAATTGTGATCTTACAGTAATTGTTTTGCTGTTAAAAGTATAAAAGAACATTTTTGCTATATTGTAAGTCTTACTGATTTGTTGTATATGGCTGATCCAGAGTGCCCTAGCTGTGTCATACCACAGAACAATTGCTGCAATATTTCATAATGGAACAGAACAAAAATTCAGTTACCCATTATGATACATGATTATATTACTGACTGAAGTTAATGTTTATCAGAAATTTATCATCTTTGGTGGGTATGCAGCACTTATATCTCACATCCATAAACGTGTGAACATGCTAATCATAACAGCTTATACCACAAATCAGATTTGACACAAGCTTCAAACTGTTGCTTGTCAGATAAAGAGAATTCCACTTAAGTTGTAAAAAAAATATAATAATAGTTAAAAACAAGAAAAAAAATTACTCATCTAGTAATATTCATTTTGAATGAATTCAAAAAATAAAAATTAAAATAATTCCTGTATGTGGTTGTTTTTCTTTTTATTCCTTTCTTCCATATTATTATTATATTTTATAATGTAAACATGCATATATTAATTATCAAATCAACTAACTTTATATTTCTATGCTTTAATTTGTACATCTTTGGGTGGATTTTTCTTCATAACAAGAAAATAATAATTAATATTGTACTGTTACTTATTTAGAAAATGGAGAACCCAGATGCAGTTCCAACTCGGATGGACATTGATATGAGTACAGGTGGTATGATAACAGGACTAACACCATTACAGTCTCAGGTAAAATATAATATAAATTATTCCATTTGCATTCACAATAATTACAGCCATTTTTGTCATAAATAAATATAAAATATTTAAATCATAATTTAAAACAAAACATTTGACAAACAATTCCACACTTATAATATTTTCAAACTCATATTTTTTATCTGTATTTACTGCACCTGATCTGTAAAGGATGGTATTTTGAATTTATTTCTGACAGATTTTTGTTAGTATATCCATTACACCATTATTTTTAAATATCGCTTAAGACAGTTAACTTCCTTGTGAACTGGTTTTTAATAACAACTAATTAAAAAGAGAAATATATATATATATTTATTAAGACAGTTAACTTCTCTGTGAACTGTTTTTAATAACAACTAATTAAAAAGAGAAATAATAAATGTATTATTGCAGCTTCAGATGATAATAAAAAACAATCGTTCTGACACTGGGGCCAGTATTCAGGAGATCTGCAAAGAAATGAGACATGTTTCTGCAAAAGATATCAAGTAAGTATTAAACAATATAGGAAGACATTTTTTGTAGCTTTATGTTCAGGATGCTATTTGGAAGCATTATGTGTAATACTGGTTATTAAAGGTTGTTACTCTTTTTTTCCTGTTTAAAGGAAAATGCTTATAAAAAATTCCTCTGTTAACAGAAAAATGTTTGTCATCTGGTAGTCAGTGATACATAAATATTATGTTCTGGTGGTTTCATAAAAAAAATATATACAAAAAGAAGTATCTGTTTTGCAGTTTTATTTTTCAAACAGTAAGCTGCATATAATTAAGTGGACTTTTTACTTTATTATCTTTGACTTTTGGATGAGGCAATTTATTAATTTTCTTTTGATAAATTTAACATGACCTCTTTCTTAAAAATATTTCAAGTTCCTACCAGTTATGCATAAATTACTGGAGTTATGGCCCTTGTCCTACATTTAAAACTGTTTTCAAAAGGTTAATGTTTTGGATACTGGGTGATAATTCAGTGTTGTTAATGTAGTTGCTTTGGATTCTAATGATATAGTTTGTTTAACTTCTCAATAAATAATCCTTTTTAATTTGTTTTATTTATTTTCAGAGATGCTGTTGAATTTCTAAGCAGCGAAGGACATATTTATTCAACAGTGGATGATGATCACTATAAAGCAACAGATGGATGAACAACACTGTTGATTACAAATATCTTCTAATTCTGTGCTAAATAGTAGAGACAAATTTCAGTATGTCTGTGATTATATGTTTAAATAGCAGATTTGACAAAATACCATACCAAGAAAACCCAACAGGATGTGCATGTAATTGGTTATATTATTTGTTTCTGTTTTGCATAAGAATATGTACAAGTAATCTTCTTGTTGATTATAGACAAAAAAAAGGGGTTACAGAAAAAAGAGAAATGTCAAGAAATAATCAATTGTACTCAAATTTGAAAGGGTTTTTCAGAGTTTTTTGTTGTTATTGTTTTTGTTTTTTTAACTTAATCAATGTTACTATTAATAACTAAGGTATATGCCTACTATTATTTACTGCAGAATTGTTGCATATTGGTCATTTTTAACTTAAACATGAATAAAAAAATGTCTCAGTATTTTGACCATACTTATGACAACTTTAAAATAGTTTTAATTACAAAAGTTTGTAAATCTCAGCTGAGTACTGGAGAAATTTCAATGTTTGTGATCATATGTTTAACACATGAAAAAAAAAGTAATAGAAATTTGTTATATTTGCTTTTGTACATTATGGATTAGTAATTCTTACACAGAAAAGGAGAAAAAAAATAAAATAAAATAAACATTTTGGAAAGTGCTGTTTGTTTTTTGTTTTTTTAACTTAATCAGTATGTCTTTGGACATTCTACATGTAAATAAAAATTAAGAACTAACGTATATGACTGCCATTAATTATTGCAGAATTGTTGAGGATTAGAGATTTTTAATCTAAGACATAATTTTATATATATATATAGGTCTAGATATTTTGAATAGATTTTAAAATATTTTAGTGGTTAGTCATTATAAGTCTTATTTAGTCTTTGAGAATTAAATAAAATATTCAATATGAATTCATGAATTTATTATACTGATCAAATAATGCAATACCTTTAAATGCCATTAATTAAGAAGTCAAAACCATGGAACTAAAAGTAGAAGTGATGTCCATGTTTCTTGAAAATATATTTAGTGTATTGGTTTGTGGGGTATCGCCATTGGCCAATTCCATTTTATATTATTTTATTTTATTTTATTATTATTATTAAAATTATTATTATTTTTTTTTTCCATGGGCATGCGGAAATACAATTGTTACAGTAAAACGGTCCTAATTGTTCGCTTTGATACCGCTGTTTGATATAAGGGAGGTAACTGTATTAGTAGAGGGCGTATAATGCAAAATGGTTTCAGCTTTGTGATGTAGAACCAAATTTCGGTGGAATTTCGATTATTTTTAACACTTGTCTGTATTTATGGGTTTTACAACAAACGGGTCTAATGTGTAAATACAGCTTTCCTTAACAGGAATACTGAGCAAAAATGGCAGGTAGGTTTCGAATATGAGCATGGCATATTCGATTATTTATGATTTCTAAATTCCGACGATCATGCTTGTAAATAATATTAAATACATTCGAGGTACTAAAAGTATTACTGGTTCTCAATAAAATGTTTAAAAAGAGGACTTGAAAGTTTTGCTGGGATTTAGGTTAATGGCATGCCTTGATATTGTGATAATGGTGTGATTACCTATGTTGAATGAGAGCGAAATGAAAAGTGACATTTCATGTGCGCGATCGTTTCTCAGATGAAACTTGCTCACGAGATTTGATGCTTCACAAGATAGAATTCTTTCCACAGTCACTTTGTTCGTTGATTGAAAGACATAAATTTTCTATGCAGTGTCTTTATTTCAATTTACATCAATAGTGTGGAAGGCATAATCAATTTCATTATCACTTTAGTAGTTCCTTGGCACAAAATGCCACCCATTCTTCAGACTTTAATGGGTGCCAGAATTTTCTACTCATTAGATTCTAATGAGAACACCACAAAATTCAAAATGACTAAAAATCCCTAATTCTATTAATTTTATACATCAGGAGACAAAAATTCATTGAACGAAAAATAATAAATGAAAAATAAAAATAATTAATAACGACCAAACTTCAGTTAATAAGAGGTACAGAATTAAAATTATTCTTCATAACTTGTATACTTTTTTATCAACTACTTTACAAACATTCACATAATTGTTGTTGTTTTTTTTCAAATTATTTATCCAGTTTGCTGTGGCTGCTGTTCAGCCTTAAAGCCAAGATACAAGAGACTGGTAGACAACATTTTCCCAGCCAACCCAGAGGTATCATGTCATGTTTAGAAACAGTAAAATTGACTATTAATATGTATAAACAAATAATTAGAAATTTCATCATAACATCAAAAATAAAAGACAGGAACTTGACAGACATCATGGATTATTTTATATTGAAGAGGGCATCATATTAAATAAGTATTATTAAAAATAAATCTTAATAATGATGTCTATAGTTTAACACTAAATACTGAATACAGGTTTTTCTGTGAATGGTACTATTCGTTTTTTTTTTTTTGTTTGTTTGTTTGTTTTGTTCATGTTATTTCTTTTCGTCATTAAATATTGTTTTGTTTATAATATATATATTTTATAAATTTTATGTAAAATGTAATGTTTCCAGGAGGGGTTACAGAAAAATAATATGGCTCAGCTAACATTTTATGCTGTTTCATCACCTGACAAACTTGATAAAATAGGCCAGTATATGGAACAGAGATTAAGCAGAGAAGTACACAGACATAAGATTGAGTAAGTTAAATGTCAGAATATATTTAAATATTGAAGAAAACAAGATTTTGGTACCATCCTTGAATGCATATATATTACTTTAAATCTAAGGCTAATCTGGAATAGATGAAATTTTAGTTTCTTTCTGTTTCATTGGTTGTTATCACATTTTATTACATATAAGTTCATGGTTATTGTAATAATGTAAATAATTTTAACCTTATTATTTAATTATATTTTGTGTTTTCATATGAATTAAAGATTTCAGAAATGACATATCTTTCAAAGTAGACAAACTTCCAAACCAAAATTTTAATAACCATGGTCTTAATAATAATTATTCTGTTTTTCTGTTAAATATGTGTAAGATACCTAATTGTAATTCTGTCAACAAAATATATTTTAAAACTGCAACATGTGCAAAAGATAATGTTTTTATAAATAAAATTTACCTCTATAAAACTATATTTTACATTTCTGAACACAGATCTCAGTACAAAACGTTTTTTAAATTAATAATTTTTAAATTATTGTAATTGTAGATTAGCAGGTTATTTATGTTATAATAATAAACAGCAGGTTTAATTTTTTTCTTTTCTTTTGTCATTAATAATTTGCTCTATTATGATAAATTCTGTTTATTATAGATATGTATTTATTGGAATGGAAGCTTGTGATCAGTTATTAAAGTCATGTCACGCACAATCTCTTAATCTGTTTGTGGAAAACTTTTTGAAAATGGTGCAGAAGTTACTAGAGTGTGAAGAACCAGAACTGCAAATTCTAGCCACAAATTCAGTAAGTTTCTTCACTTAGTAAGACATTAAAAAATAGTAAACAAACTGTATAGAATGACTGAATGAAATAACAATTTTGTTTTTAATTCTTTTTTTAATTTCTTTTTCTTTTTTAACCTTCATCTTTGGTTTGTAAATCATTGTAAGTTAATTTTTTATGCATATCTTTATATACACAAATTATTTGCATATGTGTGTGTGTGTGTGTGTATAAATAAATAGATAGATATTTATATTTATATAAATTCCAATACAATTTAGAAATAATTTGAACTCAAAGAAGCAGCTTTACTGAAAATTTTAATTATTTTTTTGATTTAATTAAAAAAAAAATTAGTCTTTATATGTTACATTATCCTCAAAGAAGAAACATAATAATATTTTGTTATCAGTTATGAGGAAGAATTATCAACAGTTAATTAAAAAAAATAAAAAATAAGGATAACCTTCTCCTGTTTTTATATTTTGAAAAGGATACTAATATCATAAATATGATTTTTTGCCATTGCAAAAATAATTACAAAATATATAATACTCATTTATTTTCTTTATAGTTTGTGAAATTTGCAAATATTGAAGAAGACACACCATCATATCATCGACGATATGATTTCTTTATTCAGAGATTTAGCACAATGTGTCATAACAATATTGCTGATGAAGAGACAAAAATGAGGTAAAATAAACATTTTATTCCAAAAAATGTTTTATTTTATTTTATATTTTTTCACATTATTTCATTTATTTAAATTACAGGCCTTATTCTGTACTCTTTCATTTTGGTGTATTTTTATTACCATTATTATTAATTTACATTTGACATTTACCAGTGTAAAAATTGGTAAAAATATTTAATGATGATATCTTAATTTTAAATGTAATTGATTAGTAGATTCATAATGATATTTAATTTTTGTTTAAAAAAGAAATGTTTAAAGATGATACAGAAAAAAAGAGAGATAAAAAATCACGAACGACTCTGTAGGCAGTTTATTTAAAATATTTTCAATAAACACTTTGACATACCAATGTGGTCACTTTTAAATATCCTCAGATCTTGTTCATTACTATTGCCGTGATATCACAGGCATTGACTGTAGTTTAAAGTAGTTACAAAATCATTAGAATGTTTCAAACTTGTGTATCAAAATAAACAAAGCAAAATTGATGTTATTTTTACTCTTAATTTTATATATATACATACATACATATTCAAAAATAATGTTGTAAGTAAGGAAAAAGATTCATCCCTATGTTGTTGTTGTTTTTGTTACCTTTGCCCACGAAATGTATTTAAGAGGAAAGATTGTTACTGAAAATGTAGTTTATTTTCTTGGACAATGAACATTATTTACTATATGTTATATTTATGAATAGATCTTTGCCAAATTAAATATATATTTATGTAAAATAAATATAAAAACATTATTTTTTTTTTATTAAAAGCTTAACTTAATTATTATTATTTATACTGTTATTAAAATTTGTGCTTTGATGTTATTTTTAAATTCTTTATTAAAAGATAGATAGGATTATTATTATCGTTATCTTTATTGTATGATCATTATTATTATTATTATTATTATTATTATTATTATTATTATTATTATTATTATGATTTCATTTGTAAAATTATTTTTATTTAATAACGTTTTTTCTGTCAGTGGTCATACAGTCAGTCACAAAACAGTGTGCTGTAGCAATCTTAATTAGTAAAGACCTGTGGGTTTCACAAAATCCTTTTTAAAAAGTGCAGTAAATGAATGAATGGAACTATTTCTGATCAGATAGCTATCTTAAATTGATCAGTTTTATTCTGCTGCCATCTTATCTTATCTTGAGTTATTGATTTTTTCACGTGGTGTTCAAGTTTGTTTAGATCATAGAATTTTGCGATATTTACTTCCTAGATAATTTTAGTGGAACTCATTGTTGGTTGGTATCAAAGAGAAAGTGATAATTAAAGATAACAGGAAATTGTATTGTTCTTATGGTTTTTAAAATACTTGACTCCATTACAAAGATTAATAAGTTGTCTGTTTATCATGAATCATTTAATTGCCTGTGCCCTTGAGTTTGAAAGACACTTCGAAACATACTGTATTTCTTTGAGACAGTCTCTGTAAATGCATATTTAATGTAATCAGAAATATAGACACTCTGGAACAAAGCTTGAAAACAGACAACTTTCCCCTGAGTGTAAAGATTGATTGCAAAACATCCGACAGACTAACAGCAATTACAGGCGAGTTTTTTATGACTGTAAAGATTGATTGAGGAAGGCCCAAAAGGCATCAGTTCATTGAGAAGTATTAACGAGTCCTTCAGTCTAATGTCCGTGCATTGACGATGGCTTCAGACTGAGCATCAATCAATCTGTGCTCACTCAAATGCTGGTCAAAGTTAATTTGTTTGGCTTTTGCATCAGCAATCACGTGCTCGTTCTTGCCTTGTCTTAACTGGTTTCAAGTTCCCAAATAAACCATTATGTCCATCATCCTCTTCAACAAACTGTGTGTTACTGATTTCAGTTTCTGTTTTATTTAATTCAATGGTTTGAAGTTCCCAAATAACAGATCAGTAAAAAAAATCTATAAATATGTCCATTATCCTTTTGAACAAACTGTTACCAATTTCATTTTTTATCTTTTATTTTTTTTTGATTCATAAACATCCTTTTCAGACTCAGACAGATATTAAAAAAAATGAAGAAAATAATGAGAAACCAAACCTAGAACAGAAACAATTATTTGTTTTAGTAGTTCTGTGTTATGTATGTAATGACATTTAATACCTTGATTCCTTTGTTTCCTCATGTAGTTATTTTATAAAATTATTATTATCATTATTATTTTTATGCATCCATTACAAAAATAACTTACAAAAATGATTTACTAAAGTTGTTTTGAATTTATATTGAATGATGGCTGTGTTTAACAGTGGTTAAACATAGAAAAAGAAAATTCCAATGAATGTTTCGAAATATTTTTGCATATGAAATTTTGTTATTTTCTCATACTTCAATAAAAATTAATAATAATTTAGAAGACATTTTTTATAAAAATTATCCAAATGAATGAAAAAAAAAAAAAGGAAGAAAAGAATACAAAAAATAAAAGCAAAATAAAAAAAATTCATAGGTTTTATGTGATATTTTAAGAAGTGAAAGGCTTCAGCTGATGTAACATCTAAACAGAGATTTAAGAGTATTTTCATTTCGATAAAAGCAGCGTGTGATACTCATTGGACATGGGTTTTGTTTCCTGTGAAGTCAACTTTCTTTCCTGTCAGCCATGTCACTGACTTGAAGCCTTAAAAGCAGTGACAGCTTTATCGATTGGGCCCCATATATTTTCTCACAAGTGTGCATTCTGTCTATTGTGCCCAGTTAATTGTTTGATTAATGGGAAACCTGACAATAGTTGTGCAGTTCCATGCTGTAATGGAGATTTTTTTTCAGCTTCTGCAAATGTCTTGTTTTTTTTATTATTATATTATATTTTATTTTATTTTTTTTTTTTTTATTTGATTTTATTTGATTTATTATTATTTTTATTTTTTTTTTTTTTATTATTTTTTTTTTTTTGATTGAGTAATTTCATATGGTAACAAAAAACATTAAAGGTTATTTCATCAATATAGACAAAAATACTGTATGTTACTTTATTAATTTGTCCAAAATTTCTTGTACCTAGTGTTCATTCCTGAAATTTGTGAACATACCAAAAAAATTATAATTTTGTGTAGAGGCTGTAATTATTTACATTGATGTAAAACTAATTAAATTTGAATAATAACAGTCAACTTTAAAAAAAAAAAAAAACACTGCATCAATAAAAATACCAGAAAAAGCATAATCTGAAATGCAAATATTAATAAATTAATAATAATAGAATAAAAAATAAAAATAAAATAGCTGTATCTTGGTATGCATTTATTATATTTAAAAAGGAAAACCTGAGTAAAATGGATATGTAAAAGAAAGAAAAAACAATTGCAGCTGTTGAAGTAATTTTTAACTGAATTCTGTGTTTAATGTTTCAAACATACCTGTAGTTTTCTATATATATTATTGGTGTGCAGTTGACAGCAAATAAAAGTATTTCAACACACATGAGTGCACACACAGCTGCAGACAATTTCTCATATAAATACATACATATTCAAAATTCAGAATAATCTATATCTTAAGTTAGGCCTCAAATGCTTCATTTTTGAATAATTTTTATGTTATTTTAAAGACAATTGTAATAAAGTTGTTCTGACAAGCTCACAATGCACTAATTACAATTATTGGGAGTGACTGGTCATGTTAGACACTAGCAAAGTGACGTTGCCTCTAGGGCTTTCAAAAAAAACGTTATCTAAGAAATGGGGTGGTCATGCAATGGTTTCATTATAATCTTTTTATTTTTTAAAAGGAAAAAAAAAGAAAGAAAAGCTTTTCTCAAGTTTTTATTATTTTACTGGTTTACATGTTCATGTTGGCAGAATTAATTGGAAAGGAATGAGACCTTTATACTAATTATTCTCAGTAACAAATAGAACAGAAACCCCAGGCTCCTTTGAAAGGACATCTAGGTGAAGCCTTTCCTACAACCTAACAGCACAAGCATAACTGATCAATTTTTTTGACTGGAAGAGGGTAATTAATTTAATTGAGACAAACTATTAGTCAAATATCTAAAACAGTCTCTATGTTTTAAGTTTGATTTTAGCTAATACATCAATTCTCTTTTGACTAAACTGCTTTTCTAGATCCAGGTCAAACTAAGTTGCTGCATTCAAGTAAAATATATATTTTATTAATCTAGTAATTATAGAACCATATACTATTTAAGTGCATTCTTCCTCATTGTAATTGCTTTTATATATAATTTTATAAACAGTTGTTTTGGTTCAAATGTTTAAATAATAATGTTTCTTATAGAATCTTCTGTTTAAACTTTAAATGCTGTGGATTATAATCCATGAAGGAACATTCTGTTTTATCTTTTACTAAGTTCTCTACTCTGAATATTGTCTGTAGATTATGTTAGATGAAATTAATCACTGGTAATTGATTATCACCTATTAATGTTCTTGTTAAAATTTGTGAATCACTGATATCCTTGGGGTTAATTGTGCACTGTTGATATTTATCTTATTAATTCCAGATGACAGATTTTCTTATGGTTAATGGTGAAAGGCTGATGTTCTTCTTAATTGATCTTCAGATATTTTCATAGTCAATTCTAAATCGCTGATTATTAACTACTGATGTTTTGTTAATTCTAATCCAAATGGTGTTCTATAGATTCTAAACCACTGATGTTCTTTATCATTTCTGAACTGCTGATCTATTCACTGTCAATTCTAAACAATGATGTTCTTGTGAATAAATGTTAAGCAATTGGTAATGTTCAACCAAGTGTTGTTCCTTTAAATTGTAAACCATTCAAGTTCTTTATCATTTCTTAACTAAGTGATAATATCACTTGTCAGTTCTAAAAAGAGATGTTCCTGTGAATAACTGAGATTTTCTTAATCCTTGACTAATTCATTTTCTCATGATCAGTGATTTTCTTGTTACCTACAGATGTTTTGTTAATTCTAAAGCAAGTGATTGTCTTGTAAATTATAAACCACTGATGTTCTCATTGTCAACAGTGATGTTGTTATGAATAATAATTAACTATTGTTGTTTTGTTAATTCTAAACTGAATGATCTTCTCATTGTCAGTTTTAGAGAGTTATGTTATTTTCAATAATTATTAATTGCTGATGTTTCATTAATTTTTAACCAAGTGATTGTCTTGTAAATTATAAACCCCTGATCTTCTCATTGTCAACAGTGATGTTCTTACAAATATTTATTAACTATTGTTTTGTTAATTCTAATACAAGTAATCTTTTCATTAACAATTCTAAACTCTTTGAATGATTGCTGACCACTTTATTTTGTTCATTCTTAACCAAGTTAAGTTCTGTAAATTGTAAACCATTGACATCCTTTATCACTTCTTAACCAGGTGATGTTTTCACTGGCAGTTGTATGCAGTGATGTTCTTGTGAATAATTAACAACTGCTCTTCATTTGTAACCAAGTAATGTTCTCATTGGCAGTTAGTTCTAAATAGAGATGTTCTTGTGAATAATCATTAACTGCTGAGATTTTGGCAATTCTAAAGCAAGTGGTGTTCCTGTAAATTATCAAACACTGATATTCTTTATCATTTCCAAGCCACTGATGCTCTTCATTTTGTCTGTTCTAAAAACAGTGATGTTACTGTCAGATCTGGACCTGTCTTGTCTAACTGACTTAACCTCAGTGAGAAATTGATTAGGTTTTTGCATGTAACACGGAATTAAACTCGCAAAGGATCAACACAGACAGGTATTTTGTGCTGTGAATATTTCCTCAATTACATTCTTGTCAATAAATCATTCAGTGGTTAATAGAATGAAATGGCTGCACATTTAACTCTCTAGCCTACATTTCTGCCAGGTTCTTTTTTTGGTGTTTTTTTTTTTTTTTTTGGCTGTTCATTTGTCTTTCTTATTTTTTTCGAAAAAAAAATTAAATAAAAAGTCTTTTGAATTGTCAAAGAATTTTTTTTTTTTTTTTTTTTTTTTACATTTGTTTGTTTGGTTGTTTCATTCAAAACTAAATTTTGAAAGAATTGCTGTTTGAAACCATTAACATTAAAATGTGTTGAGGTCTCTGATTTGTCATTTATTCAACTCTGTCAGTGAAGAACATAAAATATTGTCTCTTAGTGTTCTAGAAATTGTAAAACAAATTAGATCTTTTCCACTTGTATGTTAATTGTCCGAATAATTGTTTTAATGACATCCCACTACATTTTTCTACTGAACGAGTCATAAATTGTCTGTTTTGTGGATCTAAACTGACAGCTCCAAAAAAGATGCTTTACTATGGGTTACTCTTATCTGTCAGCAAGCGATCTTTAATATTCAATTTTCCTTTCACAGAATCACACTTACCATACCTTTTAATACGTCTGACAGTGGGAGAGAAAGCAATCCACTGGGAACATTTTTAATACTGGAAACCAGAAATCTAGAGTGATATATATCTAAATATATATATATATATTTTTTTTTTCTACCAGTAACATTACTGGGTTTTTTCACTTAAAAGGCTTGATGGTTATGTAATTCATTCATTTCTTTAAAAAAAAAAAATAAAAAAAAAAAAAAAAAAAAAAATCAGTTTTGTCTGCTTCAGTGAATGGAATATTGGAATTGTACTAGCAAGTGAGAAAGTGCAAAGCTGAAGAGCATGCTAATCTATAACTAACACACATCCTATTATATCATTTCATTTCAGTAGAGCTTGTTAACCATCTGATGAACAAACAGTGCAGTGTTTAGACATTCTATAGTCTACAAGTCAAATATATTACACTGCTTGTAAGCAATATTTCATTCATGTCCTTTGAACAAACCGATAATTGTGTTTCAGCTTCGATATACAAGGATGGTTTGAGGTAGAGTTTCCACTGGTGCCGTGGATTTCATAAATAGGTTGGACTGTACTAAGATATTGTCTATTGATTTTCCAGGTTTTCTTGACATGATGCTTTGTTGCAGTAAATTCTACTCTGCTTGTAGACTGCGTGTGTAAAAGTTTGTATATCGTGAATTCACTGGCATTTTTAATATTTAAACCAGGTGAAAGAAATGGAATATCAAATGAGAAGCTTCTGTAAAATCACATATCATTTTCCCTGAATGAGTCGGTTAAAAAGCTGGAAGATTTGTGTCAATAGGATCAGTCTTTGTTGCCCGTGGCTGTTATTTTCATCATTGGAATTCATGAAGATCCCACAAAACCGAATAAGTGTGTTATTAAATTTATGAAAATCCTTCAGAAATTGTTGTTGATCAGGAAAGCTGAAACGTTTTTTTTCTGACTTGGAATTTTTTGAAAAACATTTCTCAAAGACAGTGTTTTCATTTTTGTTTTTGTTTTTCTGTTCAAGAATTTTTATTATTATTATTATTATTATTATTTTAACATATTATCATTAATATCCATGCAGTGAAGTTTTTATTTTCTGAAGTTGTATTTGTTGAAGTTACATGCAGTGAACAATGTTGGATATAGCAGCTGTGTTTTGTTGTCGCCGCAGGATCCGCAGGGCGGGGCTTAAAGGTTTGCAGGGTGTGGTGAGAAAAACTGGTCAGTGATGATCTTCAGGTCAACATCTGGGACCCTGTCCACATGGACAAAATTGTACCCTCTTTACTGTTCAACATGCACGATTCTACAAGGTAATTTCTTTTTGGTCTTTTTAAAATAGTCTAAGCCATTAACTCTTAAACTTCAAGAAGAAAAAAAAAATTATGTTTTGATAGTGTTACAGATTACAATAGACGTTTGTAATTTATACATAACTGCCAATTCCACATTTAAAAAAAAAATTGTTACCAAATAAAGTAAAATAACAAAACAATTTTGTTTTTCCGTTTTTCCAGTTAGATCATTGATCAGTTTTTGCATTTGTAATCTTAACATTTTGTAAAACTGTATAGTTCAGTTGCACACAAAGACACACACATTTATTTATTTATTTACTTAATTTTAAATATTTAGTTTTTGTTTTTAAATTATATAATATACAGTAAAATAATAATAATAATAACGACGATGACAATAACAAATTTATAGTAATAAGATTTTGTTAATGTTTCATACTTTTATTTTTGTTTCTATAAACAGAGAGTCTACAACTGAAGTTGAAAGTCCTAGAGATGAGGAACATCCTTCCTATGTTGCTGAAAATGGGCTGCGTGACTTAATGTGTCGAGCTTCTTACGGGAACATCAAATCATCGATCACACCTGTTTTAGTGTGAGTATTTACATAATATCAGTTTAGTGTGAGTATATAATAACACCTTTATTGTGAGTATTTATAAAATATCTAGGCTTAATGTGTTTTGTAATATAAGGTTTAGTGTGAGTATTTATTTAATATCATATTTAGAGAGTATTTATATAATATCAGGTTTAGTGTGAGTATGAAATATCAGGTTTAGTGTGAGGATATAATATCAGGTTTAGTGTGAGTATTTATATAATATCAGGTTTAGTGTGAGTATTTATGAAATATCAGGTTTAGTGTGAGTATTTATATAATATCAGGTTTAGCGTGAGTATTTATGTAATATTAGGTTTAGTGTGAGTGTTTACATCTGTTGTAGTATAAAGAAAATATCTGATTTAGAGTGACTGTTTATAATAATATCAGGTTTAATGTGAGTATAGACATCATTATATTTACTATGAAGTTTAGTGTGGGTATTTATATGATACTAGGTTTCATGTGAGTATACACATAACACAGATTTTAGAAACAGTATGTACTAATTTAAAATTTCATTTCATTTACATAAAATAATAATAATATTAATAATAAAATGAATATCTACATTTTATTTTATTTTATTTTATTTTATTTTGTTTTGTTTTATTTTATTTTGTTAAGCCTTACTTAACAAAATACAATTAAAACAAATATTAGAAAAACATTTATTTTTTAAATTAATTTTTTTTGAATGTAATTGACAGTCATTGATTTGTATTTGTGAGAATATCAGATGAATTGGGGGCGTAAATAAACTATTTTTTTTTTCCACTTGAATTTAAAATTAATTCTGAGAATAAGTGCTGAAAAAAAAAAAAAGACTAAAAAAATATTTTTTAATGGATATCTTAACCCATAATTTGTATGGTAAATTTGCATGCATAGACCTTTTTGCTTTCTTTACATAAAGATACTGTTGTTCTTATTTCTGTTCTTCAGCCATTTTTGTTGGTAATAATATAAACATTTACCCACCATCATATGTTCTGTATTTATTTGTTTATAACACATACACAGTCATTTCTGGAAGTGATGATTTCTCCTGTCTTCTCAGACTAGTTTATATAAATAGTTTATTGCAATGAGATAGACAAATCCAGTTTGTGAAATTATTTGGGAATAGCATTATCTTGGAATATAAAACACAAATGAATATTTCTATATATATATGAAACAAACATTTTTAAATATTAATTATTATGGTTGATCATAGAATCATAACTTTTAATGAATTCTCAATGGTATTTGTAATCATGAATTATTAAGTGCAACATCCATCACAATCAAATAAGTATCCATTATCATTGACATCATAGAAATTTCACAAATACTCTTGATGGTATGTGACCCACCTTATTTTATATAATTTATATGCTGGTGTTACTGTTTAATGTATTTCACCAAATTGTGACAGTTAGATAGTTTTTTTATCTAAATATAAACAACTCTTTGATTTTATACTTCTTTTTTATTCTCTCTCTTTCTCTCTTTCTCTCTCTCTCTCTTTCTCTCTCTCTCTCTCTTTCTCTCGCTATGTCTATATGTCTTTAAGTTCTTCATATGCAAGTAAAAATAAATCATATGGTTTCAGTGAGTGTATCTGTTTATTTAGTCTTTTGGAACCTATTTAAAGGCTTAAGATAGCTCATAAAAGTAATATAAAAGGTTGAAATAAATATTTCACTAAAATATAAATTAAAAAAAATGTATTATGTTAGGGAAAAAAGTTTGGTTTTTTTATAGAATAATCATGTAATTATTTTTTATTCTAAATTAATTGGGTTTTTTGTTTTTTTTTGTTGTTGTTGTTGTTGATGTTGTTGATAAAAATATATTCTATAACCAGCACCAAACATGCATATTTTAGGCACACATACTTCATTTCAAAGTTATTTTATAAGTTAAAGTAACAAACTTCACATCTGCTGTGACAAATAAATATAATCAGTTGGTTTCCTCTACATGTTAAAGTGTGGCCTTGTTACGTTTATCACGTATTATTGGTTTAGGCTATTTCTGTGAGCAACTCTTAATTGATCCAAGATAATATTGATCATCCTGGCTTTAGGCAAAACACAGCTGGCTGCAAGAAACACAATCTACTTAGTTACTGAGATGGGAATTCATTTTCAACATCAGTTTTACAGTTAGTTTTCACTGAGAGATTCGCATGCATGAACTTCTAATACCAGTGTATTTGCATTGCCTTTTACACATTTCTAACAATTAAAAACAAAAAAAACAGCAACAACTGAAAATTGAATACAAGGCAAAAGAAGTTCTGTTAACTTGTTGGCAGCAAAAATGGGATTACATAAACAACAAAAAGAGAAAAAAAATTGCAGATTAAGTTGGATTTTATTTGATAAAAGTTGTATTTATAATGGTTACATTGGTTTAAGAGCAGTCAAATGAATAATTTACTCTTATAACTGAAAAATGTGATTTTTTTTTTTTTTTTTTTATATCTTCACATTTGTAAATAATTCATTTCAAATTAATTACTGAGTAAAAAAAATGAAAAAACTAAATTTTATAAAAATTAATTTCTCTTTTTCATTTATGTTTGTGTTTGTGTTTTTTTAACAATTAATTTGTGCAAAAGCAATCCAATAGAATTTATTTTTTTAATTTTTTTATTTTTTTTAAATTTTACTGTTTATATCTGGTAGTACAATCTGAGTTTGAGGAATAAGATATGTCCTTTCAGCATGGAATCTAAATAATCTGCCTGGGAATAGGTTTTTTAAAATTTTATGTCAAACCCATGATTAATTCTAGAAGCAGGATGTTGCTTAATGATGGTGTTTACGGGAAAAGAAATTTTTACACGTAACAGCCCTTTCTGATTCGCTTGTTTATTTCCCAATCCAAGCTGATATATCACTGCTTGTTTCGTGTTTGTGAGATTGTGCACAAAATCAATAAGTGAAATTCATAGATTACAGGTTTCCTCTCTCTTACTGTCATTATGATATCAGTGGGTGACATTTTGACAGCCTTGTATTATTCATTTCATTGTTATGTTTGTTAAAAGTCTGCTTGCTTCATTGTAATTCCCAAAAATCAAAATGAAGCATTCCTTCCATCCTTAAACTGTCATAAAATGTGATATCTACAATGATTTTGTGTGTGTGTGTGTGCATGTGTGTGTGTGTGTGTGTGTGTGTGTGTGTGTGTGTGTGTGTGTGTGTGTGTGAGAGAGAGAGAGAAGAGAGAGAGAGAGAGAGATACTAAATTATTTTTGACCAAGTCATAGCATCAAACATTTTTCTCACAATTTAATGTAAAATGTTGGTGGGATTTAAAAAATATATATCTTTTCTTATCTCTTTAAAATAATAATAATAAATCATTAACATTATTAAATTATTAAATTTTATTTAAAAAAATATATATTTTCAAATTACTTTGCAGTTTATTTGTGAATGCTAAATAACTTGGCAGAATAGTCTGTTATTTCAGCACAAATGCCTGATGAAGCAAATTTATTATTATTTATTAGTATATGTTTTTATGTTATTATACATATAGAGAGAAATTTTTAATTTTTATTTTCAGTATAAAACTTCTGTAAAATAAATATAACGGTAGTGTTTCTGTTAGATATGTAGGACTTACAGAACTTAGTTATATATTTTTGATAAGCAAAGGTGCTGTAACATTTGCACAGATTTAAAATATTAGAAGAACACAATACTAAAATATAGAGAGAGAATATTTTTTTCCAAATGCAAGTTCTTTTTCTTTTTATTGTTACTGTTATTGTTATTTGATATTATTTATTTATTTTTTTACTGTCTTTTTCTATAATGTCAGATGTTATATAAAGCAGAATTATTTATTAAGAAAGCCATTTAATAAAGCCATTTTTATTAGCTGTATATTCCTGTTTATGTAGCCAACATGCAAATGATACTTAACTCTGTGCAAAATATTTATTAAATCTATTCTGTAAAAGTGAAGCATTGCCAAATTTATTATTGTTTTATCTGTTTTTCACATTCAGTATTGATAACCACACAAGATATTTACCATCTTATAATTTTCAGATTTTCTATATTTTTTGGTCATATAGAAACATTTGCACAGCACACCTTTTTCTTGTCATAGACTGTTAAATAAGAAAAACTGACTCTAACATAATTTTTATAAATACAAACAAGTGTTTATTACATTTTGTATTTGATTACAGACATCTGGACAATCACAATCTGTGGCAACCAAACCATTTTGCAAAGAAATGTTTCAAAATCATAATGTATTCTATTCAAGTAAGTTTTCACTAAAACTTCAGATATATATATATATATATATATATACACACACACACACATATACATACATACATACATACATATACATATAAACATTGACATATATCTGTTCATATATTTAGTGATACGGTTTTGGCTAATTTAAAAAAAAAAAAATACATACATTACATAATATCTTTGAGATATATCTGTTCATATATTTAGTTATCTCTTAGGTGATTTTTTCAGTATTTATTTGTAAACATGAATTGTTTGATGTAATACAGAATATACAGGGTTTTGTGGCAGTGTGGGGTACAAATATGTATGCTTATCATTTTGATTGATAGCTTTGTCTTTGTGATTTGATTAAAAAAAAAAGAAGAAGAAAAAAAAAGAAAAGAAAAGACTTTGCAGTTTGCAGTTGGAAATAAATTGACATTGATTTTCAAAACAGTCTTGCTTTTCATATCGGTAATTTATATTTGCTGAGTGATTATAGTTTGGAAATGGAATTGTTAAATTGTTATGTTGATATTTAGTCATTTAAAATTTGATATTTCCATTTTAAAAAAAACCACAATTACCTAGTTAATCAGATGTTGATGTCTTGTGGAATTGTTTTTTTGTTGTTACATTTATATAAAGTTTGATAATTCTGTTTTAAGGAATGCACAATTACCAAGCTAATCATGTCTTGTGGAATTGTTTTTATTGTTACATTTATATTTATTATGTGGTAATTCTGTTTTAAGGCACAGCACAGTTACCAAGTTATTCAGATGTTGATGTCCCATCTGAACGCTCACACACAAAGTGATCCAATGATAAAAGCAGGAATTATTGGTGTTCTCTACGAGACAGTGTTCATCTCTGTTGGTGGAACTATTGGTGAGTGTTTATAAAATAAATGACAGTTTGTGTTCAATTACTTCAGTTTGATACAGCTGACACTGTGATAAATTTTATATTGGGTTAAATAATTTCTTTTTAAATAACAAGTTTAATAAACTATATTAACAATTATTTCTCACATTTATTTATTTATTTATTTATTTTATATTCATTGACTTTTACAGACTCAGAGGCAAAGTAGTAAAAACATGCTTTAAATTATTCTGTTATTTGCTGACATTCACTGGTCTAACAAACAATTAAAACACAAAACATGATCTAGGATCTGGATGGTAACTTTAACAATAATTTCTCAATTTCATATGTTCTTCACATTCATTTTCAGACATACAGAAACACACGCTCCTCACACACTCACATTATCTTTTTTCCTGTCTGTCTCTCAGATAGTCTTTTAGCTGATTTTACTTAACTTTAATTCCGAGAATTCCATTTCAAAAAAGGAAGAGAAACCTGTAATCAGTCTGTAATCTGATCCGAGGTGTCTGGAGTCTTCTAGTGAAATCTTGTTAAATTCTAACCTGTTTTTAATCAGGCCCGTCTGTACTGGAAGTCTTTAACAATCTGCTGAGACATCTGAGGATTTCCCTCGACAGCAAGAGTAACGACCAAGAGAGACGCAAGGCTGAGAAGATTTTTGAAGAGGCCATCATTAACACAATAGGTGTGACATTATCACCTGTTGTATTGTTACGTTTCAAATTTTAATTACAATTGTTTAAAACATAATTACCATTTAATTATTACCATTTAGCTGATGTAAGGGTACTGGTGCTTATACTGTTGTTTTTTAAATTATTATTATTATAATGAGTCATTTTTGTCTTAAAGATTACATACACCATACTGATGTCATCATCCTCCTTAATGAATTTTTAAAATATCCTTTTTTACTAATTGAGTATGTTATTATAATTATTTTTTATGATGTATATAACAAAAGAGATTTGTTCAGTATTAAGATGGCAAGAGAAAAATGTTACGTTATTATTAAATTATTGAACTTTGTCAAACAATAATAAAGGGTAGGAAGGTACTAAAACCATTATTATTTTAATGATTAGGTGAATTTGCCAACAGTTTACCAGATTTCCAGAAAATTGAAATTATGATGTTCATCATGGCAAAGTTCCCACAGTTCACCAATGAAGATGACATCTGGTAAATTGTTTTGGCTAAAAAGATTTCTAATGCCAGCTGGGTTTTCTTATTGTCATTATTATTAAAAGGAATGTTGATACATAAATACAATATATACTGAACAATAATTTCAATGAAATTTAAAAATAAAATAGAGTAAAAATAAATACATATATAACTGAACAAATATTCAAAAAAAAAAAAAAAAAAAAAAAATCAGAATTTTTGATGTTTTTAAAAGTGAATGATACTGCACAAGTAATTTTCTTGCTAATAAATTTGTTATTTAATAAACTTTTCAGTGGACCAATGGATACCCAGCTACAGATACATTTGCTGAAGACTCTCCTTAAGGTAGATATCTGATAAAATTTTCCTTTCACCTTCTTTAGTAGGTCCTGATTACAACTTAAATAACAAAAAATTGTTAAGAAATAAATAAATCTGCCATAATGTTTTATTCTGTATATAAATGTTTTTCTAATACTTCTCTCCTTTCATCTGTTCCACTTATTGGTCACTTCTCTATCCATTTCCTCTATCCATCTATACATTTATAATCTTCTGTTATTTCCCTGTTTGTCCTGATCCTTCAATCACACATCCTGTTTTTTTCAGTCACCACTGTCAGTGTCCCTTCTTCTGAAGTGCAGTTAAACTTTCATTTTTTTTGTCACCCAAACAATATGCTTGCTAGACTGTCACCCATCCAGCCAAAACAAAACTGCACTCAGTGGACAGTCACCCACCCAAAACACCCAATAGAAGTCACCCTCCAAGAACATTCAATAGATAGTCTGTTGCCTAATTCATCAGTGTTAGTTTCACTAAATATGCTGTCATAAAATTGGCCATTAAACTACATGTCCATCTATCCATAACACTGTCTAGATTAAAGATTATTTATTACTGTTAATTTTTGTTAACATGTTGTTGTGTTGTTTACAGGTGGCCACCAAATACAAGACTGTTGTCATGCAGAATGCTTTTCCTCCTGAGTTTCTACACCCTCTGCTGCAAATCTCTCGGCTGGATGATCCAGGGATGAGAATCACTGTACAGGAAATTTTACAGACACTTATAGACCGACATGAAAACACCAGTAAACTGAATCAAGTGTAGTAAGTAAAGAAAATATGCGAAGGCTTTGGAACAAGCATGGTGTAACCCACATAATGTTACTGAGACAACTGATGTTGAAATTATTAAAATATATATACAAAAGTAATTCTCCAAAAGCTGTTTATTGATACAGTTAAATGTCATTGACAAGGGTTAAATTATTCATGGAACTGATGGATCCTGACAACATTTTATCACTAAATGAATCAAACTGTTTTCTTACTTGTTTGAATTATATCATCCTTGTTCATAGCCCTTAGTCTTTGTCATTACATCTTTTTAGTATTTTTATTTTTTTTTTTTTTTATTTATTGCTCCAGAGAACATTGATAATGTCAGGGCTCTTTGCCTTGGGCAGTTTACCTTCCAGTCAGCATGAAGCTAGTAATTATGAAGGAAAGTTTTTAAGAAAAGGAAAAAGAGTAGAATAATGTTCAAGTATAGCTTTAAGCAGCCTTGTTTGTTTACTTGAGTTTTTCTAACTTCTGACGTCACATATTTAAATTATTTGGTAGTCTGATTAAAAAATAACAACAATAAAAACAAAAACAAACAGTTTCTTATTTATTTATTAGTGTTTTTTTATAATATATAAAACTAACCAGAATAAATAATAATGTTTTTATTTATAATTTATTTATTTTTATTTCAGCATCCCAAAGAACATATCTGAGTTGAATTTAAGAATTGAAAAAAGCTCAAGACAAGATATTCTCTTTATGAAAAAGGTAAGCTAACTAGTTATGACAAAACAAAAAATTGATTAAAGGATTTTTAATTTTACACGCTTTCTTTATTATGTTGTTGTTTTTTTGTTATCATTGTCATTTGTATTTCAAAACTATGTTTTTGTTTCAGTAGTAGACTTTAATTATATTTCATATTTAATTCAAAAAAGTCTTTACATTTGTATATAATTATCAACAATCAAAATACATGCCACAAACAATTAATTTTTATCTGGAATTAAAAATAGATGATTTACAGAAAATGTATTATAAAGATTATACAGAATTTTTTTTTTTTTTTTTTTTTTTTTAATATTTAATGTTTCTTCTCAGAATGGCATGGAGTTTTACTGGTTTCTGTATGAGAACATGCAGATGCTGAGTAACACAGTGGAGAACTTTGAGGCTCTCTACTGCACCATGGGACTCATCTACATAGAACTTGGAGAGAATGATATTGTAGTTGAGCTGATTCGACTTGCACTTGATATTCAGGTTTGTTGTGTTACAGTTTTATCTCTGGGTTGTAATAACTCTGATCTGTTGTGATCACTGTCACATCTTCTAGATACATTGTGTTTAAATTGTTCATAGATTTGTTAGCTTATTTTCTTGTGACCCTGGTTTTGTATATTTATTTTAAAACACCAGAGCCTTGTTTTAAGATTTCAGGGTACATTTTACATTTCAACAGAGCTTTAAAATATTTTTGGTATATATATATTTTATTTTAAAAATTTATATTTTTTTTTTTTTCTAGGATTAAAGTAACAGATATATTTTAAGATTTTGAGAAAGAATGTCTATGATTTTCGGAATTTCAAAATGGCTCAACATTCAGTGTGAATGTTTTATTTTCAGCAAATGGCTGTCAGTAACAGTTTTCTGCCACTGACTCACAAGTGTGCTATTCATGCCTTGGTAGCTGCTTACATGAATCTCATCTCACAGTCCACAGACCTGCCTGACCTGAGTCACTATGTACAAAAGGTAATTTACTTTTACTACTACTACTACAAATACTATAACTATATACTATAATTGTTTTGTTGAAACTCTTTGAACAATTGTATATATAATGACAAATAGCTCAAGGCAACTTTGAAATGGTAAGATACATAACTGTGGTTTTATTTAGTTTGTAAAAAAAAACAATGACTGGTTAAAGTCAATGACATTGTCACTTTTTATTCAGCCTTTTTAATTGCTGAAATATGTCTGGTTTCTATAAAACGTGTTAACTAATATTTGCTCATCTGAATTGATTCTCTGTCATATTGTTTGCTTTTCAGAATTATTAGGCCACAGGTTGTTCAGATGTCTCAACTGAAGTAAAGTTTTTGTCTGGGTTACTAAAAAGAAAGTTGACATTTTTATGTTTTGTTTGACAGGTGATAAAAGCAAGAGAGAAAGAAGCACCCCACTTGTTGCCAAACTTTGCTTACAACAGAAACAACAGACCCCACAGGTAAATAACTTCAAAGTTTTTCAGTTGTAAATCCTTATTCATAGCTTATTCTCTCTCATAACAAACTCTTCTTGTGCCTACTCTTTGTTTTAGCATTAACAGACACTGATGTAACAGATGTCGATAAAGAAAATTATATGATTTTCAAAAATAAAGTTTTTAACAGGTGACAGATTTATGGATAATTATTAAAAACTTTTTTTTTTTTTTACACCAAAGCCAACCTTAATGAATAAATAAAAATAAATAATAAAATATATGCAGTGTAGCTTAGTAAAATTATGCAAATGTTTTACATATTGAAATATATGTTTTTCTTTAATCTTTCGAAGAAAAAAAATCATAAATATGCTAATTCCTTGATATTGACAAGGAATTAGCATATTTATGATTTTTTTCAAAAGATTTAAAAACATATATATTGACTTTGGTAAATAATAAATCTTGTTCAACATTCTGCAGTGAAAATACATTTTTAAAATTATTCCATGAATTTCTTATGTACATTTGTACATTTTTCAGAGCATTTTATTCATGTAAATAAATTACATTAAACAGCTTGACCAGAAATATTTAAAATAAATAAACAGTGGAGGTGTTCGATAAATATTAAAGGCACAAAAAGAGTTTGTTCGTCTAAGCATTCTGCTAAACCTGTCTGTTTCATCTACATATTTGGAATTAACTGATTATTTTGCAGCCTAACTTCATTTATATTCAAAGAGTTGAAACATTTTGTGCTTCTCCTTTTTATAGACATACTGTGGCTATGCAAACTTGCATTTCACATTTTAAGATTTGCTTTTAAGGTTATGCACCTGGTAAAATGTATCTGTGGTGGTACGAACAAAGAATTTAGATGTATTTTTAGATATTTAAAAGACTGTTTAGACTGTATCTTGGTATTAACCTTTGCCATTAATGAAATACGATACTTACTTAGCAAAAAGCTTATTCTGTGATATAATTTTGTATGCATAAATGTGAAATAAACCTTGAAAAAATTACCGATTATGTCAACATAGAATTCATTAAAGATGCTTTATTTTTCTTTATTTTATTATTATTATTTATTTTATTTTATTTTATTATTATTATTTTTTATTTATTTATTTATTTATTTATTTATTTATTTATTTATTTATTATTATTTTTAATACATTTTTGGGTAACAAATGACATAGTGGATCTCACCAGTTTATTTTAATGTTGTACTTTATTGTTAGTGAAGGTTGATGCCAAAAAACAATCACCTAGAAAATATTCAGTGTCTTGTTTGTACCACCAGAGTTACACTTTAATAAGAGTGAAAACACTGACAGTGTGTGATTATACACATTCACATTTTTACACCTTAGGAATAATAAAATTACTTTTATAATTAATTATTTATTTACTTATTTATTTATTTTGTAATTTTTTTTTTTTTTTTTTTTTTTTACTTACTTTGTAATTTTTTTTTTTTTTTAATTCTTATTTTTGTATTTATTTATTTATTTATCATACTTTCACTTTATTATTATTTAAGCACACTAAATGAACTGAACGTAAAATAATTGCAGAATTATCAATTTTGAAGTAGATAATTAAACAGTCATCTAGTTTGCATTGTGAACAATGTAATGTTTATTATGTGAGTCATAAAGATAATGAGTAATAGAGAAGTGAGGTTTGCAGTTTGATCAGCATAATAGTCATCGAGTTAGTAATGCTAGTAATCTGAAATGCAGGAATAGAAGTAATCATAATAGCATCATGCAGAATATGAAACTAGACAGAGCAGAACAGTTTGATACTTCAAATCTGATTGACCTGTATGTCTCAGTGTTAACAAAAGTTGAAATTACATTTTTTCAAATGTATCTGATAGACATATTTACCAATAGAGAATTTCATTAAAATATTTATAGACACTTATAGACACTTGTTTAAAATATAACAATCTGATTAAATGTTCCTAGCATTATTGTTTCGTATTTTCAGTTCTTAGTTTTATATATTTTCTATGTTTTTACATTACTAACTTTCATAGTTTTAGTCAGTATAGTGAAGGCACTTCAATTCTAAATAACAAAAAAGACAATATCTAAGATTTGTTTTCAATTGTAAGCAATATTTAAACAATTGTAAACAATAATAATAATGATAATAATCTATTTAAAAGTTAGATTTTTTTCACTTCGGCATCAAGTCATAAATCAAAATGCATAATCTATAATTCTAATATTTAAATCGTATCTATTACTTAGATTCTTTCAGCAGGTTCACTTTTAAAAAATTTTCGGTTTCTGATGCTTTTTGTGTGATTACTGTACATGGCAAGGTGTGTTTATGCTTTCATTTGAGTTGTATTCAATCTCACCAACAGCTTAAAAGACTTACAAAGCAGTGATCTGTAAGTAAAGAAAGAAAAAAAATTTAGTTTTTACACAAACTGTTGTCACTGGTATTTGTGTTGTGTGCAGCTTTTCTTTTTAATTTTTTTTTTTTGCAATCTTTCTAACTTTCATGCTTGCACTTGTTTTTAATAATGCTTTACAGCTAATGTTAAAAAAGATTAAAACGTGTAATGTATTCATACTTCACTGAGTGTTGTTTCTCACAGTATAACATAATTTTGTTTTTGTTTAGATACATGAAAACATACATGCGTATGTACATACACACACACATACACACATACATACATTAAAAAAATGCACACTTCACTGCTAAATTCACACACACACATACACACATTTCATTATACAAAACACAGAAAAACCAAACATATTTGAACTCTTAGGGCAAATGTAAATTAAACTTGTTTCATAACAGCCACATATAAGATTATTTAAATAATTAAGTTTAAAAAGATGTTCTGAGTATCAGACTTGTAACTAAACTGTGAGGAGATTCACAATTTTAGATGTTCTCATAGTACAACAAGCTGGTGATGTTATTGAATAGTCAGAAAATTTTCTTATTCAGCACTTCTAGTTTCAGAAAAATCATAATTTTTGATTTCAACTAATAAATGCTATAATTACCATTTTAATTTAATTTTTATTTTTTTTATGAGAAAGCATAACCTTTTTTAACACTTTTATTTTGATTGAAATATTTTAATTTTGAATATATTCAAATATATTTAATACTTTTGTTTATTTATAATATTCCTTGCACTGTTCATTGCTTAAATTATCTTCCTTTTGTATAACAAGTAGATTAATGTATAACAACTAAACAATTACCAAATCAATTTTACTTGGGTAATATACCATATAATTCAATTTACAATGAACTGAATAAATTCTGATTGAGGTATATGGTTACAAGATCATTACTTTTGCATTATCATCATCATCATCATCATCATTATTATTATTATCATTATTATTATTATTATTTTTATTTTTATTATTAAGCAAAACCAATGCAATATATTTTTATTTGCAGATCCTGGTAACTTTTCTGAATTGCCATTACATTAATAAAGATTTTTGTTTTAAAAAAAAAACACACACAAACTTGAGGAATAGAAAATAAACATTAATTGCAAAATTAATTAAAAAGTACAAATTAATGGTTTGTACAAACAAGTAACAACAGATGTCTTGTTTTGGTCCTTTTCCAAATACATATATTTTGAATAATTTCATTGTTTTTAAAACTATATTATTAATTTATAGGTATTTCTGCAATGAAAATAAACAGCATGATGCAAGTTCAGCTTTTTAACTGTATTCAGTATTGTTAGTGTTTTTAGATGTCTAGATTTTTTAAATATTTATTTTGTAAATATGTACATACAAAGAATAATGATGTAAATAGTAGAAATATAGAGTATTTACATGTGTATAAAATGAGTAGTCATGTAACTTAGATAGTACCTATGTTTTACCTTTGTTCACATTATGTAAATAAATACAGGTATATGCATGAAATATCTGCCCATGTCATCAGTGTAATAATTTGTTTTTGACTAGAAAAAAATAATCTAAATCGAAGTGTTTTTCAGTTGTAAAGTCAACGAGTCACTGCATTAAAAACTAATAAATTATCTTATTATGATAAACAAATGTGTGTGGGTTTGGTGTAAAAATATTATCATATCTTTAATTATTTTAATTTAATTGTTTATATTACTGTATTTTTTTTTTAATATGCATGATGCACCTACATAATAAGTACATTTATTATATTTTGTAAACACATTCAGAAAAAAAAAAAATAATAATAATAACTGAATTAATTAATTTTCATTAACATGTATTGACTTGAATACATGTGAATATCTTTTAAAAAAAAAATAATTACAATTAAATAAACAAATATGATAACAATTTTATTCTCATTTGAAATTTTTGAATAATGGTCTTGAGTATTAATTACTTATAATCCAGTTTTAAATGGGATCAGAAATGCTTTTGACTTTCAGAACTGCTACTGAAATATTAATTACCTGTGAATAAATTATTTGCATACATTTGTGTCCGTACGTTTGTATGTGGTGTGAGAAAGTGGGAGAGATATTTCAATTAGTTTATTTAAATTGTTTTGCTGTTATTCTGAACATACAATGCAGCTATCCCACTGAAGACATCATGAGGGACTCCTGGCTGTTTGATCATGTGGCAATCTCAGAGAACTTGTCAAACAGTGGTCTGGACACATCTCGCCTGTCCTCACCCCTAACTCAGAAACCATTCGGAGTTGGTAAGTCATTATTGTCATCATTGACTCTGAAATTAGTTTTGATTTATTCACATGGAAACCCTTTACACAAAAGTAAAAAAAAAAACAGTTTTGTTTTTAGTTAAATGATAATAGATACAGTATAACAGATAAATTCAGAAAGGTATGTTGTTGTTTTTTTTTTTTTTTTGTTGTTGTTTTTAATTTAAAAATACTAGGGTGACTTATTTTAGTTCTGGAAAAATATTTTCATTCTAACTGCACATGCAAGTACAGTAAATAAAAAATTAAAAAATACTTCAGTTATGTAATCTTTGATAGACCTCTCTCTCAGCC
The DNA here is from genome assembly GCA_012295275.1 of Chrysomallon squamiferum. Taxonomy (NCBI): domain Eukaryota; kingdom Metazoa; phylum Mollusca; class Gastropoda; order Neomphalida; family Peltospiridae; genus Chrysomallon; species Chrysomallon squamiferum. The sequence continues at coordinate 9,936,010 of CM022670.1, forward strand.
AAAGGCTGTGACAATATCATTTCTTTTATAGAAGAATGCTAAAACTTGTCCACAGATTTCAGTATAAGAACAGTTTGACTTTAAATAGAATGCTACATTTTGTGACAATCTGTTCACACAGAGTTTAGTCTTTTTCTAGAGTTACATAATGCATTTCTGAAACTCTTTCCATATAAATCTTGTAAATTTTCAGTGTGTGTTTTAGTCAATGAGTGAAATTTTAAACATTTCAGACACATCTGAAATAAACAGTACAAGTGATATTCAGTCGATCAACATTGAAATTGACAGCTGTGATGGCTCACCACCTTTCGGAAGGGTAAGTTGAAATGTTTTCAGTATAACTGGTGTCATGTTCTAGATGGAATATATTGAATACATTGAAATATTTTCTTGCAGGAAATAACAGTACTCATGTTATTTGCCAAGATTATTTATCTATTTCAGAATTTATTAACAGTCATAAATTTATGATGTCACACAACAAATGCAAAGAACATGGCAGCTGTTAAAATTATATTTACAAATATTTCATGATCTAAAATGTTGTTACTGTCATTAATAATTTATAATTTTTTAATTTTTTTGTATTAGTAGTAATAGCAATAGTGGTAGCATTTTTTTTTGTGTGTGTGTGTATGTTTTTTTTGTTCTGTTTTTTTTTCTTTTCAAATTGAAATTCCTTTCCAATTTAAGGTGTATTGTCCTTATTTTAATTTTCAAAATATATTTTAATAGTTGCCTTAAACAACATTCTCTACAATTTTTTAAAACAAAAACATTTATCTAGAATTTTAGCTTCTTGGTTTCAGATTTTATTTTATTTTATTTTATTTTATTTTGTTATTTATTTTATTTTATTATATTTTTATTATTATTATTATTTTTTTTTTTACTATTATTTATTGTTTCTATTATTACTATTATTATTATTATTATTATTATTTTTCTTCAGAAATTTGATGAAGAGATTACAGTGGAATCATTAAAGAAGATGCTTGGTAATTAAATATTTGTCTTCAAAATATTTATTTAATTTTTATACATGCATATGTTATTAAATGCAATAAAATTTCTATTTCAAAATCATCAAAAATATGATTTCTAATGTCAAAAATCGTCTTGGTTGTATTGTTAGTCTTTATAATTCAAAATATTTCTATTACTTATCAGTTGTTGATATTTTTCTATTTATAATTCTCTGTTACGCTATTTATAATTCTCTGTTATGCTGTTTATAATTCTTGTTACACTATTTATAATTCTCTGTTACACTGTTTATAATTCTTGTTACACTATTTATAATTCTCTGCTACACTATTTATAATTCTCTGTTACACTGTTTATAATTCTCTGATATACTATTTATAATCCTCTGTTACACTATTTATAATCCTCTGTTACACTATTTATAATTCTCTGTTACACTGTTTATAATTCTTGTTACACTATTTATAATTCTCTGTTACACTAATTGCAATTATAATTAAACTGTTACTGACAGCTGAGGACAGTTCTGCTGAAAGACTGGAGAAGGAAAAACGAAGGAAAGAGATTATTGATTCTTTTCGTCATGATCCCTTTGAAGAAATCATTGCCAGAACTGAAGCTAAGGTAATGGAAGAGACAACAAATAACATGTGCACACACAGGCCCCCATGTACACATAAACTTAAAAGCTGATAGCTATTCTCATAAAAGTACTGTTTAAAAAATATATCAGTGACGTTCAGCAGGAATATTACATTAACTGCACGCAACATAATATTGTATAAGTAATAACTGTCAGAATAAAATGTTAGGGTTTTTATGTGGGGTTTTTTCACTTTTACATACGCATCATCTTTTTAATATTGTAAACTTTACTATGGAGGTGTTTTTGTGTATTTTAATGCATGTTTTCCAGTTGGTTTTCTGACCTGTTAAAAAAAAAAGGTGTGTGACTGTTGACTGTTGATTTGAACATTTGTACATTTTGTCAGTTTTTCTTTGATTTTTAATGATTTAAAATAAACACAAATACACACACACACACTAATATATATATATATATATATATATATTTAAAACTTTATTTTTTATTTTCCAGTCTAATAACTTCAGAAACAAGCTGAGTGAAATTCTCGACTCACTGGACACTCCTGACGAAATCACCACAAAGACTGCTTCATCTCCCAGCTCCTATGAAATAAAGTTTCCCGATTTATTTGTCTACTGATAAATATAGTGGTTTATTTTTAAAAATTCAAAGCTCAAACTGTTACATTCTAGATAGATATTATGACAAAAGATTTTCAGCTCAACTGCCGGCCACCCATATTTACAGATGTTAGCATTATTTTCTCAGTTTCCTGTTACATACGTTTGTGTTGAAAGATTTATTAAAAAACAGTTGTTGCAGGTTTGAAAGGACAATTAAATAAATGCATTGTTTATATGTGAATACGATGTTGTTTATATGGAATTTTAAGTGGATAAAACTATAGATTTTTTAATAGTTTATTGAAAACCGAAATGTCTTTAGAAAGATTTATACTAGTTGTTGATATTTGTATGGCTAATTATATACATCATGTTTTCATATTGTTTATATAAAAATGTTATGTAATTATTGAAAGTGTCCAGTCCAGATACAATTCTGTGTGATTAGGTATGTCCTGTTTTTGTATTACTGTTTCTCAAATTGTATTGCTTTAGGGCATAATCTAGATATCCTAGGTAACCTGTGAAATTGATTTTTCTGGCCCTTTTTAATTGTATTTCAAGTAATTATGGTTATTGTTACTAAAATATAAAAAAGTAAATTATTATTGAAAAGACATAATTGTTGTCTTCATCAAATTTAAAATTTCTGATTTTGTTCAATGCCTTTATGTTTTTATTGTTCTTATGTTCAAAGTTTTTATCATTTTACGATGATTATATTATCAAAATCCCTTAAAAACCATCTGTTTTTGTTTTGTGATTATAAATTTAATTTTTTTTTTAATTCTTATTAGATCAAATTATTTCACATAATTTTAGCATTTAGAAATGCTAAATTGATCAAAACCATTCAAAAAAACCATTAATTTTTTGTTTGTTAAATATTCAGACCTTTTTACTGTGTTTTTACAAAGCTTATTCAAGAATTTTATTTATTTATCATTATATACCAAAATTCCTACAAAACCATGTCCAAAATTTTCCTCCACAATGTTTAAAAATTTAAATGTATTAATATGTTTACCCTTATTCAGTATGTTTAGTATTTACCAAAACCAAAACATCATTAAATTACCCCATTGATTTATTGTAATTTATTTTGCTTACCAAGATAGGTAGATTCTCTTTATGATATCCCCAAAATATGTTTACTACTTAATTTGTTTTAATACATATTTCTTACCTAGTCATAAACAAACCGTTAAGTGTTCTTTTTTTTTGATATTTTTATCTAGTACAGGTATTAAACCATTTATCTGGCAAGCTCTGGACCAGATTTCAGGCAACGTACTAAGTTTTTATTTAAAATGTAAAGAAAACAGTGAAAAGTAAAGAATGAAAATGTGTATTTAATATATTAATATTCAT
>CM022670.1:9944582-9962082 GCA_012295275.1 Chrysomallon squamiferum
TCCACTGTTATTTCACTGTCAAGCTATTGAAATAAAAGAAAAGTAAATAAAATTATATTGATAAAAGCATGGTTTATTAACTTTTGAAATAAAATATTAAAAAACAATATCTATTTGTGATTCATTTCTGTTACAGATTCAGCAATGAAATACAAGAAAAAATCCTTTTGGTCACATAATACATATAATTATATTCTTACCTAATATGTGTATCAAATATGAATCAGTGACTCAAAACCTTATATAAATAAATTCAAAACTGTGTATATAGATTTACATTGTTAAGTATCTCCTGACAGTGAAGCCTGTATGTTTCATCAGCTTTTTTCAGTGAGTGTGTGTGTGTGTGTGTGTGTTTGACTCAACCCTGAAATACACAACTGTTAAAAAATGTATGAAAAAAACCACCACTGCATGCAAAAATGATCTTTCATGTGCACTGGCATGAATGTGCCCACCTAATGTGACCTTCTCTTCCCAGTTACAGAGACCTCACCACATGATAAACACACATTCAGTGTTTCTGTAGTCAAATTTAGATAAAATTAGTCGATATCAAAAAACAAATAAAAGGGTGTGTATTTAATACTTACAATTCTTGCACCTGGAGACTGTTCATTACTGTCTCCTTCTGATGCAATGGAACGAACATCCAGATTGGTGTCTGCATCCAGTGTATCTGTAGAAGAAATATTTCAATGCTTGTAAACACTTGGTGATTAAGAATTCATTACCATTTGGCTGTAATTAACTTTGGACATCTTTAACCATTCAAAAACAAATTATTATTTTATTATTGATGTTATTATTTTTTTAAAAACTCTTGAGACAATATTCCTGTATATTAAACAGTAAGTGTATCTGTTGTGATAATAAGAATGCATGAAGATACACTGTTAATTAAAAAAATCCCGACAGACTGAAGATGCAATGAATCTGCAGTGGTTTTCTCTATCATGATTTTTATTATATTTTATTTCATTTTATATTTTATTTATTTTTTATATTTTTTGGAAATGGAAAGTGGATTAGAATATACATTTTATTTTGAAGGGGGTTTTGATTTTTTTTTGATTTTTATTTTTTTTTTTCAAATTCTAATTTTCAAAAAAAACTTGATACACATTCTCTCACAAACCCCCACATATTTTTAAGCATTTATTGCAGGATTAAAACAAAATAAAATTGCTGAAAATTAGAACTAAATTAAATGGTTAATGTTGAAATCATTATAAAATTGTCTAATTTAAATCTGTAAATTAATCCTAATGACTTTCTGGACCTAATGACTTTCAAGTTGTTTTGTAACAGAAGATCGCAAAAAGCGGAAACTCTGATTTGAACACAACGTTGCTCGTACCTAGACAGCGTGGTTTCTCGGTCAGTGGTAACAACAAGCGTGATGTGTCGCTGCCACTCGCTGACAACGTTATGGTGAACGTTTCCTGATCAAACAACCAGTTTTCATTCACGAACTCGTCTGGTGGATTACTAGTGGTTAAAAAAGAAAAAAAGAAAAGAAGAAAGAAAGAAAAAAAAAGGACCAGATTATTAACAGAAACAGTATTGAAAACTTATGGTTCAGACATAATGCACTAGCCTGTGACACAAATGGTCAAGAGATTGATCCTTTTAGTTTTTTATGCTCATATACCTCATTTTCCCATTCTAACTGATATCCCATGACTGGTTATGCAATTCTTCCTTATTCTACCTCACCCACTGTGATAAATGAAAAACTAACAATAAAGTCAGAATGTTCTTTTCTTTTCCTTTACATTTTGATGATGGCCCTTATTTTTTAAATCATCCTATTGTAATATTTAAAATATTTTTAATATTTAGTAATTATGTAATTAATATTACTGTTATTATTATTATTATTATTATTATTAATAATATTTATTAATACTATAATTAATATTACTGTTACTAATATTATTTATTTATTTAGTTTTTTACCTGTTGATATTGTTTTTTCTGTTGAAAGCAAATTCCGGCAACAAATGAGGTGCTTTGTGTTCTCTTATGTTTATCACCTGTCAACAAGTACAAGCCTTTGTTTTAAGCATTTTTTTATTCATTTCTATCTACATTTATATTTAAATTTATCTATATGTACATGTGTGCATGAGTGTCTTTTTACCCATCTCTATTTATGTAGGCCTATGTATGTATGTATGTATGTATGTATGTATATATATGAATAAATGTGTTAGATGTAACCCTTTCAAGACAATTACAACTCTTCTTTCAGCAAATCTAATCATATTTTAATGAGCTATTTTTTATGTTTGTATCAAAAAAAAAAAATTATATCAAGCCTTTCCTAAATACATCTTAATTATCAAATGAAAGGCTAAGAAAGAGTTATCCCATATTGTGAAGAAATGTAAAAATTCATTTTGTATCATAGTGATATATAATATTTCTTTGTCTTCTTTTTTCTTTTCTTTTCTTTCTTTTTTCTTTCTTTATTTCTTTCTTTTTTTTTATTTATTTATTTATTTATTTATTTATTTATTTATTTATTTATTTATTTATTTTAATTATTTATTTATTTTATTTATTTAGTTGTTTTATTACATTATTGGTTTTTTTTGTTACTGTTATGGGTTTTTTTTTGTTGTTTTTTTGTGATTATTGTTATTATTATTATTTTTTTATTTTATTTATTATTATTTTTTTTTTAAATGTCAAATATAATAACATGAAATGAATGGATGTTTAATGAGACAATGCCAGAAAAAAAAAAAATTTTTTTCAAAAATGTATAAAAAAACAGTGTAAAGATCTGTGTAAAATGTACGTATTACATACAATTGAAAGTTAAAAACAATTTTTTGTGTTAACTCTTACATTGTAGACACTCAGGCTGAAATCAGCAAGATGTGCGAGCTGACCAATGAGATTGAGGTATGCTGCAACAATGCTGTGAATAGCACATCTGTGACTCAAAGACAGCTCAGTATCACTGACAGCAAGTAGCTACAAATACAACAAGAAACTTTAGTATGTGCCTACCCATAGACAGCAAAGAAGACACAAGTTTTTTGGTGTTTTTGTTTAATTATTATTTATTTATTTATTATTTGATCATAAATTACAAGTTAAAATTTACATTTTTTATAAATAAATTTAGCTGATTACACTAAGAAATGATACTCGTTTTACTGATCAAAAATATACATGAACACACAAACACATACAAACACACACACTCACACACACAGAGATAATAATTTTGTTTCAATATTGTTTTGCTAATGTGAAAAAAAAGCATTCATAAAATTAAATTTTTTAGATTGTGAACAAATCTTAATATAATATTAACTGAACATTTTAGCTGATGAACAAACCTGAAAATCGAGAGAGAGTCGAATCAGCTCAATTATCATATCTTCTTCTCCCATCTCAATATAAATGAGAGCCATGGTACAATAGAGAGATTCGTAATTATCCAAAGTGTTGGTGTGCATCTTCATATTTTCATACAGAAACCAAAAGAATTCTGTTGTGTGCTGGGTTTTTTTAAATAAATAAATAATATATATATATTATAAATGGTTTGTAGATTGTTATTTAATAATACATACATAAGAACACACACATTCCATTCATATATATATATATATATAAAACATACAAATGTACAAATACACATACTAGAATTCATGCATACATACATGCATACATATAAGCAAACACACAGAGAGACACACCTGCACACATACAAATGCATATACACACACACAGAAATAAACTGGTGTAAATAGTTTCATAACAGAAATCTCTATACACAGAGTTTACTTCATTATAAAAACCCACTTTTACATTAGGAGGTTTACAGACTGTTGTATATATACTGTTTTTTTTCTCTTACTGTACTGAGTCTAGAAAGAAAAATTGCTCTATGGATAGCCACAGAAATAATTCTAATACATCATGATTGCTTTTCTAACTAGCGATCAAGAACAGTTCTTTGTTTATTTGTCTGATGATGTATTTGATGTATGTAATGTAGCCAAATCTAGAAAACTAGATATGCTAAATATTAAAATAATAAACCAATATACTAAACATATATGTGACTACAGGAGTCTCACCTTTTTCATAAAAAGTATGTCCTGTCTTGAACATTTTTCTACTTTTAAGTTCATTCCATTTACATTTTTTGGAATGCTAAAAATAATTACAACTGATTTTTTATGGCTTATTTTTTTAATTTTTAATTTTCTTAAAATGTTTTGTTTCTTTTTAAAATGTATTTTATATTGTTATCATCATCATCATCATCATCATCATCATCATTTATTTATTATCATTTTGAAAATTTGTTCCTTAAAAATTATTTATAATGTGTTTATTAACATTATGCAGTTATTATTGTTACTATAAAATTCAGAACCACATGGAACACACTGATTATTTTTATAAAAAAATATATCAGAATATGACAGCAGTTAAGAGGCATAGAAGCTCCAAGGCACTTAAACATGAAAATAATTATAATAATTAAGAAACACAAAATGTTAATAATGATAATGATACTAGACAATCTGTTTATTATAAAAACCTTAAATTTAATCACTTAATAAATGTATTTATTAAATTATTACTTACTTATTGCTGTTCTATTATTATTATTTTTATTAATATGTTCATTATTGTTGTTATATATGATGCTGTTATTGTTATAACCATTGTAGTAATTATTTATTTTATTATTTTATTACAATAATTATTATTACATATCATTATCATCATTAACATTTTCTTATTAATTATTACAATTATTTTTATTATGTATTATTATTATCATCATCACCATCATCATTTATATTTATTTTTTAGTATATATTATCATTATCATCATCACTGGGATTTTCTTCGTTATTAAATTTATTTTTTATTTTATATTATCATTATCATCATCAAAAGGCTTTTCTTCTTAATTATTATAATTATATTTCATTATATATTATCATTATCATCATCATTATTAGTATTTTCTTCACAACTATTAACATTATTTTCTAGTGTTCCTATCATTCACTTGTGATTCCTACTGTGTTTTGATAATTTTCTACTAACATAACTTGTTTAAGTTTATCCGAGTTTCCGTGTCTGTCTATCAGCGTCTGAAATATTTTCTGTACAATAATCCTCATACTGGCATTGCACATCTGAGACAGTTGCAGGAGGGGGTGCAGGAACTCGTGAGGAAAAGCATTCTGCATGACAACCGTTTTGTATGTGATGGCCACCTGTAAACCACAAATATTAATAATAAATAACATACAAGCTAAATAAATAATATGTGTGCATAAACATGGATGATTTACTGCCAGATAAAATAATAATAATAATAATAATAATAATAATAATAATAATAATAATAATAATAATAATCATCATCATCATCATCATCATCATGATAATTAAAAATCACTCTGACGTTGGTGTGTCCTCAGTCTTTCTGGACTTTTTCCATTTCCTGTAAAGACAGCATAATCTTGAAACGATACATGCAAACTAGATATATTCTATGTTTGTAGAGTTAAAAATAAGGAGAATGTATCCAAATGTATATAATTAATCTGGAAAGGTTGTTGGTGAGATTTATATCATATCAAATTCTCAAACTACTCAAGTTTCTCCAACTTGTAATTGTGATCACAAACAATTTAAAACACCTGCAGGACAGGATCTACTAAATTACAGTGTGTGTCTACTATTTAGTTATTTAGTTTTTGTTCATGCAAATGAATCTCACATGTTGTCTTTAAGGCCATCTCTATAAACTTTATTTTTACCTTAAGTATAGTTTTGAGAAAGTGCTTCTGTAACTCTGAATCAATGGGACCATTCCTAAAAAAAAAAAAAAATATATAATAAATAAGAAAAAATAAAGATAAGAACAAATAATAATAATAAGAAGAAGAAGAAGATGATGAAGAAGAAGAATGATGATAATAAAAACAATAATAAACAAAAAAATGTTGTTAATAATTGTAAACTAGATCAAATTCTATATTAAAGTTAGGCCATTATTAATTAATTTCATTTCTCTACTATATTTCTTTCATGTTCTCATTATGTTCTTGAATGTTTTTAAACAGTTTCACCAGCCTTTCTAGTTATTTATTTACTTTTTCACTCCTGTAGCTATTACTACTAATACTAATACTAATACTACTGTTATTACTACTAATACTATTATTATTATTATTATAACAAAAAGATTGGAACATTTATGATTAAACTTAGATTATGCTCAGATCATGATTATCATTTCATAATTATATACATATATATATATATAAAACATTATTAGTGCTGGACAGAAACAAAATATTAAGTACTGCAAGTATATAATACATAAATACCAAAAAGCTGATCCTGTGGAAAACTGTGGAAATTTGGTGAGGACAAAAATCATGATATCAATCTTCTGGAAGTCTGGCAAACTGTCTGCAAACTGACCTGTTCATATAAACTACTACTAAGTACTATGTACTAATATTGCTGCTACTAATATTACTGTTACAGTTATTACCTTTCCTATTACTATTGTTTTTATTATAACTGCTTGTTACTACTTCTATTATTAGATCTGCTTGTACATTAGAAATAACAACTAGTATTGCTATGTCTTCTAGTATGGCTACTACCACTACTACTACTACTACTACACTACTACAGCTACTGCTACTACTACTGCTGCTGCTGCTGCTACTGCTACTACTAATAATATTAATAATATTTTATATTTAAAGGAAGTTACTTATTCATTACACTAAATCTTTCCATGTATTGCTTTAATCTTGTACATTTCACTGAAAATTTCTCTTCTGTTGCTTTAATCTCTCTATATATTTCGTACTAAATCTGTAATTTATTATTCTAATTAATTAAAATCCAATTAGTTCTGCATCTGTATCATACTAACCTATGGTATTAATAATGGATTCTTCAAATATTTTTTCATCCTTGCGTACCTGAGGGTCTATGCTTTTGTTATCCAGAGAAAGTTGGAGGTGTTGAAGCAAATTGTTAAATATTTCCAGAACAGAAGGACCTAATTTTTGTTTTGTTTTTAAAAAAAAAAAAAAAAAATTAAAATCTCAGGTTACAAATCAGATTTAGTAAAAATACTTATATTTGATCTCTCCCATTTGTAATACATTTGCTGTAATGATTTAAAAAAAAAAAAACCCCACCATGTACTGATATATTTGATTATTTTATTTTCATTGAGACCAGATGTAATGTTACTGATATTAAAAAGTAACCACATATACAAAACCTTAGGTACACTGGTTCTCTGAGGAAATAAATATACACTGAAATATCTAACTGTAATATATGTCAACACATTACCAGATATAATTCTATTAATATTAAAAAAATAAAAAATAAAACCACGTACAAAACTGTATTCATAATAACTAAACATTTCTTATTTCACATTTGTTGATTCACAAAAGGCACCATTAATTTCTCTTCTTCTTTTTTGAAAAATATTTACCAATTGTTCCTCCAACTGAAATGATAACTATGTCACACAAAACTTCAATGATTCCAACTTTTATCATTGGGTTGCTGTATGTGTGTTTGTCAAGATGTAACATCAACATCTGAATAACCAAGTAACTATGCTGAGCCTGTGAATTAAGCAAATATACAATTTAAAAAAAAATCCACAAAGGTTTATGCATAATGGTCCCACAGTAAATATTTGAAAAATTCAAACTTTTTTAATTTCTTTTAACTTAATATTTTAGAATGTTGAAACTCTTTTATTTGTTTAAATGTTGTGAAGGCTGCCTTGGAGTTTTTAATTCTTAAAAACAGTTTTATTTTAAAAAACATTTTTTTTTTATTATTATTATTATTTTTTTTTTTTTTTACTAATTTTTAAATAATTTGTATATTTGTGATAAAAATGGCATTTAAAAAAAATAATGTTGACACTATTTCTTATACATCATCTTTTTCTTTTCTTTCTTATCAAAAGGTGTTGGATGTTTAAATTTATGTATGATGAAAATCCTTTAAGAATAACAAATCAGTAATTATAATGTTTCTTGCTAATCTCAGCTGTGAAGATCTTACAAAACACTAAAATACAGCTGTAAGCCTCTGTCACAAATAATAATTTAAATAAATAACAAATGAAAATTTTTTGAATTTTAAAATATTTCATTACTAAATATATTATACCTGAACAGAGTACATAATAATTTGGAAACATTTCCTAGCAAAATTATTTGGCTGCCACAAATTGTGATTATCCAGATGTCTGGGGAAAAACAAAAAAATAAAAAAATAAAATGATCCAGAATACCTGATATATAATTCATGTAATAAAGCAAGAAAAGATCAAATCATAACATTTTTAAAATTAAATGCAATGTACTTCTTCAGATTAACAATAGAAATCTCATAAGTCACAAATTTCCTACTTTAAAAAGAAAGTTGATTTAAAAATTTTAGTTTCTGAATGTGGAAGAGAATTATATTTCAATATTGTGGGCATCAGTTGCAGAATGAGAATGTTAAGTCAAAAAGCAGAAACAGCTCTTTTTCCAATCAGGATTTTCATCTTTCATTTACTGAACAAAGATGATGTAATGTGTCTTAGATCTTAACAACGAAAAAAAAACAAATGAATGTTCTTAAAGTAAAAAAAAAAAAAAAAAATCAGCTGAAAAAATACACTGTATGACACATATGCTTGAGGACATGAATTACCTGATCTGATTAGTAAAATTTAAAATATTAATTAGTACTCTACTGCACAAATAAACTCCTGAACTCATAAACTTGTAATTTAATGTTTAGTAAACATTGTGATTATCAGTAGACTCTTTGTAAAGATGCAACAAGAATTCAAAATGTTACTGAATCATAAGGTCACAGAACCACTCACATTAATACTGGATTTACTGAAGATCTGATGCTTCCAAACGAAGCTCTACACATGAGATCGCGAAATACATTTTCAGCAACATAAGAAGGATGCTCTTCATCTTTTATTTCTGAAATTGCAGGATCTTCTTCCCTGAATAACATACAATATTCAACGGAATTAGTAAACGTGCAGTTACAGTTATTTTAGAAATCTCTTAATCCTTGTTAGTGTGTAATAAAACAAGAAATGCAGTCAGTTATGATACACAAAAAAAAATAACTGAGAATAATAAATGTCTATTTTACAACAGTGGTAAGTTTTTGCAAAATCAGAAAAGAAAGAAAGAAAAACAACATATAGGTGAGTATGTGTGCAGTCTTTTTTTTTTTTTTTTTTTTTTTTTCTTGGAATAAAAAGTTAAGGAATGATATTTTACATCAACGTAACAAAGATTATTTACTCTTGTTAGCAGTTTTTACATTTTTACCTTTGAGGTTCATTCATGTTGAAAAGCAGAGATGGTATAATCTTGTCCATGTGGACAGGGTCCCAGATGTTGTCCTGCAAATCATCGCTGACTGTTTTTCTCACCACTCCCTGCAAACCTAACAGTCCTGCCGTGCGGATCCTGTTTCAACAGAAAACAAAGCAGTTCACATAAATAACAAATAATAAAACAAAATATACCAGTAGGTTCACAATTTTAACTTGACATTTAAATTTAAATATAACTAAAAAAAAAAAAATGGTATTATGTTTTAACCGTTATGTTTTTTTTACTGAAAATTAAAACTTCAACAGAAATGTTGAAAGGTGAACAAAATAAATTTCTACTAATAGAAGAAAAAAATGAAAAAGATTTATAAGTTGTTTTCTTTTCTAACATGCTTACAATAATTAATTTCACAGTCTGCAAGAATAAATTCCTTCGACTAGAATTACACCCTTGAATACGAATTTCTTATTATTATTTAATAATTTCTTGACCCCCTCCCAAAAACACTGAAAAACTATGAAACTGGCATCAGATATTTGAACCAAACTCTTTTCAAAAAAAATACTAAGAAATTATTTGCCTTTATAACTTTCATTCAATGGCGATAACTCACATAAGAAAATGTCTTTATGATTCTTTAAAATTTGTGTGTGAAGATGTTAAAATTAGAGAACCTTCAAACAAAAACACATTATCCTTTTAGAAGTTACTCATTTCTAAAACAATCACCTTAAAATATTTACAATGACAGCCAATACTTACATAATCTCTCATGATCTGATTTTGCCACTGATATGGCACTTAGAAAAATATTTTTACAAGCAGTTTACAAAAACAATTTAAACAATTTCTAAAATATAACAACTGCATTTGAGTTTTATTTATGGGGACAAAAACATTATTTACAAAAGATGTATTTTTTTTTTGTCACTGACAAACCATACAGACTGACAGATAGCTATATTTATTCACTAGCTATGCATGATTTGTTCAAGATTGTCAAGTTATTTTGGGGTAAGAGATTTAAAGAGTTAATAAATAAGATAGCAATAGCTTATTATATTGTTACACAATAAAAACTATGTAGTTGAAATTTCTCAATGAAGAATTGATTTCAAAAAATTTGTAAACAAATATCTTTTTAATGTGAGTTTTTGACAATGCATTAAAGTGAAAACTAATACGTGAATAAAATTATTTTAACTGATCAGAGGAGAAATAACATTTATTTCCTCCACTTCGTAAATTATCTGATTATTTTTTTCTTTAACTTGCACACTTACCATTTTTACTGTTTGTAAAATATTTATTTATTATTATGTGTTTAACAAATAACTTCATTTTATCATTGCCAAGGTATTGCAATTTATACAAGCCCCTGAATTCTTTTTTTAGATTTTTTTTTCGCATTTTTTTCTTATTCTTTGAATATTATTTTTCAGATGATATTTTTGTTGAGGCTTTTTAAATTATATTTTGAGGTTGGTTTGAAGCTGTTCTAATATATCAATACATAAATCACTTTCACTATTTTATCTTATTCTGTTTTTCTAGTCACACGATAAACTGAAACACTATAACCAAACTAATTACCTATATTACAATTCCGAATTTTAATTTTTTTTTTTTAATATTTTTTATTTAAATTTCTATTGTTTTTATGTGTGTATGTATATGTACTTCATTATAAATATTTCTAGAACTTAGCTTAATAATCTCTTTTGAAATAAACAAAATGAACATTTTCAAATTATTTAATTTACTATTCTTATATTCACAAAATGTAACAGCATTTGTGCATTCTTTTAATGTTTTACACTGTTATAGTTAATTCTGTAGACCTCTAAGAAGTGGTAGGCTATAACTTATTAAACACAGAATCTTCTTTCTTCCTCTTCACTCTAAAAAATACTGGTATTCATCAAATACAACAACAAAAAAACCACGAAATTTTAAAAGAAAAATGTGGGCACTTAAGATCAAGGAAGAGTCTATTTTTACATGAAATTAAAACAAACAAATAAATTAATTAAAATGATGTTACAGTTAAAACAAGAATTGTTTTGGGGTTGTTTTTGTTTTTGTTTTTGTTTTTCGTAGATATAACTATTTCTAAATGTTGTATTACGTAATAGTAAAGGCAAACAAGTGACAGTGAGTGAATTATTGACAGATTTTTTTACACAAACACATTTTAAGAACACTTTCCATATAAAAAGATGTTATTAAGAAAAAAAGAAATGTAAAATTAAGGTGTCTATGCTTTTCCTTGGACCTGTTATTTAACAGTCACATTTTATTATTAGCTAAGACAGTATTAATGCAAATACATATGGAAATATATCAGTATCTTGTTAACTAAAAGAATTATGATTAGAAAACATAATCCTGTACTTGCAGTTTATATATATAAATAAATAAACAAATGAATGAGCTGTTTTTAAAAGAAAAAAAAAGAGAAGAAGAAATAAACTAGAAATTTTTGTTCAAGCAATGAAGGTTGAAATTTTTACTTCAGGTAATTATATTTATAGGCTTATTATTATTATTATTATTATTATTTATTATAGGCTACTTTTGTCTATCAACAGCAAGGAATCTTTCTCATGATTCTTCAGATTGATCAGAGAGCTTAATGTAATAGCACTGGATAAACTAGCCACAGAGAACTGGCAAGACAAGCAATATTCCTATCAGACTCTGTGACAGTTTAATCTTTCTACTTGTCAAACCCTCAAACCAGTGTTTTACAAAGACCTGAAGTGAGATCTGTCAATGTATAACTAATCATCTTTGAAATTACCTGAAAATACCTCCATGAAAGGAACACTGGTTGGAATGAAAAAAACAAAATCTGAATACTGAACAGGATTGACTGTGCAGCTCATAATGCCTCAGGTAAGCACTGTATATTTCAAAAGTTTTGGATGCAGTTGCAAAATGAAATTAATAAAGACATGATTGTCAAACTGTTAAATTTATTTTTACCTTATCTTTAGTTCTTCTTTGTTGTTGTTGTTGTGACACATACTGCTAAATTTGTGTACAAAGAAATCATATCGTCTGTGGTATGATGGCGTGTCCTCTTCAATGTTAGCAAATTTCACAAACTGAAAATTAAAATTTCACATTTAATTTAAAATAATAACAACAACAATAATAAAAATTTTAATATTTGTGAACTGTAACATAACTATTGTTGATAGCAATTATGATGGCATGGCTTTCTAAACATTTATAAATTTTATAAACAGTAAATTCAAAATTAATATTTATAATGATAATTTAATAATAATCCCGTATATCATATTCCATCATGTAAAAATGTATTAAAAATAATAATAATAATAATAACAAAACAATATTTTCTATCATTAACTATTTTCGAATTCTAAAACATAAACTGTGATATTACTGACAGCAATAATGACTGCATGATTTTCTCAGTATTTATTAATTTAAAAAAAAAAAAAAAAAAAAAAAGTTGATTTATTTAATATTAATAATTACATAAACTAAAATTTTTGAAGTGGTTATACCAAAATCAGAGGTTATTTATTTATTTTTTTTTTGTTTGCTTGTTTGTTTTATTTATTTATTTATTTATTTTAAAGACAGAAAAAAAGCTATTATAAACATAAAATTCTGACATATTCCATCTTGAAAACTGTAATACAACAATACTAGACATTACTGAAAAAAAAGGGGTTAAAAATTGATTAATGATTTAGCATGGGGTTAATAGGTTGTTTTGGGGTTTTTAGGTGCTTTTTTTTATTTATATATTTGAAATTACTCATTTTGAAATAAAGCGTACTTAACAAACCATTTCTCATTTTATTTTAAATGAAATTATTCTTGTCAATAATCATTCACACATCTAGAATTTTCTGCTAAATACATTTTTCACATTTTGGAGATCATCTGTGTGCATGTTGTTGTTATTTTATAAATTACTATCTCTGTTTTACTGTGCATTTTAGACCTTTGACTTAGTGAGTTTTTACAAGATATACTATTGTTATTACTTTTGTTCTATGTAAGCAATTATAATGAAAAATAATATGTTACATTATTAAAAGTAATAAAAATACTAATGTTAGATCATTATATATATATAAATTATTCCAAATGGTTTAATCAGAAAAATATATCATTTTTTCAGCTCAAATAAGTATCATTTGGCTTTAAAGAAACAAATTCATATATATATATGAATGTGTGTGTGTGTGTGTGTGTGTGTGTGTGTGTGTGTGTGTGTGTGTGTGTGGTTTTGGATTTTTTTTGCATTTTATGCTGACGTTTTTCTAGACAAATATTTATAAACATATCAAGCAATCCATTTAGTTCTTTTTAATGAGAAAAGTTTATTCTACCAAACAAGTTTTTATATGGTCATCTATCTAAATAAATTTGATTCTAATGAAACAAATCCAGGATAAAAAAAAGTATTTTATTTACTTTTTATTTAACTCATATTTCATGCTGAGACATGTATATACATGTTTATAAACACACCAAGGTTGTTTTGTTTTTTAGGATATATGAAGGCTGTTATTTGTGTAGGCTTTTCTTAAATATGAAATATTTTTTAAACATCATCAGTTTATCAATGCTTTTTTTAATTAACAAAATTATTTATTTATTTAAATATATTTTATATTGATTCTTATTATTATTTTTTTATTTCT
Source organism: Chrysomallon squamiferum (assembly GCA_012295275.1). NCBI lineage: Eukaryota > Metazoa > Mollusca > Gastropoda > Neomphalida > Peltospiridae > Chrysomallon > Chrysomallon squamiferum. The sequence continues at coordinate 9,958,687 of CM022670.1, forward strand.
AATTTTTTTTTAATTTTGTTTTTACATTTCATACATTTTTTATTTATTTATTTTATTTTATTTATTTATTTATTTATTTTTTTTTTTTTGAGGCTAAAATAAATGCAATTATATCAGACATATTTTGATTATTTATTCATACAACCACACACAAGTACTTCAAAAATTAAATAAATTTTTTGTTATTTTTCACTTTTCCCTTTTTTTTTCTAGTATTATACTCATAATGTAATTACACACTGAGTTCGTGGCCAGTATTTGCAGTTCAGGATCATCACACTCTAGTAACTTCTGTACTATTTTCAGAAAACTTTCCACAAAGAGATTAAGAGACTGTGCATGACATGACTTTAATAGCTGATCACAAGCTTCCATTCCAATGAAAATAAATCTGCAAAGAGCAATATTCAAATGTTAAGCATTAGACTATCACTGTTATATGTATTTACAAAAATAACTATGCTAATATGATTATTATTACATTTTTTGTTGTTTCAAATTCCCTTTTTTAGTTGACAAATAATTGTTTTTTAATATATCTATATAATAAATCAGAAATGTTATAGCTTTAATTTTCTTGTTTTAGAGTGTGTAAATTCAGCTTAATTATACCTTAAAAATATATAACTGTAAAGGATAATATTTAAGTATTAGAATTTATGATTATTATTAATTGTTATTGTTGTTGTTTTAAATTCTATTTTTCAGTTGCCAAAAAATAAATAAATCAATAAATAAAGAAAGAAATAAAGAAAGAAAGAAATAATTTTTTTTATAATAAATTAGAAATGTTATACATTTAATTTTTGATTTTGTAGACTTAGCTCAATTACATCTTCTAGATGCCAGGAACAAAGAAGTCGTGTAATTACATTAGCTTAATAACTTGTCTGCATATTTCAGATTAATGGTTATTAAAGCAAAAACAAAGGATTGTGTGACTATAAACATTTACTAAGCTTTAAACCAGCAGTAGTTAACAGAAACTGGCTTCATAAAAATTCAGACATTATTTTTTATCAAGCCAGATACTGAGAGATAGATAAATATCATAGACTTATACTTTACAGGTTAAATATATTTAAAAAAAAAAAAGATAACGTCTCAGATGAAATATTTATTAATTATTATATCTTTATGAATTTTATTTCAATCTATAATCAATAACAAATACATATTATTTTTTCAAAAATACCATAAGGATTTAAAAAACAAAGCTCTGAGTAATTTTTTACGGTTAATAATGTTTGAGACATTACTTAAAAATGGTATATCATTTATTGAATAAGATTATCTATTTAGAACTTAATAAATTAAAATTAATTTAAGCAACTATTTAAAATAGTAGTTACGAACATTTATAGTTTTTCATTACAACAATAGTAATATTTGGCAATAATACAAGCAATTCTTAGTTTTATGTTTAATTAAGAAACTGATTACATTTTAAAAATTATTAACAAAAAACACAAACAAAATGCAGTATATTATAAAAGCACTAATATTTTTATTATAACAGGAACATTTATATAACTGAGTTTTGTACCTGGATATAAGTAAAGGAACATGTTATTTTGTTCTAATAATACATATAGCGAAATGAGTTTAAATCTCTATGTAAGTAAATTACAAAAAAATTTGTAATATCTTTTAGTAATAATTATAAATAATTTATGTCTATATGTAATTGTATCTAAAATGTTTAAACTAAGTAAACTGTATTAGTGTAATATTCTACGTAACTCACTGAATTTTATGTCTGTGTATTTCTCGGTATAATCTTTTTTCCAAGTAATGGCCTATCTTATCAAGTTTGTCTGGTGATGAAACTGCATAAAACATCAGTTGTGCCATGTGGTTCATGTCCAACCCTTCCTGCAATACAATATTCAACAATCAGTATGACTTGCTTATTATTTTAAATAATGGTTTTGTGAACATTAATGATTATTTAAATAAGGATTCAGTGAACATTAATAATTTACTTAAATAAAGTTTTTGTAAATACTGATAATTATATTTGAACCAGATATTAAAAACAACATAAAAAATTCACTTAGAAATTTATTAACTTAAATTAACATGTTTTTGAATGCTACTGACCAGGCTAAAAAAAAAAAAAAAAAAAAAAAAAAAAAAAAATGCTTCCTCTTCAATTATTATGTACACTGCTCAGCATAATTCTAAAAAAAAAAAAAAAAAAAAAAAGGTTTTACTATACTTATTGTAATTATAAACTATATATATTTATATTTTCTTTGTGGTTTTTATGACATTTCGATCTCCACAGAATATATTATCTTTGTTACTAAACCTACACAGAATTCTTGTTAACTACCTTTTGAAATTTTATACATCTCTTTTCATTTTTTTTTTAAATTAAAGCAATCTAAGCAACTGCTAAAATCAATAGATGTGGGTCTCCTGCATTTTGAATGAATTATTAGATTACTAGACATGACAAGGCACAGATACTGTTAATGTCTGCATTAAGCAATTTTTTAGAACTTTGTGAAAATATCTGTTTAAACTCACTTATAACAAACTATCAGTGACTGAAATGAGTTTTAGGAACTGGGGGTGTGCTAAGATTTGGGCGGAACAGGGGAGAGGCTATAATTACCCTCATGAAAATATTATTATTATCTGAAAATGTAGTTTGTTACTGGAAACAGATAACAGAAAAAGTATCAATTTCTAATTCAAGTAGATTAGATAAAAAAATTATTCATTTTTTTTTTTTTAATAATTATGTTTTGGTATTTTTTAAAGATATCTGTTGTTTGTGAAAATGAACAAGTTAATTTTAACTGCCAGAAACTTGACAAAGATTAGCTAAAAAAAAAATATCCCTGACTCTGGAAACTAAAAAGTAGGGTAATGCCACCCTCATTTCCATAACTGAAAACAATTCACTGTACCTCCGGGTTAGACTGAAATATCTTATCCACCAGTCTGCTGTACCTTGGCTTTAGTGCAACACAACAACCACACAATCCTAAAATGTTTTTAAATAAGTAAATTAATTAGGACCCTTTAATTCTGCTATAGTGTCAATCTGGTAAATTTATTATGCAATACATATTACTAAACAATAACACATTCACAGAAACACACATACACAGATACATAATATATTTTATTTACAATTGGAAATACGGTTGTTTGGTAAGATGTTGTAATGACGTCTCAGGATCATGAAAGACATTTTAACTATGCTGATTTTTGAATGAATATATTATTGTCCTATACCATTATTGAAAGTTTTTTTGTATTGTACTAAAAAACTGCAAGAAGTTCATAGTTAAACAAAAACTATATCTTTAAAAAATGCTGTATAATAAATCTATCTGTAAAAAAAAGAAAAAATAATAATAAAAAAGCTAACCGGAACCA
>CM022670.1:9967082-9969582 GCA_012295275.1 Chrysomallon squamiferum
AGTTTCTGTCGTCGTATTTTATACATTAATCGGGTATTTCAGTACAATTTTGTTCCGCTCAGCAAATAGTGACAAAGCCCGCGAAAGTGTCGCAGACGTGACCTATTTTTCAAGTAAGGCTGCTGTAAAATTACATATCAAAATAAAAGTACAAATATTATAATTTAGTCACCTTCTACATTGAAATATTATTATTTATAATTTATTTATTTATTTATTTATTTATTATTATTATTATTATTATTATGACTTTAATACCTTATAGATCAAATAAATAAACAGTTAAAAGAAAAGAAAAAGAAATGAAATAAAATCGAAAGGAAGAAGGAAAAATATTAATAATGATGATGATAATGATGATAAAGTATGTATGTAATATTTTCATTATAAAAATTTCAAGTGGTGCAAAGTACTGATTTTATTTGGAAGATTAACAAAAGCAAGTGCATAGAATTGGGAAATATCTATGCATTAGAGATTTGGTTTGGAGTTTAGATAATTTATTGTTTGCACTAACGATATTAATATTGGCAATAGTATAAATGTAAATACTAAAATAATGAAAAGAATAAAATGTATATAATTTTATTTCTTATTCACTTTATAATTATTTTTGCCAGGAATAATACAACAGTTTTGAGCTTTGTGATTGTTATTTATTTATTTATTTATTAAGCACGAGTTGAAAACGTTCCCAACATTCAATCAAATATACAATTTTAGTAAACCCATGCTGCTAAACATTTTCTGAAATGTGCAGTTGTCTCCCTTGGCCCAGTCTCGTATTCATCCAGTTGCATCGCCATACAACTTATTCATTCAAACACATAAATATAAAACTTGCGATGACATCACACTCACATAAAGTTATTTAAATAATATATTGGAGACATCTAACACTATCGCAAGTATATTATATTACTGTTTACTTACTCGTTATTTATTTATTTATTTATTTATTTATTTGTTGGTTTGTTTGTTTGTTTGTTTATTTTATTTTATTTTATTTTATTTTATTTTATTTTTTTTTCCCCAGGAAAATGCTCACGGTTATCGTTTGGTCGTGACTGCAGATACCGGTGTCACTGTCGAGGTGATGACGAGTGCGACAACGTCACAGGAGAATGTAAAGACGAGTGTGAATTTGGATGGTCAGGCAAAGCATGCCAACGACGTTAGTACTTTACATCAATAAATGTTATTTATACTGTATTCCAGATCTAGATAGTCACTGACTTCTACATATTTAAACTTCTAGACAGAGAGAGAGAGAGAGAGAGAGAGAGAGAGAGAGAGAGAGAGAGAGAGAGAGAGAGAGAGAGAGAGAGAGAGAGTTTATTTAACAGAAAGTAAAAAAATGTAAGATTAGAAAATATATATTGCCATATATATGAAAATGATAATGATGATTATAGTGATGATAATAAATAAAATGAAAAACTCAGCAAATATATATAATTCAGAAATAAAATGGTAATTTTGTGACATACACTTTTCTATCGTGGTCGATACTTCCTCTACAATCAAAACTTGGAATATTTATTTTACGAAAACTAAGTCCAGATATCTGACACATAATAATAATGTCTTGAAGTTTTTATTATTAATATTATTATTATTATTATTATTTAATGAATATAGAATATGTTGAGGAGTTCTTCTTCTTATCATTATTATTATCATCATCATTATTATTATGCCGACATACTTTGACAAATATTCTATCATTCACAGGCAACATCGCCCTAGGTAAGCCAGCTACTATAAGAACAAACCAGAATGGCGGTGCTGGCGTGGATGGTAACGTGATGACGTGTATTTCGTCCAGACGTAACAGAACAGGCTGGTGGAAAATAGACCTTCTGACCACATACACAATCTACAGCATGAAGATCGTTGCAGGTAGGGGAGAAATGGAGAATCTTAGCTTCTGGTGCCATAAATAAATCATATCGGAGAGATGTTACGTATGTTATAGTATCTATTCATAACGTAACTGCCTTCCAGTGTACACTGGAACAAGTGTAGCTTAACTGCAGCTCCAAACCGATAAAATTGCAGCGTTCATGAAACGGCAAGATGGCAGTGTTTCCTTGTTGTACTATTTTATTAGCAGACAATGTTTAGTTATTAAACAGAGAGGCAGGACACAAAATGCAACGCTAACATGAGATGCTCGACAATTTATCCCAGATGTTTTTTTTTTACATATAGTCTTTAACAGAAGTTTTTTCACCGAGTGCCTATTAGCGTGATACAGAAGCAATAATCTTGCAGTTGTTTCAATGTCATTACGCCAATGTGTGCTTATCCAGCTTGACATCACGATCGGATTTTAGCCTTAGCTGACCACTGAGAATTTGGTGGAGATGGAGAAAAGAGGAATAGAGAGAGAAATGGAAATATGTACACAGAAAAAAGAATAAATATAAATGCAGACCTGAAGTATTAAGAGAGAGAGAGAGAGAGAGAGAGAGAGAGAGAGAGAGAGAGAGAGAGA